>LR738716.1:72368012-72451979 GCA_902687465.1 Secale cereale
GAACCCGACTGTCCCCAGGGGCCGGGCCATCATTTGAACGTGGGCGTACCCACTGTTCAGGGAACCCAAATATTCGTAACATAGCCATTCAAGGGGGTGTGGGCGAACCCGACTGTCCCCAGGGGCCGGGCCATCATTTGAACGTGGGCGTACCCACTGTTCAGGGAACCCAAATATTCATAACATAGCCATTCAAGGGGGTGTGGGCGAACCCGACTGTCCCCAGGGGCCGCTGACGTTCCTCCTGACCCTGCAGGTTTTTCCTTTTTCTTTATATGTTGCTTTTCTCTTCCTGAACCGGACATAATCTTTTGTTCCTGTGAGTTCTACCGCTCCTTCACACACCCTGCAAAGATTAGTTTCTAAAAACCAGCTAACATTGAAATATGATTCTTTGATAACAAACTGACATGGATATTTGCCGCAAATTTTATGTATGTGGAAAAAAGGCTGAGCCCCCGGTTTACCGAGGGTGCCGGTTTATTCATTATCCATAATATATACATAGGATACATGGAAGCCTATGGCTTAAGTGTAATATGGCCGTAGATGAGCAATGTTCCATGGCCTTTTCGTCTCCTCTTCTGATGTCCGTGAATCTTTGTGCTCTCGAATGTCCACCAAATAATATGACCCGTTGTGTAAATTTTTGCTGATCACAAAGGGCCCTTCCCATGGCGGGGATAGCTTATGCATATCTGTTTGATCTTGGATAAGCCGGAGTACCAAGTCACCCTCCTGGAATGTCCTGGTTCTGATCCGGCGGCTGTGATATCTGCGCAGATCTTGCTGATAAATCGCCGACCGTGCTGCAGCTATGTCACGCTCTTCATCCAACCGATCCAAACCGTCTTGTCTTGACTCCTCATTGAGGGCTTCTACATAGGCCGCCACCCTTGGTGAATCATGGCGTATGTCACTTGGAAGAACTGCTTCTGCACCGTAAACCATGAAGAAAGGTGTATAACCTGTAGACCGGTTGGGCGTAGTGTTGATGCTCCAAAGGACAGACGGTAATTCCTCAACCCAACATCCTGGGGTTCTCTGCAAAGGTGTCATAAGCCGGGGCTTGATTCCACGCAAAATCTCCTGATTTGCCCTTTCTGCTTGACCATTGGATTGGGGGTGAGCCACAGAAGATACGTCCAAACGAATATGCTCTCGTTGACAGAATTCTTCCATCTCACCCTGAGATAAATTGGTGCCGTTATCTGTGATGATGCTGTGTGGAAAACCAAACCGGAATATTACTTTTTTGATGAACTTAACCGCCGTTGCCGCATCACACTTGCTTATGGGCTCCGCTTCAACCCACTTTGTAAACTTGTCCACTGCCACTAGTAGATGAGTTTTCTGATCTTGGGATCTCTTGAAAGGACCAACCATGTCAAGCCCCCAAGTTGCAAAAGGCCAAGTTATTGGTATCATCCGGAGTTCTTGTGCCGGAACGAGGGCACGTCTTGAGAACTTCTGACAAGCGTCACACTTGCGGACCAGGTCTACCGCATCTGCATGTGCGGTTAACCAATAAAAGCCATGTCGGAAAGCTTTAGCCACCAAAGATTTTGATCCGGCATGATGACCACAATCCCCTTCATGAATCTCCCTTAGGATCTCACAACCTTCCTCAGCTGAAACACACCGTTGAAATACTCCAGAGGTGCTACGATGGTGCAGCTCCCCGTTGGCAATTGTCATAGATTTAGAACGCCGGATTATCTGTCGTGCTTCATCTTCGTCCTCTGGTAACTCTCCTCGGCTTAAATATGCCAAATAAGGTAACGTCCAATCCGGAATAACACGGGTTGCCGCAACCAACTGTGCCTCTGGGTCTGGAACAGCTAGATCATCCTCTGAAGGCACTTGAACCGAAGGATTGTGCAATTCATCCAAAAAGGTGTTTGGTGGTACCGGTTTACGTTGCGACCCTAGCCGGCTTAAAGCGTCAGCCGCTTCGTTCTTCCGCCAGTCTATATGCTCCACCTGATATCCTTTGAAATAACCTGCGACTGCTTCAACCTCTCGTCGATAAGCCGCCATGAGGGGATCCCTTGAATCCCACTTGCCCGAAACTTGTTGTGCCACTAGGTCTGAATCGCCCAGGCACTTAACCCGGCTTAAATTCATCTCCTTTGCCAACCGCAAACCATGAAGTAAGGCTTCATATTCTGCTGCATTATTAGTACAAGGAAACAACAACCGAAGGACATAACAAAATTTATCACCTCTGGGGGAAGTTAAAACAACTCCGGCCCCTGAGCCCTCCAACTGCTTCGAGCCGTCGAAGTGAATCGTCCAATAAGTGAGATCCGGCTTCTCCTCCGGGGTCTGTAATTCTGTCCAGTCATTGATGAAGTCCACCAGTGCCTGAGATTTGATAGCAGTACGTGGTACATATTTCAATTCATGTGGACTGAGCTCAATGGCCCACTTGGCTATTCTGCCTGTTGCTTCTCTATTCTGGATTATATCTCCCAACGGAGCTGAGCTAACCACAGTTATCGGATGCCCTTGGAAATAATGCTTCAACTTCCGGTTTGCCATGAACACCCCATACACCAATTTCTGCCAATGAGGGTATCTTTGCTTGGACTCGATGAGTACTTCACTCACATAGTAAACCGGACGCTGAACCGGATGTTCTTTCCCTGCTTCCTTGCGCTCAACCACAACCGCAAAGCTAACTGCCCGTGTGTTTGCAGCAACATATAATAGCAAAGGCTCCTTGTCGATAGGGGCAGCTAAAACCGGCGGCTTCGCTAGTTGCTGTTTAAGATTCTCAAACGCTGTATTCGCTTCATCGCTCCAAATGAACCGGTCCGTTTTCTTCAACATTTGATAAAGCGGGATCGCCTTTTCTCCTAAGCGACTGATGAACCGGCTCAACGCCGTGATCCGGCTAGCTATGCGCTGAACATCATTAATGCAAGCCGGTTTTGTCAAAGATGTGATGGCCTTGATCTTCTCCGGGTTGGCTTCTATTCCCCGGTTCGAGACCAGGAATCCCAAAAAAAGCTTACCAGCCGGGACACCAAAGGCACATTTCTCCGGATTGAGCATCATCCTGTAAGCTCGAAGATTACCAAAGGTTTCTCTGAGGTCTTCTATCATTGGTCTTTCCTCCTTTGACTTAACCACAATGTCATCCACGTAAGCATGTACGTTCCTTCCTATCTGCCCCTTCAAACAATTCTGAACACAACGCTGATAAGTTGCCTGCGCACACTTGAGCCCAAAAGGCATAGACACATAGCAAAAAGCACCAAAAGGGGTTATGAATGCTGTCTTCTCTTGGTCTTCAACTGCCATTTTGATCTGGTGATAACCTGAGTACGCATCCAGAAAACTCAGCCGCTCACACCCTGCTGTAGCATCAATAATTTGATCAATGCGAGGTAGAGCAAAAGGATCAGTTGGGCAAGCTTTATTGAGGTCTGTGTAGTCCACGCACATCCTCCACTTCCCATTCTTCTTTAGAACTAACACCGGGTTAGCCAACCATTCCGGATGAAACACTTCCACTATGAACCCTGCCGCCAAAAGCCTGGCTACTTCTTCTCCTATAGCCTTGCGCCTCTCTTCGTTAAAGCGGCGCAGATACTGTTTTACCGGTTTAAACTTCGGATCAATATTTAACTTGTGCTCAGCGAGTTCCCTCGGTATACCTGGCATGTCAGAAGGTTTCCATGCAAAGATATCCCGGTTCTCACGGATGAACTCGATGAGCGCGCTTTCCTATTTAGGATCCAAGTTAGCACTGATGGTGAATTGCTTAGACGAATCTCCAGGCACAAAATCGACCTGCTTAGTCTCTTCCGCTGATTTGAACTTCAAAGCCGGATCATGCTCGGTGGTTGGTTTCTTCAGCGGAGTCATGTCTGCCGGATCAACATTATCCTTATAAAATTTTAACTCTTCCGTGGCACATACCGCTTCTGCATAAGCTGCATCACCTTCTTCACATTCCACTGCTATCTTACGACTGCCGTGCACCGTAATTGTGCCTTTATGACCTGGCATTTTGAGCTGCAGATAAACATAACATGGCCTAGCCATAAATTTAGCATAAACCGTCCTCCCAAACAAAGCATGATACGGACTTTTAATTTTGACAACTTCAAAGGTGATCATCTCCGATCTAGAATCATGCTCATCCCCAAAGGTAACTTCTAAGTCAATCTTTCCAACTGGATAAGCCGACTTACCTGGGACCACCCCGTGAAACACTGTGTTTGATGTCCTTAACTGTTTATCTGTCAGACCCATACGGCGAAAAGTCTCGTAATATAATATATTGATACTGCTACCTCCATCCATGAGGACTTTAGTGAACCTGTATCCTCCCACCTGAGGTGCCACCACCAAGGCTAAATGTCCCGGATTATCTACCCGTAACGGGTGGTCCTCTCTGCTCCAAACAATGGGCTGCTCTGACCATCGTAGAAACTGTGGCGTCGCCGGTTCTACTGCATTAACAGTCCGCTTTAAAACCTTCTGGTCTCTCTTGCATAAACTCGTGGTGAAAACATGATATTGACCACTGCTTAACTCCTTCGGATTACTCTGGTATCCGGATTGCTGTTGTTGCTGTGGACGCTGCTGCTGCTGATTTCCTTGGTTATTATGACTCCCCTGGACCTGCTGCTGATTGTTCTGATTGCTGTAACCGCCTTGGTGATACGATTGATTTCCCTGACCATGATAACCGCCTTGATAATGTGATTGATTTCCTTGACCATTGTAGTTTCCTTGACTACCTTGGCCGCCTGGCCGGGATTGATAACCACCGTTGTTCCCTTGATAACCGCTGTTGCCCCTATATCCTGAACCGGAGTTGTTCCCTTGGTAACCCGGGCCATAAAACCCGGGCCCTGAACCGCCATTCGGGGGCCGGCTATGAGGATTAAAACGGCCGTTCCCTGCTATCATAGGGTTCAGACATTCTCTTGTAGTGTGCCGTGCAGGCCCCTTTCTCCCGCTATGCTTTATACAGGGTTGATCCAAATCCTGCTCCCAACCCGGGTTTCCTCCACCGGTCTGGCGAGTGGGACCTTGCTGACTACCCTGAAAACCGCCTTGAACCTGTGTATTAGCCACAAAATCGGAGCTGTTTTCTGGTTTCCGTTTGCCCAAAACACTTGAAGTAATCGGATTAGCTGGCGCCGGTTTGCCAGTCTTGCTGGCCTTTCCCGCTTTATCTCCTTCTGGCTCCGGATACTTGGTATTATCTGAGTCTCCGTACTTCACCAAGGCGCTCATCAAAGTCCCCATGTCATTGCACTCCCGTTTGAGCCGTCCGAGTTTTAATTTCAAAGATTCAAACCGGCAATTGTTCTCCAATGTTACAATTGCTGTGCTCGGATTAATGCCATTTGAGGAGTGCAAGATCTCTGCCACTCTGCGTACCCAAGCTGCTGTAGACTCCTGCTCTCCTTGCACGCATGCTGCTAAATCTATCACCGACATAGGTTGCTTGCACGTATCCTTAAAAATTTTAATGAACTGACTGCGCAGCTCCCCCCATGATCCGATAGAATTTGGAGGTAGTGCCTTTAGCCAAGTCCGGGCCGTACCTTCAAGCATCATAGTGAAATATTTGGCACAAGCCGATTCATCCACGTCCAGCATCTCCATGGCCATCTCGTAACTTTCCACCCAAGCTTCGGGCGGTAAATCGGCTGTGTAATTAGGCACCTTGCGAGGTCCTTTGAAATCCTTGGGCAATTTAACGCTCCGTAGGGCAGGGACGAGACATTGTATCCCAAAACCGCTTGCTGTCGCTCCTGTCCCTGTAATGCCTGTGTGAACCGGCGTCGACTGACGAACTTCCTCCCTGGCCTCCGATCTAGGCCGGTTTCGATCCGGGGCTGGCATCTCTGCCCTTGCCGGATTATCTTGCCTGTGCTGATGTCTCCTCCGTTCACTGCTAGACACTTCGGGCTCCTCCCAATGTCTAGAGTAACTTCGGTTGGGACGTGGTGTTGAATGTAACCTTTCCCTGCTATGAGAGTACGCTTGCTGCTGTATTAACGCCGTATTGAGTAGCTTCTGGGCCCTGCGCGCCTCTATCGCTACAGGGGATGTTTCTTCCACAGGTAAAGCGGCCAACCGCGCTGCCGCTGCAGCGATATTATCCACAGGGTTTGAATAGTGCCCCGGGGGGACCGGAACATAAGGCGCCGATGTAATCCGTCGCTCCCGCTCTGCGGCGGGTTGCTGAACCGGCTCATCTCGAGCCGGTGGGCTTCTCCGGTTTAGGATCGGATTATTACTGGCCCCAGCCCCAGGTGTTCTGAACAAATTCGCAGATTCGTAACCCGGCGGTAGGCGGGATCGATACTTTCGCCCTCTTACTCCTTCCATGGAAGCCTGTTCCATCCTTAAGTGAAAAGCTTGATCATCCAACTCTGCTTGCCTTATGGCTAACATCTCTCCTTCTGCCTTTAAATCCTCCTTTAACTGATCGATCCGGGCCTTCAACTGAAGAAGCTCTGCATCATGTTGTGCCTTGTCTGCTGGAGCTACGGCCTCTACTGCCTTAGCTGAGAACTCCTCGATCAAGGTGGATAGAACTGCAGTAATGGAGGGATTTGAACCGCTTCCTCCTGCACCAGCCTCTGCTGTTGTTCCGTTCGTCGGGGGTTGTGAACCGGCCATGAAGACCGCCACCCGGTTTGGCGGGCCGGAGGGGTCCGGAATACGGTTTCCATCGGACTCGCCCTCAGACCGGCCGTCCCGCAACTGATACAGAGATTCAGTTTCCCCGGATGAAGACTCGTCATCTGAATAGACGACGGTTGCACCATCAGATTCCGACCCGTCCTCGGCTTGGCCTCCGTGAATCGCTCCAACGAACACATGCTTCATGGCAGGCTGAATCCGGGCCGATCTCGCACGCTGAGCCGGCTCGACGATGTTGGGGAAGGCGTCCGGCTCAGGCCCCGGTTCTCCAATTTTGCCGATGAAGACTTGGATGCTGCCGAAGGGGACCCGGTACCCGTATTTGATCGAATCGGCCTCCGGTCCCCAACCTGCGTCGTCGATGTAGATCCGGCCACGACGACTCTTGGTCATCCGGCCGACTGCGTAACCTTTTTAACCTTTCGAAGCCGCCTTTCAAGAACTCGAAACCATCGTGCACAGGCCCCACGGTGGGCGCCAACTGTCGTGGAATTAACACGGCAGATGTCCGGTTTAGCGGACTTGATGATGGAACCATCGCACGGGTTAGCTTGAAAGGGTTAATGGCACACAAAGGACACAAAGGGTTTTATACTAGTTCGGCCCCTTCGAGAAGGTAAAAGCCTACGTCTAGTTGGTTTGGTATTGCTTGGGCGTCGGTTTACAGGGAGCGGAATCGCTTGCCTGCGTCTCGACGGATTGATTGTTGCTTGTCCCTGAACCGGTACCGGGCCGTCCCTTTATATAGAGGTGACGCCTGGTCCGGTTTACAGAGTCCCGAGGCCGGCTCATAATCGTGTCCGCCTCGGTCTCTGCCCTTTCTTTCTTATCTCTCAAGTTACATCTCTTTGGCGGTTTACAAACCGTATTTCTATACATGGGCCTTGAAATCTCATGGGTCGTAATCTCTACTAAAATAATAAACCAAGTACGATATAACTAAGCTGGTTTACAATATCCGGTTTATACCTATCAACCATATCCCTGACAGTTTCCGACCACTGGTTTTCAACCTTGCCATCAAAAGCCACAGTTCGAGAGTCTCCACCTTCTTTAAAGCACCAACTATTGAGAGCATGATTGTCATTCTGAGTGTAATGTGCATTGTCCCTAAGTACCATTGTCTTTTGCATGATTATGATATCGTTTATTCTGAAATCATTGTATCTAGTCGTCACTTAAACCTTGGAGGTGCCCCTGCATTTATGTTTTGCTTCACTAAAGGGGGCAAGCGAGGTACCACTTTATCATATTTGCACACCATGCTCACTACAAATCTATTTGATGTTTCAGTATCATATTGTAAAACTTTCAGTTCTTTGTGATTTTCTCATGAGGCAACTTAATTACTACAGATTCATTGTCACAGTAAGCTTTTGTCATGTGACTGTGAAAAGCTCTTATATGGTTAATAGCATGTCACCACAGAAATTATGCTTGTTATCATTTACCTACTCGAGGACGAGCAGGAATTAAGCTTGGGGATGTTGATACGTCCAAAATGTATCTATAATTTCTGCTTGCTCCGTGCCTCTTTTGTGTGATATTGCTATGTTATTTATGCACTTCCATACACTTTTGATCATATTTGGACTAACCTATTAACTCAGTGCACCCCAGTGCCAGTTTCTGTTTTCTGCTGTTTTTGTATTTCAGGTTTTCCCATTACGTATACTGCCAGAAAAATTCCGGGAAAAATATATAAAAAAATCAGCGTTCCGGAAGCTTCCATGCGGCCAAAGTAGGGCCGGAGGGGGGCCACCAGGGCTCCAGGCGGCCACAGGGCGCGCGCCCCCTCCTGGCCGCGCCGCCAGGGCGCCTGGGCCCCCCAGGCCTCCTCTGACGCCCCCCTTTGGCATATATTTACACCGCGTCCCGAAACCCTCGAGGACGGAACCCTTTTTTCGCGATCTCATCTTTGTTCCGCCGCCGCCGCGCTTCCAAGATCGGGAGCACCAGGAGAACTCTTCCCGGCACCCTGTCGGAGGGGAGGATCACCACCGGGAGCCTCTCCACCACCATGGACGCCTCCCGGATGAGTTGTGAGTAGTCTCCCTTGGACCATGGGTCCATGACCAGTAGCTATGTGATGTTATCCTCCCCTCTTTGTTCTTCACCGATTAGACCTCGTGAGCTGCCCTACATGATCGAGGCACATATGTAATCCTTATGCTGTTGCTATGCTGAGTTTGCTGGGATCCGATGGATTATGAGATTATGTTCAGATTGTGTGTGAGTAATATATTTGATTCACCTCTTTTATATTTATGTTCTTGAGTAATTCTTGCATGTTCTCCGTTGCTGTTTATTGCTTTGGCCAAGTAGTAGGTAGTAACTCCAAGAGGGAACGTTATGCTTGATTGTGGGTTCATGCCCCTCGATGACTAGCTTGAGTGACAGAAACATGAGTCTAGGGGATGTGTTGTTGCCACAAGGGGGGAAACAACGGTGCTTGTACTTGCGGGTGCAAGGATTGTTTACTTTACGCAAAGTTCTTTTAATGCAGTTGTCTGTTGCTTTGAGTTTACACTATGGGTGGGACTCGCAACTTAATACCAGCGAGATGTTCTAGATAGATATCTCAAGGTGGATGATTAGTAGTAGATGCAGATGGATTTCGGTCTACTTGCCTTGGCGTACCGCCCATGCTTTTGAGCCTCTACCTTTCTTGCAGCATAGTTAGCATTGGTTTGCGCACATAATCCTGTCAATTGCCCAGCTGTAATTTGTTTACCTCGCTTAGCTGTTTTATCGTATTTTGGGAGAGAGACATCACTAGTGAACATCATGAGACCCCGGTCCATATTACCATCACTGATCACATCAGTTATTTACTTTCTGTTCTTACTTACTAGTTGCAGTTATACCTATCACTATTATCTCTTGCGTTTGATCCTTTGTAAACGACAAGGCCGGAGGGATTGACAACCTCTCTGTACTCGTTGGGAGCAAAGTTATTTGTATCTGTGTTCAGGTCCAGTCAATTGCTAAGTATCTGGCGCCGTTAGTGGTTGACACCTTCTTGTTGAACCTTAGAGTCTCAGGGGAATTCGATCCTTGGTATCTTTGCCAAGGGAAAACTACCGCTACACTGCATCTCAAACCTTCCACTTGGGGTAACCAACGAGGGGCGAGAAGCCATCAACAATCATAGGCGAGAGAAAGCCAAATGATAGATATGATGTGAGGAGTAGGGATTGCCATGCAACGGATGCACATATGAGCTAAGGGAAGCTCTCCAATGGAACTAGTGGGGGTGCATCCTACTTGCTTGCTCAAGAAGACCTAGAGCTCTTTTGACGAGGCTCATCATTGGAATATACAAGCCAAGTTCTATAGTGTGAAGGTCCCCACATAGCTATATGCATAAATGATAATCTCTATGGAGTACAAGGTATAAGATGGAGTACGAGTGTGGATGTCTCAAAAAGAAATAGTAGTGTGCCCCCTTCTCTCTTTTTATTTCTTTTTCTCTTTTTTCTCTTTTTTTTTTATTTTTTTGTGGCCTCAATGGCTCTTTCTATTTAACTCTCATTTGTCCACTTTGGGATCTTTTGATTTTGTCCTCTTTGGGATCTTTCGATTTTGTCCTCTTTGGGATCTTTTCCTCACTTTAGGGGCAACACTCTATATATTACAAGAAGTATAGAAGATCTTTCACACTTTACAAAAGTACTCAACATAAAGAAAATGAAACTATCATGATGTATGCAAATGTATGCCTCTGCCAGTGTAGCAGGATATGCAAGGATACTAGCGCGTCATGTAGCAATGATTAGGGCAAGGCCCAACTAGCATGCGGCTCATCGATCAAGCAAAAAAGCATGTATGACATGAAGATCAAGTCATGAGAAGATGGATGTTGCATGGCAATGTATCTCGGAAAGGCTATGGAAATGCCTTGATAGGTAGGTATGGTGGCTGTTTTGAGGAAGGATATAATGAGGCTTATGATGACAGAGCGTATCGTGCCAAGGATTTGGATGCACCGGTGAAGTATGCGCCAACTCTCGAGGTGAGAAAGGGCAATGCACGGCACCGAAGAGGCTAGAAAAATATGGCTAGGTGGAAGTGTCAACTTTCGAATACTCACATTAGTCCGAAGAACTCATGCACTTATTATCGGTAACTCTCAATCTAATTAGGAGGTTCACAAAGAGACAAGTACCCCGAGGAGGAGTGTACGGGGGTTTGGTTATCCTTGCGCATCCTCGGCTCATGGTACGTGAGTGTACTCTAATATTCGATCCCTCCAAAGATTAGTGATCCATTTAGTAGCTAAAGTTCTCAACTATTTTGTAGGTTTTCGGAAATAAACACGGATTGCCCAAAATACAACATCTATCACTAATAGGCTAAAGCTCTTGACACCAAAAGTTCAGACATTACTCATGGCAATACCTCAAAACTATTGCAAGTTACTACTAAAATTAAATAGCAACCTCAATTACCTATTTTAAGTTAAGACACACAACTCAGTGCAACAGGCAAACTCTCTTAACAAGATAAACATGGAAACTCAAGAGAGTTCAGCAACCAACTAAACAAAAGCTCTTTAAAAAGAAAAGCATGAAAACTAAGAGCTAAACATGACAGCAGCTATGGAAAGACAAAGAACACACACAGCAAAGATAAGCATGAAAATCCTATGTTGTGTTCTAGGTTGAAGTGGAGCGTGTTTCTCTCCCACACAAAGAAAGCTGGGTTCTAACTTGTTATGAACAGCAAGCGAAGCTAAAGAAAACTAAAAAGGAAACTAAGAGCAAGACGCTCCAAGCATAGCACATAACGCATGAAGTGATTAAAATATAGTGGAACGAAAGACGAACTGATAATTGTTGATGGAGAAGGGGATGCATGGGGGCATCCCCAAGCTTAGATGCCTGAGTCTTCTTGAATATTTCTTGGGGGTGCACGGGGGCATCCCCAAGCTTGAACGTTTGACCCTCCTGAATCTTCTTTTATCATCTTCCCTCGCACACTTGAAAACTCCCTTCATACATAACTCATCATAATCTGATTAGCGAGGTTAGTACCCTCAATAAAATAATTTTTTCCTACTGGAAATAAAGATAATCTCGAAGAGCTACTGTTTCTCAAGATTGCCAAAAGGTTTTTGCAAAGAAAAAGCAAGCTCAAGGTTTGCAAAACGAAGAAAAGGCAAAACAGGACAGAATCTGTGAAAAACAGACCAGCAGGTAGTAAATAATTTTTTCGGGGCACTTCTGCAACTCAAATCAAAAAACACAGAACAGACGCCCGAAAGCCAATTGTATAGAGCATGCTGTCAAAACAATTCAGATCAAAAAGATGATCTGGTGATTTTATTAGAATTTTTCTGTCCAAGGACAGAATCTGTTTTCTGGACAGCACATCACAACTTTTGAACTTTCTTGCAATCGGAGGCTAAACTTGGCACAAACCTGAAAAGAAAAGATACAATGATGATGCTACTGTAGTAACAAACATCAAGACACAACAAAAGCAAAAAAATAAAACCTAATTCGTTGTGGGCTGCCTCCCAAAAGCACTTTCTTTTATGCCTTTAAGCTAGGCATGATGCAAAAAGAGAAGATCAGGTTTTATCAACAGTAAGAGAATAGCTAGCCCGTGTAACGGACTCAAAAGGCAACTTAATCTTATTTCTAGGGAAGTGTTACATCCCTTTCTTGAGAGGGAATTGGAATTTTATATTCCCCTCTTTCATGTCAATGATAGCACCGACGGTGCGAAGTAAAGGACGTCCCAAAATAATTGGACATGAAGGTTCACATTCAATATCCATACTAGTAAAATCAACGGGAACATAATTGTCATTGACAATGATAAGAACATCGTCGATCATCCCCAAAGGTTTCTTTACGGAAGAATCAACAAGACGGACACCAAAAGAACAAGGATCAAAAGGTTTCAATTCAAGCATATCATACATTCTTTTGGGCATAACGGAGGTACTAGCTCCAACATCACATAAAGCATAGCAAGAGAAGTTATTCAACTTAATTTTAATCATAGGATCCCAACTATCTTCTAGCTTTCTAGGTATGGAGGCTTCTACCCTAAGCTTCTCCTCCCTAGGTTTGATGAGAGCATTAGTGATATGCTCCGTGAAGGCAAGATTAAGTGTGCTAGTGTGGGGGTCTTTAGACATCTTGCGAAGAAAACCAATAACTTCAGAAAGGGTGCAATTATCAATATCAAGGTCGCTACTATCAAGTAAAGTGGTAGTGGTGTCCTTTAGGCTCACTTGTTTGGTAGCTTCTATGGTCATAGGAGTTTCTTCTTCTACGGTTGAGGTCATAGCATCACCATTAATAGGTCCAATGGGACTAGGAGTGCATTGGGTGCTAAGAGTTTGGATATCCTCAACAACTTGGATAGTAGCAACAGTGTGGTGGGTAGGAAGGCTCTTAATTCTATATTCTTCCTCCTTTTCTCTAGCCCATCTCTCTTTAAGTTTAGCCATCATCCTAATGTTTTCATTAATTTGCACTTGAATAGCATTTATAGGAGTGGTCTTCCTCTCCTCAAGAGGAGAAGTTCTAATTTTAAGCAACTCTACCTCATGGGCTAAATTGTCTACCTTCGAAGAGAGATTATCTAGTTTGTCTAGTTTTTCTTCTACACTCTTATTGAAGGCCTTTTGGGTAGTGATGAAGTCTTTAAGTATAATCTCTAGTTCAGAAGTGGAGTTCTTGGTGCTAGGATAAGTATTGTTGTTCCCATAGGAATTAGAGGGGAACGGTCTCGGGTTGCTACCAAAATTACTCTTATAAGCATTGTTATTGAAATTGTTTCTAGAGATAAAGTTCACATCTACTTGATCTTGAGCAATCAAAGAATTTAAAGGAACATCATGAGGATCAATAGAAGATTGCTTGGAAAGTAGAGACATGATCAAGTCAATTTTTTCATTTAGGGAGGAAATCTCCTCGACAGAGTTTACCTTCCTACCTGTTGGAGCGCGTTCGGTGTGCCATTGGGAATAATTGGTCATCATCTCGTCGAGAAGTTTCGTGGCAGCACCAAGTGTAGTTGACATAAAGGTTCCTCCCGCGGCCGAATCTAACAAGTTCTGCGAGGTAAAGTTCAAGCCTGCATAAAAAGTTTGGATAACCATCCAAGTAGTCAAACCATGAGTAGGGCAGTTCTTGACAAGAGATTTCATGCGTTCCCAAGCTTGGGCAACGTGTTCATTATCCAATTGTTTAAAATTCATTATGTTACTCCTTAGTTGGATAATTTTAGCAGGGGGGTAGTACTTCCCAATAAAGGCATCCTTGCACTTGTCCCAAGAATCTATACTATTCCTAGGCAAGGATTGAAACCAGATTTTAGCTCCTCCTCTCAAGGAGAAAGGAAAAAGCTTAAGCTTAACAATATCATCATCTACTTCTTCGTACTTTTGCATATCACAGAGCTCAACAAAATTATTTAAGTGCAAAGCAGCATCATCTCCAGCACCGGAGAATTGATCTTTCATAACTAGGTTCAGTAAAGCAGGTTTAATCTCATAAGAAGGTGCTGAAGTGGCAGGTGTAGCAATAGGCGTGCAGATAAAGTCATTGTTGTTATGACTGGTGAAGTCACACAACTTGGTGTTCTCGGTGGAACCCATAGCAGCAGCAAGCAAGATAACTATTTTGTGATTTTTGGTAAGGGACACTAAAGCAAAAACTGAAAGGTAAACTAACAAGACTAAAAAGCAAAGATAAAAGATAGTGTGCAACTCCCCTATCTTGAAGAGTGGAGTCCCCGGCAACGGCGCCAGAAAACTTGCTTGATGGCTTCTCGCCCCTCGTTGGTTACCCCAAGTGGAAGGTTGAGATGTAGCGTAGCGGCAAATTTCCCTTGGCAAAGATACCAAGGATCGAATCCCGTGAGACTCCGAGGGTCGACAAGTAGGTGTCAACGGCGCCAGAACTTAGCGGTTGACAGGACCTCCACACAGATACAAATAACTTTGCTCCCAATGAGTACAGAGAGGTTGTAAATCCCTCCGGCCTTGTTGTTTACAAAGGATCAAACACAAGAGGTAATAATGATAGCTATGACTGCAACTAGGAAATAGAAACAGGAAGTAAATAGAAGGTGTGACCAGTGGTGGTAATATGGATCGGGGTCCCATGATGTTCACTAGTGATGTCTCTCTCCCAAAAGACGATAAAACAGCAAAGCGAGGTAAACAAATTACAGCTGGGCAATTGATAGGATAATGTGCGCAAACCAATGCTAACTATGCTGCAAAGAAAGGTAGAGGCTCAAAAGCATGGGCGGTACGCCAAGGCAAGTAGACCGAAATCCATCTGCATCTACTACTAATCATCCACCTTGAGATATCTATCCAGAACATCTCGCTGGTATTAAGTTGCGAGTCTCACCCAAAGTGTAAACTCAAAGCAACAGACAACTGCATTAAAAGAACTTTGCGTAAAGTAAACTATCCTTGCACCCGCAAGTACAAGCACCGTTGTTTTCTCCCTTGTGGCAACAGCACATCCCCTAGACTCATGTTTTTGTCACTCAAGCTAGTCATCAGGGGGCATGAACCCACAATCAAGCATAACGCTCCCTCTTGGAGTTACTACCTACTACTTGGCCAAAGCAATAAACAGCAACGGAGAACATGCTAGAATTACTCAAGAACAAAGATATAAAAGAGGTGAATCAAATATATTACTCAAACACAATCTGAACATAGTCTCATAATCCATCAGATCCCAGCAAACTAAGCAGAGCAACAGTAGAAAGATTACATATGTGCCTCGATCATGTAGGGCAGCTCACGAGGTCTAAACCATGAAGAACAAATAGGGGAGGAGAACATCACATAGCTACTGATCATGGACCCATGGTCCAAGGGGGACTACTCACGACTCATCCGGGAGGCGTCCATGGTGGTGGAGAAGCTCCCGGTGGTGGTTCTCCCCTCCGGCAGGGTGCCGGGAAGAGTTCTCCTGATGCTCCCGATCTTGGAAGCGCTGCGGCGGCGGAACAGAGGCGAGATCGCGAAAAAGGGTTCCGTCCTCGAGAGTTTCGGGACGAGAAGAATATATATGCGAAGGGGGGTCACCAGAGGCGGAGCCGGGGCCCCAGGCGCCCCCCTGGCGCGGCCAGGGGTGGGGCCGCGCCAGGTGGCCGTCTGGGCCACCCCTGGCTCCCCTCTGGCCCCGCTTTGGTTCTTCTCGAAGCTTCCTGTACGCTGATTTTTCCTGTGTTTTTCCCGGAATTTTTGGAGCACTTTTAATATGGGGGAAACCTAAAATAGAAAAACAGCAGAAAACAGGAACTGGCACTGTGGTGCACTGAGTTAATAGGTTAGTCCAAATATGATAAAAAGTGTATGGAAGTGCATAAATATCATAGCAATATCACACAAAAGAGGCATGGAGCAAGTAGAAATTATAGATACGTTTTGGACGTATCAACGCCCCCTTCCCAGGGCGCGCCCCCTGCCTCGAGGCTGGCCCACACGGCCCCCGGTGCCCTCCTTCTTCCTATATATACCTACGTACCCCAGAAACTCCATACGCAGAGAGACAACCCCAATTCCACCGCCGTAGCTTCTGTTCTCGTGGAGATCCCATCTTGGAGCCTGTTCCGGCATGGGGATCCATCACGGAGGCCTTCATCATCATCATCATCGCCCTCACCATGAGTTGTGAGTAGTTTACCACCGACCTTCGGGTCCATAGCTAGTATCTAGATGGCTTCTTCTCTCTCTCTGGATCTCAATAAGAAGTTCTCCTCGGTCTTCGAGGAGATCTATTCGATGTAATCTCTTTTTGCGGTGTGTTTGTCGAGATCCGATGAATTGTGAGTTTATGATCAAGGTTATCTATGAAAGATATTTCGTTCTTCTCTGAACTTTTTATGTGTGCTCATAATATCCTTGCAAGTCTCTTCGAATTATTGGTTTGGTTTGGCCTACTAGATCTATAGTTCTTGCAATGGGAGAAGTGCTTGGCTTTGGGTTCAATCTTGCTGTGTCCTTTCCCAGTGACAGTAGGGGCAGCAAGGCACGTATTGTATTGTTGCCATCAAGGATAAAAAGATGGGGATTTCATCATATTGCTTGAGTTTATCCCTCTGCATCATGTCATCTTGCTTAAGGCGCTACTCTGTTCGTATGAACTCAATACACTAGATGCATGCTGGATAGCGGTCGATGTGTGGAGTAATAGTAGTAGATGCAGAATCGTTTCGGTCTACTTGTCTCGGATGTGATGCCTATATACAATGATCATGCCTAGATAGTCTCATAATTATTCGCTTTTCTATCAATTGCTCGACAGTAATTTGTTTACCTGCCGTAGAATATCGCTATCATGAGAGAAGCCACTAGAGAAAACTATGGCCCCCGGGTCTATTCTCAACATATCAATCTACATCTACTTTACTTTACTTGCTTTTAGTTGCTGTTTTATTAAACCAAAAATACCAAAAATTTAAACTATCATCTCTATAAGATCTCATTCTCATAAGTGACCGTAAAGGGATTGACAACCCCTTATCGCGTTGGCTGCGAAGTTCTTATTTGTTTATGCAGGTGCGAGGGACTCGCGCGTGGTCTCCTTCTGGATTGATACCTTGGTTCTCAAAAACTGAGGGAAATACTTACGCTATTGTGCTGCATCTCCCTTTCCTCTTCGAGGGAATACAACGCAAGCTCAAGAGGTAGCAAGAATAATTTCTGGCGCTGTTGCCGGGGAGACTTATGCAAAAGTCATATACCAAGTACCTATCACAAACCCTTATCCTTCGCATTACATTTATTTGCCTCTCGTTTTCCTCTCCCCCACTTCACCCTTGTCGTTTTATTTGCCCTTCTTCCGTCATGTGTTTTTTGTTCGCTTGCCTTTTTGTTTGCTCGTGTGTTGCTTGCTTGCTTGTCATCATGTGTAGCACACCTATCATTATCACCACTCCCGAGAGTGAGTTCCTCAACTTTAAACAAAGGGAGGAAGAAGACTTAAAAGATGCCTGGTATAGAATTTGCAATGCTCATAGTAGATCTAATAGAAAGTTTTCCACTTCCGTGCTTCTTCGCAATTTTTATGTTGGCATAACTCCGTGGAATAGATTTATCTTAGATACCATTACCGGAGGAAATTTCTTGGGTAGCCACATCGTTGATTCTTATAAAGCTATGACTGAATTAATTGGCTCACCACCTCTTATGGTCAATGGGACCGTTTTAACTTTGGAGCAAGTTATGCAAAGGTTAGAAATCATTGAAAACAAAGTTGCTACGGTAGAATTGGTAGAAAACTTGGATAGAAAAATTCATAATGAAATCACCCAATATGGATCCAAGGTAGGAGTTGTTCTGAAAAATCTTAAGGAAAAGGAGCCCATAGTTAAAGAAAAGCTAGATCAGGATTCTACTAGAATCAATAAACTTCAGGATGTTATCACTAATGTGGGTTCTGCTCTTTCCGCTATAAAAACTACTCCAAATACCTCTACTAAATTATCTAAGTTCATGTATGTCCCTAAAGACAAGGGTGAAACATCTAGACTTGCGGATCTCAAATCCATAAGTGTTCACCCTAATTTTCTTACTTTTGCAAGAGACCCTTTTGACACTTTAGAATTTCTTGATTTCTTGCCCAAGAGTTTGATTATTCATAGGGACAAAGAAGTTCCCAAGAATCATAAGTGCTTAATCAAAGAATTGCCTTCCAAAGATGGCAATACCTAGATCTATCTTGTATCGTGCCTAGCTAGGGGCGTAAAACGATAGCGCTTGTTGGGAGGCAACCCAATTTTATGTTTTTTGTTTTTGTTGCTGTCAGGGAATAAATATTGCATCTAGCCTCTGATTAGATGTGTTTTCATGTTTTGTTTGGTGCTTGTGCAAAGTAGAACCTTTGGTAAGACTTGTGTGAAGTTTATTTGATCTTGCTGTGAAAAACAGAATCGTTAGCGCTCGCTAAAGTAGACTTCAGATTTTACTGGAGCGTGATTTTTAGTTGATTGTTTTTGCTGCTGATTGTTAGACAAATTTTGAAAATTTAAAAATTTAGTTTGAAGTTTTTGGAGTTCCAGAAGTAGGCGAACCCGGCAGATTACTACAGACTGTTCTGTCTTTGACAGATTCTGTTTTTCGTGTGTTGTTTGCTTATTTCGATGCATCTATGAGTAATATTAGAGGATATGAACCATAGAGAACTTGGAGTACAGTAGGATTTACACCGATATAAACAAAGAATGAATTCATTGCTGTACCTTTGAGTAGTGGTTTGTTTTCCCTTACTAATGGAGCTCACGAGAATTTTTGTCTAAGTTCTGTGTTGTGAAGTTTTCAAGTTTTGAGTATTGCTTTGATGGACTATGGAACAAGGAGTAGCAAAGGCCTAAGCTTGGGGATGCCCATGTCACCCCAAGTAAATTCAAGATAATCAAAAGCCTAAGCTTGGGGATGCCCCGGGAAGGCATCCCCTCTTTCGTCTTCATCCATCGGTAACTATACTTGGAGCTATATTTTTATTCGCAACATGCTATGTGTTTTGCTTGGACCATCTTGTATAATTTGAGTCTTTGCTTGTTAGTTTGCCACAATCATCCTTGCTGGACACACCTATTTGAGAGAGTTAAATATGGCCTAGAAATTATTAGAACACTCAATGTGCTTCACTTATATCTTTTGAGTTGAATAGTTTTTGCTCTAGTGCTTCACTTATATCTTTTAGAGCATGGTGGTGGTAACATTTTGTAGAAATTGTTGAACTCTCATGCTTCACTTAGATCTATTTGAGAGTCTATTAAAGCAGCATGGTAATGTGTTTAGGCTAAAGAAACTAGTCTTCACATGATAGACATCCAACGTCAATGTAGTAAAAAAAATCACACCAAGTGCATTGAATAGAAAGAGATGTTGGATGCTTGATAATTGTTTTGAGACATGAGGATAGTGATATTAGTGTCATGCTAGTGGAGTTATTATGAAATTGAGAAATACTTGTGTTAAGGTTAGTGATTCCCGTAGCATGCACGTATGGTGAACCGTTGTGTGACTAAGTTAAGGCATGAGGTATTTGTAGAGTGCCAACCTTTGTGTGGAGGTCGGGGGCGCGCGATGGTTAACTCATACCAACCTCCCCCCTAGGGGCATGCGTTGATTGCTTTGTTTTGATGACTCGTAAATTTTTGCAATAAGTATATGAGTTCTTATGACTAATGTTGAGTCCATGGATTATACGCACTCTCACCCTTCCACCATTGCTAGCCTCTGTCGTACCGCGCAACTTTCGCCGGTGCCATAAACCCACTATATATCCTTCCTCAAAACAGCCACCATATTGTTCCTCAAAACAGCCACCATACCTACCTATCATGGCATTTCCATAGCCATTCCGAGATATATTGCCATGCAACTTTCCACTGTTCCGTTTATATGACACACATCATATTGTCATATTGCCATGCATGATCATGTAGTTGACATCGTATTTGTGGCAAAGCCACCATGCATAATTCTTTCATACATGTCACTCTTGTTTCATTGCACATATCGGTACACCGCCGGAGGCATTCATATAGTCATACTTTGTTGTTGTAGTATCGAGTTGTAATATTGTGTTGTAATGAAAGTGTGATGATCATCATTTTTAGAGCATTGTCCCATGGGAGGAAAGGCTAAATCTATAAAGCCCCTCCGCAAAAAAAAGAGAAAAAAAAAGAAAGGCCAAAGAAAAGAAAAAAGAAAGGCCCCCAAAAAAAAGAAAAAAAAGGAAAAAAAGAAAAGAAAAAAGCACTGTTTAAGAAATATTCCGATTCAGCGATTTATCGTCCGATTTATCGCTACTCTTGGGGTGACCGATAATATTATGCCTTATCTTCATCATTTATCGTTTGGGCCGATTTATCGCTATGACAAGCGAATTATCGGGAATCTACCGATAAATCGGGCCTATTCGTAGCACTATGTTTGCAAGAACTATGTTTATTTGTGTTTTGTGGACCTTGTTACACAATATGTAATGTTTGTCTATTTTGTTTGTCATTATATCAGGATTCAAAGGCTAGGATTCAAGGTAATCCTTCTGTCCAATATTGTTTTGGTGTTGAATATGGCATATTTTAGTGTTGGGAACCTGGGATTTGAAAAAAATGTCTGATTAATAGTCGTCCGATAAAATCGATTAATCGGCCAATTTCCGATTAATCTCTAACCCCCAGCTGAACGAGACGATAACGATAAGCGATATCCTCAACAATGAAAAAAAGGGACAATTGCTACTATCTTTTTCCACACTTGTGCTTCAAAGTAGCACCATGTTCTTCATTGTAGAGAGTCTCATGTTTAGTCACTTTCATATACTAGTGGGAATTTTCGTTATAGAACTTGGCTTGTATATTCCAACGATGGGCTTCCTCAAATGGCCTAGGTCTTCGTGAGCAAGCAAGTTGGATGCACACCCACTAGTTTATTTTGTTGAGCTTTCATTCATATTTAGCTCTATTGCATCCGTTGGGTGGCAATCCCTACTCACTCACATTGATATCTATTGATGGGCATCTCCATAGCCCGTTGATACGCCTAGTTGATGTGAGACTATCTCCCTTCTTTTTGTCTTCTCCACAACCACCTCTATTCCACCCATAGTGCTATGTCCATGGCTCGCGCTCATGTATTGCGTGAAAGTTGAAAGGTTTGAAAAGATAGAGCATGAAAACAAATGCTTGGCTGAAATCGGGGTTGTGCATGATATGAATATTTTTGTGTGATAATAAGGGAGCGTAGCCAACACTATATGATTTTGTAGGGATAACTTTATTTAGCCATAGTATTTTGAGAAGACATGATTGCTTTGTTAGTATTGCTTGAAGTATTTCTATTTCTTATGTCAATATAGACTTTTATCTTGAATCTTTCAGATCTGAGCATTCATGCCACAATTAAGAGAATTACATTGAAAAACTATATTGGTTAGCATTCCACATCAAAAATTCTTTCTTTATCATTTACCTACTCGAGGACGAGCAGGAATTAAGCTTGGGGATGCTTGATACGTCTCCAACATATCTATAATTTTTGATTGTTCCATGATATTATTTATGAAGTCTTGGATGTTTAATGGGCTTTATCATTCACTTTTATATCATTTTTGGGACTAACCTACTAACCCAAAGGCCGAGTCCAGATTGCTGTTTTTTGCCTATTTCAGGGTTTTGCAGAAAAGGAATATCAAACGGAGTCCAAACGGAATGAAACCTTCGCGAGAGATATTTTTGGAGAAAATCACGCACGGAAAACGTCAGGACCAAGTCAGGGGACAGCTGGGCAGCCCTCGGGGGTGGGGGGCATGCCCCCCTTCCCAGGGCGCGCCCCCCTGCCTCGAGGCTGGCCCACACGGCCCCCGGTGCCCTCCTTCTTCCTATATATACCTACGTACCCCAGAAACTCCATACTCAGAGAGAAAACCCTAATTCCACCGCCGTAGCTTCTGTTCCCGTGGAGATCCCATCTTGGAGCCTATTCCGGGAGGGGGATCCATCACGGAGGCCATTATCATCATCATCATCGCCCTCACCATGAGTTGTGAGTAGTTTACCACAGACCTTTGGGTCCATAGCTAGTATCTAGATGGCTTCTTCTCTCTCTCTCTGGATCTCAATACAAAGTTCTCCTCGGTTTTCGAGGAGATCTATTTGATGTAATCTCTTTTTGCGGTGTGTTTGTCGAGATCCGATGAATTGTGAGTTTATGATCAAGGTTATCTATGAAAGATATTTGGTTCTTCTCTGAACTTTTTATGTGTGCTCATAATATCCTTGCAAGTCTCTTTGAATTATTGGTTTGGTTTGGCCTACTAGATCTATAGTTCTTGCAATGGGAGAAGTGCTTGGCTTTGGGTTCAATCTTGCGGTGTCCTTTCCCAGTGAAAGTAGGGGTAGCAAGGCATGTATTTTATTGTTGCCATCGAGGATAAAAAGATGGGGTTTTCATCATATTGCTTGAGTTTATCCCTCGACATCATGTCATCTTGCTTAAGGCGTTACTCTGTTCGTATGAACTCAATACACTAGATGCATGCTGGATAGCTGTCGATGTGTGGAGTAATAGTAGTAGATGCAGAATCATTTCGGTCTACTTGTCTCGGACGTGATGCCTATCTACAATGATCATGCCTAGATAGTCTCATAATTATTCGCTTTTCTATCAATTGCTCGACTGTAATTTGTTTACCCGCCGTAGAATATCGCTATCATGAGAGAAGCCACTAGAGAAAACTATGGCTCCCGGGTCTATTCTCAACATATCAATCTACATCTACTTTACTTTACTTGCTTTTATTTGCTATTTTATTAAACCAAAAATACCAAAAATATAAACTATCATCTCTATGAGATCTCACTCTCGTAAGTGACCGTAAAGGGATTGACGACCCCTTATCGCGTTGGCTGTAAGTTCTTATTTGTTTGTGCAGGTGCGAGGGACTCTCGCGTGGTCTCCTACTGGATTGATACCTTGGTTCTCAAAAACGGAGGGGAAATACTTACTCTACTGTGCTGCATCTCCCTTTCCGCTTCGAGGGAATACAACGCAAGCTCAAGAGGTAGCAAATATCATATGTTCTGATCCATTATGCATATTAATACTCTTCTGATTATGAACGTGAATATGCTTTGTGAGTAGTTACGTTTGTTCCTGAGGACATGGGAGAAGTCTTGCTATAAGTAGTCATGTGAATTTGGTATTCGTTCGATATTTTGATAAGATGTATGTTGTCTTTCCTCTAGTGGTGTCATGTGAACGTCGACTACATGACACCTCACCATTGTTTGGGCCTAGAGGAAGTCATTGGGAAGTAATAATTAGATGATGGGTTGCTAGAGTGACAGAAGCTTAAACCCCATTTTATGCGTTGCTTCGTAAGGGGCTGATTTGGATCCACATGTTTCATGCTATGGTTAGGTTTACCTTAATACTTCTTTTGTAGTTGCGGATGCTTGCAATAGAGGTTAATCATAAGTGGGAGGCTTGTCCAAGTAAGGGCAGCACCCAAGCACCGGTCCATCCACATATCAAATTATCAAAGTAACGAACGTGAATCCTATGAGCGTGTTGAAAGCTAGCTTGACGATAATTCCCATGTGTCCTCGGGAGCGCTTGTTCTTCATATAAGAGTTTGTCCAGGCTTGTCCTTTGCTACAAAAAGGATTGGGCCACCTTGCTGCACTTTATTTACTTCTACTATTTGTTACTTGTTACCAATTACCTTATCACAAAACTATCTGTTACCAATAATTTCAGTGCTTGCAGAAAACACCTTACTGAAAACTACCTATCATTTCCTTCTGCCCCTCGTTGGGTTCAACACTCTTACTTATCAAAAGGACTGTGATAGATCCCCTACACTTGTGGGTCATCACCAATTTTGCAGATTACCTGGCCGATGATGTAGTGTTTGATATGTCAGAGGTGGAGGAACACAAATACCGGTACGGGAAGCCTCTTGTCAAAGATGTCACTACTCTAACCACGATGATGGAAAGATTCCATGAGTGGTACATGGATACCTGCAGAGATTCTGGTGGGAAGGATACTTTGATGCTGAAAGTTAAAGAGGAGCACGACCTCGTTGGACTTGAGGTGTTGTCTATTCCATTTGAGGAGTTCTTCCAGTTTTTCAATCAAATGTCCCTCGATAAAACAACGGTCACTTGCTACTGTCTGTAAGTACTAATTCTGTCATTAAGTCTCTATATATAGCTAGCTCAGCTCTATCATTGCATGTATATATAATTATCCTCACTATATTATGCAGATTGAAGATCGTCGAATGTAGAAAAGCTGATATCTATGATATTGGGTTCATTAACACAAATCTCATAGATGATTATCAGGTTACATTTCATGCCAAGGAAGCCGAGGCCAACTTGCTACGATCGTTGGTAATAAATCGAAACAAAGATAAAATACTCTTTCCTTACAACTTCAAGTGAGTGTTACTGTCTTGTGCATATTCGGTTTCCCTTAATTATTACTCGAGGTTATAGTAATTAATGTAATTGATGAGTTATATGCATGCGTGCGCAGTTTCCACTATATTCTCCTAGAGATTAAGCTTGAGCAGGGACTAGTAACCGTCTTAGACTCGAGACGAAAAGATCCGAGGACTATGCGGACATGTCTAAAATGCTCAACAAGTAAGTTCAATCGATCATTATCGCACCATATCGGCAACTTTGTTCATTTCTTGATATAAAGTAATTGTTTTCTTTGTCTCGCAGTGTTTGGAAAGCATTCACCCAAAAAGTTCCAGCACTGCCGCGGGAACTGCAATGGATTTACCCGAAAGTAAGTACTACTAGCTAGCTAGTTCCGCGCATCTCCCGTTGACTCTAGCTACTTTCATCAATGCCATTTATAATTCTTCATTATCAGTTTGATTGACCTCTATTTCTTGTCGAGTGCTTGTGGCAGGAACCCGGGAATAATTATTGTAGATACTACGTCTACGAGTTCATCTACAACGCGACGTCCAAGAATAGGTGGGGCTACTCTAAAAGACAATTTGATGTGTGTAAGCAAAAATATTCACAATTTTATTTTATTAACATCATTTCTGTTGAGTTTCATTCATATATATGTATTGACCCCCTTCTTCAAATTAGATGTGGCAGATGCGGAATGAACTCCTACCACAAGATCGCATGCGAGCAATTCAAGAGGAATTTGCGGGATTCTTTCTTGACCACGTCATCTATAAAGCCGGAGAATACCATGTGGAAGTTGAGTTAAGATGTTAGGGTATTGTAAGAGATCAGGTTACATATATATGTAGCCAGTAGCGTCGGGTAGATATACGAAAACTTGTTGTTCGACCAATCTCTCGGAGAAGGAGAGAGGTCGATCATCACTTCTCTCTGTATATGTGAAGATCATCTGTACTTAATGGTTTCCTTAATTTGCTTACTAGCTAGTGTGTCGAGTCCTCTCGATCTATATGTATAGTACGTAGCATCGACCAAGCACAGAGATAAGAGAGGACACTTATTTCTATTAGCTAGCTAACACAATATATGAAACCCCTAAATTAACCCTACAAAAGCCCCCAAACCCCCTCCCCCTTTCAGAAAAAAGACAAAAACCCAAGCCGCTGAACTGCTGACGCGTAGAAGCTTATTTGTCCCAGTTGGTGCTACCAACTAGCACCAACCGGGACAAAAGGCCCCCCTTCCTGGGCAAGCTACAGTGGCCACATGGAACCCAATTCGTCCCGGTTGGTATAAGAATCGGGACTAAAGGTCTAGGGCATTTGTACCGACCGTTTAGTCCCGGTTCCCCAACTGGGAAAATGGCCCTTATGAACCGGGACAAATGGCCCTTATTCTACCAGTGTATGTCTATTTTTAAGATACCAAAGAAGGTATGCAAAGATATCACAAATGTTGGAGGTTTTTGGTGGGGAGATACAGACACCTGGAGGGAAATGAGTGTTCCAAGAAAGAATGGGAGTATGAGATTTTCGACAAACCCCCCCGCCCCACTTTGTATTACAAAGCAACCAACCGATACAGACAACAATACGTGCTAGGGCGGAAGTAGGACGGGCATGCCTAAAAGAAACAAAAGAGAAAATACAATAGGAACAAATGCTGACAATGGCGGATCGACAAAAACGAAGAAGCCTCGCGACCACTGAACCCACCGGATATCTCCCACCAAGCTCCTATACTTCGAAGCACCAGTACCAATCAACACCTCCAAGAAGGGACGCGACGATGATGACGCTGTTGCCGAGGGTTTCCCCTGGTACGCGATGAGGAGAGAGGAAGGGTAGCCCCCGACGCCCTCTAGGAAGGTCTGGCAGCACCCTCAGGCGTCACCTCGTAGGTGTCGGCCAGGCCGACATGGATTTCTCCCGATCCCAAGCTTCACCTCGGGCGTTCCGGAGCCCGCAACGAAATCGACCAGCACCCTACGGCAACATGGTCTTGAAGCTTCCCACGCCGTCTCACCACGGCACCACGAAGTGAGGTCTGCACACCGAACAAGAGGAGGACTAGAGGCAGCAGCACCGTCCGCACGCGGGAGGGCTCAACCTCCACCGCAATGACGGTAGCTGACCGAACACAATAGTAGGAGCATACTAGGCCCATGGGCCCCACAGGCTCCGTCGGACCCTCATATGCCAATAAAGCTCATGCCATCGCGCTGCAATAAGCACGCTGTTGGCGTCGCCGCCACCGGTCCGAGCTGCTCCTCCTCCTCACCATGCAGAAGACAACGAATCGCGCCGGGGCCCGGCCCGCTAGGACCCAGATGGGGCCCGCAAGGCCCAGATCTGAGCCGAGGGCACGTCGCCGGCCAGCCCGCGCCACCAAGCGGCCCTGCCACGAAGTAGCAGTGCATAAGTAATCATCTGCAAGAAAGGTAAGATCCAGCCATCCATCAGCGGGTAGCGAGATTGGAGAACAAAGGTAGGAGGGACAGAGAGGGAGAGGGAGCTTGCGTTGGTGTAGGTCGGGTGGGGGCGGCGGCGCTGCCTTAGGGGAGGCGACCAACATTGTTCGTCCGTCCTCTGCTTGTGCTTCCTTCTCCTGTAGCGTGGGTGGGGATTGTGTGTTAATAGGAAGGAAGACAATTGCTGGGCCGGATGTATGGATGGATGGGCCCACCATTTACTTTCTCTCATCCCTTAAAAATATATACTGTCTCTCTCTTTAAAGAAAGCTTTCCATCTACTTCCACTGCAAAAATATATACTATGAGTGATAACACGTTTTGTGTCTTCACCAAGAGTGTTGATCTCCTCACATGGCATGTGTAAGTGTAACATCTATCTATTGAAATATAAAGTGAGATTTAATGGCACATGTGCTCCAGAGGGGGGTATGTAATACCCTACACCTGCTTTAGTAGATGATCTACTAAAGGGTGGCGAGACCTTTCTCTGAGTTACTAAATTTCTATTTGAGGTTCCTCGCTCGCTTGTCTTGGGGAGGAAACCTAGATCTAATCTCTCGTCTTTTTTTTCTTTCTCTGCGGCCCATGTGGATCCCTAGTCCTTGGGGAGAGCCGTCAGTGAGTGAAGCAGAGTGCATTATTTGTTTCTAGTCCAAATGTAAATGTTGATGTACATGTTCAAAACTAAAAGCTATGGTTGGTGTTGACATATATCCCAAGAAAGAATAAGAGTATGAGATTTGCGTGCTTTTAACCTAGCAATAAAAATGCTGCCATAAGAAATTTTGAGTTGCCATTTTTCTTTTCGATTGACTGTCGTTCAATGTAAAGATGTGTATATAGGATTGCATCCCATTGTTAGAGTCCAAGAAGAAATGGAGCCTTCTCAGGGCGTCTGTATCTGGGTCGTCGGATTAGTCGTCCAAAAGAATCCGGGCCGTCAAATCTTGAGGTGAAATGATCCTGCCCGTCGGGTTGGAAGAAATAGCAATAAAAGATGTTGGCCATAGAAAATAAATGGATCTTTAAGAAGAAGACTGACGCGGATGGTAATGTGACCATCTACAAGGCTCGGCTTGTCGCTAAAGGTTAACGACAAGTTCAAGGAATTGACTACGACGAGACTTTCTCTCCCATAGTGATGCTAAAGTCCGTCCGAATCATGTTAGCAATTGCCGCATTCTATGATTATGAGATATGGCAAATGGACGTCAAAACGGCATTCCTTAACAGCTTCCTCAAGGAAGAACTATATATGATGCAGCCGAAGGTTTTGTCGATCCTAAGAATGCTAACAAGGTATGCAAGCTCCTGAGCTCCATCTATGGGCTGATGCAAGCATCTCAGAGTTGGAACATTCGCTTTGATGAGGTGATCAAAGCATTTGGGTTTATACAGACTTGGGGAGAAGCCTGTATTTACAAGAAAGTGAGTGGGAGCTCTATAGCATTTCTCATATTATATGTGGATGACATATTGCTGATGGGAAATGATGTAGAACTCTTGGAAAGCATAAAGGCCTACTTGAATAAGTGATTTTCAATGAAAGACCTTGGAGAAGCTGCTTACATATTAGGAATCAAGATCTATAGAGATAGATCAAGACGCCTCATTGGTCTTTCACAAAGCACATACCTTGACAAGATATTGAAGAAGTTCAATATGGATCAGTCCAAGAAAAGGTTCTTGCCTGTATTGCAAGGTATGAGATTGAGCACAACTCAATGCCCGACCTCGGCAGAAGATAGAGAAAAGATGAATGCCATCCCCTATGCCTCGGCCATAGGTTCTATTATGTATGCCATGCTGTGTACCAGATCTGATGTGAACCTTGCCATAAGTTTGGTGGGCAGGTACCAAAGTGATCCCGGAATGGAACACTGGACAGCGGTCAAGAACATCCTGAAGTACCTGAAAAGGACTAAGGATATGTTTCTCGTTTATGGAAGTGACGAAGAGCTAGTCGTAAAGGGTTACGTCGATGCTAGTTTCGACACAGATCTGGATGACTCCAAGTTACAAACCGGATACGTGTATATTTTAAATGGAGGGGCAGTCAGCTGGTGCAGTTGCAAGCAAAGCGTCGTGGCAGCATCTACATGTGAAGCGGAGTACATAGCTGCTTCCGAAGCAGCGCAAGAAGGAGTCTGGATGAAGGAGTTCATCACCGACCTAGGAGTCATTCCAAGCGCGTCGGGCCCGATGACTCTCTTCTATGACAACACTGGAGCTATTGCCATTGCCAAGGAGCCTAGGTTTCACAAGAAGACCAAGCACATCAAGCGTCATTTCAACTCCATCTGAAATTATATTCAAGATGAAGACATAGATATTTGTAAAGTGCATACGGATCTGAATGTCGCAGATCCGTTGACTAAACCAGTTCCACGAGCAAAACATGATCAACACCAGAAGTCTATGGGTGTTCGATTCATCACAATGTAACTATATTATTGACTCTAGTGCAAGTGGGAGACTGTTGGAAATATGCCCTAGAGGCAATAATAAAATGGTTATTATTATATTTCCTTGTTCATGATAATTGTCTATTGTTCATGCTTTAATTGTATTATCAGGAAACAGTAATACATGTGTGAATACATAGACCACAACATGTCCCTAGTGAGCCTCTAGTTGACTAGCTCGTTGATCAACAGATGGTCACGGTTTCTTGACCATGGACATTGGATGTCATTGATAACGGGATCACATCATTAGGAGAATGATGTGATCGACAAGACCCAATCCTAACCCTAGCACAAGATCGTGTAGTTCGTATGCTAAAGCTTTTCCAATTTCAAGTATCCTTTCCTTAGACCATGAGATTGTGCAACTCCCGGATACCGTAGGAATGCTTTGGGTGTGCCAAACGTCACAACGTAACAGGGTGGCTAAAAGGGTACACTACGTGTATCTCCGAAAGCATCTGTTGGGTTGGCACGAATCGAGACTGGGATTTGTCACTCCGTATGACGGAGAGGTATCTCTAGGCCCACTCGTTAATATATCATCGTAATGAGCTCAATGTGACTAAGGGGTTAGTCACAGGATGATGTGTTACGAAACGAGTAAAGTGACTTGCCATAACGAGATTGAACAAGGTATCGGTATACTGACGATCGAATCTCGGGCAAGTACTATACCGCTAGACAAAGGGAATCGTATACGGGATTGATTGAATCCTTGACATCGTGGTTCATCCGATGAGATCATCGTGGAACATGTGGGAGCCAACATGGGTATCCAGATCTCGCTGTTGGTTATTGGCCGGAGAGAGGTCTCGGTCATGTCTGCATGGTTCCCGAACCCGTAGGGTCTATACACTTAAGGTTCGATGACGCTAGGGTTATAGGGAATAGATGTATGTGGTTACCGAATGTTCTTCGGAGTCCCGGATGAGATCCCGGACATCACGAGGAGTTCCGGAATGGTCTGGAGGTAAAGATTTATATACGGGAAGTCATCATACGGTCACCGGAATAATTCGGGGGGTTACCGATATTGTACCGGGACCACCGAAGGGGTTACGGATGTCTATCGGGAGGGTCCACCTGCCCCGGAGGGCCCTATGGGCTGTATGTGGAGAGGGACCAGCCCCTAAGTGGGCTGGGCGCCTCCCCCCTAGGGCCCATGCGCCTAGGGTTTGGGGGGAAACCCTAAGGGGGGCGCCCCCCTTGCCTTGGGGGGCAAGGCACCCCCCCTGGCCGTTGCCCCCTCCTCAAATTGGATCTGAGGGGGCCGGCCCCCCTCTCCCTCGCCCCTATATATATGGGGGGGGTGGGAGGGCAGCCGCACCCAAGCCCTGGTGCAGCCCTCCCCCTCTCCCAACTACTCCTCCTCTCCAGCGGTGCTTGGCGAAGCCCTGCAGGATTGCCACGCTCCTCCATCACCACCACGCCGTCGTGCTGCTGCTGGACGGAGTCTTCCCCAACCTCTCCCTCTCTCCTTGCTGGATCAAGCTGCGGGAGACTTCACCGGGCTGCACGTGTGTTGAACGCGAAGGCGCCGTTGTTTGGCGCTTAGATCGGATTCGACTGTGATCTGAATCGCTTCGTGTACGACTCCACCAACCGCGTTCTTGTAACGCTTCCACATCGCGATCTTCAAAGGTATGAAGATGCACTCCCCTCTCGTTACTAGTAATCTCGATAGATAGATCTTGGTGATGTGTAGGAATTTTTTTGATTTTCTGCAACGATCCCCAACACCCTCTCCCTATCTTTCCTTCCCCCTCTCCCTCTTTGGTGGACTCCTACTTGGAATAGGATTCCTATTCCTAGTAAGAGTGGCCCTCCTAGGACACGCCATAGGGGCCGGCCGGCCTCCGCCCCTTGCTCCTTTATATACGGGGGCAGGGGGGCACTTCTAGACACACAAGTTGATCGGGTTATCTCTCCCAACCGTGTGCAGTGCCCCCTCCACAGAAACACACCTCGGTCATACCGTTGCAGCGCTTAGGCGAAGCCCTGCGACGGTAACTTCATCATCTCCGTCACCACGCCGTCGTGCTGACGAAACTCTCCCGCAAGGCTCTACTGGATCAAGAGCTCGTGGGACGTCATCAAGCTGAACGTGTGCTGAACGCGGAGGCTCCAGACGTTCGGTGCTTGATCGGTTGGATCGCGAAGAATTTCGACTACATCAACCGCGTCACTAGACGCTTCCGCTCTCGGTCTACGAGGGTACGTAGACACACTCTCCCATCTCGTTGTTGTGTATCTAGTAGATAGATCTTGCGTGATCGTAGAAAATTTTGAAATATTGTGTTCCCCAACAAAGACCCTTCTGAGTCTAGAAGTAGCTACCAACGTCGATATTTGACCTTGATGGCTACACTACCACCAAGGACGAACCTCTCACCCGCTTGCACCAATTCGGCAAGAATACATCCATACATAGAATTTGTGGAGAAAAGGGCCACTTGACTTTATCACATGCGTTTTTGAAGTCGGTTTTAAAAGGACTCCGCTCAACTTTTTCCCGGTGAATCTAATGTATGTTTTCATGCAACAAATGCTTATTCCTATGAGTTTCTTTTGTTGATTGGAAGCAAATGCAACGATGACCGGGCTATAGCGGTGCACCATGGTCTATTGTTGTTGGTTGTCCTAATGCGATGCAACCAAGTGTAAGTTGGAGTGGACATCATGCAAGTTATTCAACTAAGAATTTTCATGCGAGCAATGGCGGGATGACACTTCTGTGGTGTATTTTTTATTTATTTTTGAAAAGGAGGATGTATCCCGACCTCTCCATCTGGACGATGCATGCAATCATTTTATTAATTATTCACAAAGCTCTTACAAAGATAATACATACTTCTGTGGTGTATGGTCACTGTATCGAACTGGTTCAACTGATCGAGAAGGTGAACTTCATGCATGCATTGTCTTCCTACTAGGGGACCAATAGTGTTGCTCGTTGATTAGTTAGTGTTTTGTTCAGTGGTAAAATATCCTATATCGACAAACCCGTAATCCTATTTTTGGCAAACCTTGTGAACGATTAGTTGCGATCAGTAAAGCATGTGATGATGGCCTTCTTTTAATTAGCAAAGACATTACATCTATCTAATAATATGCATGGATGGTCTAGGTCTAAAAATGGAGTTGAGGAGGGAGGGGTCGGCCTTCCTTCCTTCCTTCCTTCCTTCACCGGCGGGTGTGGTGGGGTGGGGGAGATCCAAATTTTGCAATCGGCCATGAAGCTATGGAGATCTCTTGGAGGAATTAATAATCCAATTTATACAATTTGATTTGATTGATCCCGTTCTCTTGTCATCCTAGCTAGCTAGCTATCCGCATGGATACTCTGCCGGATATATATCCCTTGACAAGCTTGCAGATTGGGTAAATCAATGTTGAAATTACATATCATCTATCTATCCATATATTGATGTAATGAAGAGATGAGATTGGTGGCATGGTGCAGGGACATGCAGTCTTACATCTCCCGGGCGTTCCTCTACTTTGCACCGGTGAGCAAGAAGGTGTTGATTCTGGTGGACAACCAGCCATGGATGACCAGCAAGCAGTCCAGATCCGCAAGGTTATGGCAGTTCATGATCACAAAGGTACCCCTATCCTACATATTCCTCCTACTCACATCTACTAATAAATGGAAATTTGAAGCTAAGAAAGTGGACAATTGATGCAGTACAGGATGTCTCCGTTCGTGAATTCGAGGAGTGGCGCCGACACGGCGGCGGCGGCGGCGGCGGCGACAGAGAAAAGAAAGATCACGACGGCGATGCGAAGGTGGCTGGCGGTGACGACCCCGGCGCTGCTCCACGGGTTCCTGGTGTTCGAGGTGTCATGGCGGGACGTGCACGGCATCAACTACTACAACGACCTCCTCACCGACACCTCCCTCGCCCTGGAGGCTCGCTACCTCAACAAGTGGGAGTTTTACAGCGCCGAGCAGGCCGCCGGGTGCGCGTCTCAGTGGTTCCTCGGCCGCGCCTCCGAGACGCACTCCCTCCGTGGCTACCTCCTCCACTATCACCACCACCATCACCGTCCACGTCGTCACCATCAACATCACCATCCACTATCTGCGGGAGAAGAGGAACGCGACAAGGACGTTATGACGATGGCAGCAGCCAGCAGCAGCGGCGACGAGTTAGGGTGCACGCCGCCCATGTTGAGGAGGAGGATGAGCTGGCGGAGCAGGGCCAGGAGGAAAAACCTGCTACAACACCATGACCATGAGAAGGAGGAGGAGGAGGATGACAAGGAGGAGCAGGTACAAGGAGGAGCAGCAGCCGAACGGCCCATGCAGATGCAGCACTATAGGTACAACGACACCCTGCTCCTGTTCCGGTCCCGTGACGCGGCGCTCCCGTTCAAGCTCCGGCAGATCATCACGTCGGACATCCGGTTGCTGACGCTGCTCGAGTCCGGGCTGCCGTCGTGGGTCATCTTCTTGCAGTCGTACCCGGTGGTGTGCCACATGTACCGGCCATGGATGCGGCCCCTGGCGCGGAGCCTCTACGTGCTCGCCTCCCTCGTCACCGTCATCATCGGCTTCTACGACCTGTACAAGAACGTGCCGCTGCTCAAGTCGGCGGCGGCGCGCATCTGCGGCCCGCTCTTCCAGTGGATCGAGACGTGGGACATGGTGACCCGGATCCAGTACCTGGGCACCATCCTCTTCCTCCGCAACCTCCGCAAGTTCATGCAGGGCCTGCTCACGCTCCTGCAAGCCGCCAGGGCACTGCTCCGTGCCATGCTGGCTCCGTTCGCCGACCTAGGCTTGTGTCAGCTGCTTGCCACACTCGGCGTCCTGGCCTCGCACGTGCGGGAGCTGGTGGTGGACCTGGCAGAGGTGGTGTGGGCGCCGTTCGACGTGGTGCTAGACTGCGTGGCCGGGGTGGTGGCGTCCTTGTGGCCCGTGCTCAAGGTGGCGGTGTTGCCGGCGAGGTTTGCGGTGGCGGTGGCAGCGTGCGCGGGGTCGGTCTTGTCCAACAGCTACAACTTCTTCAAGGACATCTGGGAGACCCTGAGCAGCATCTTCGAGCTCAACCACATGTCGGAGGCGCAGCAGAGCGCCTTTGACATGACCACGCTCAAGACGCTATGGAATGACCTCTTCTCGCAGATCTTCCGGGCCGTCAGGGGCATCCTCAATGGCATCCTTGTCTTCTTCTACGCCTGCAACAGGCACAGGCTCAGGTACCTACCATCAACTAATTCCTTGGATTACATCATTATATTAATTAATTCCAATACTAACTATATTATATATATATATATATATATGTATATATGCGTAGCATCTACAATCACGCACAGACAAGGCTGCGACACATGCTTCGTGTGGCTAGATTGGCGCCAAAACAAGATGCTGCATCGTCGTCATGCCACTGCAACTCCACCAAGCACCCAAACGTCCATGAGGTAGTATATATATATATATCCACTAGTCTATCATCGTCGATCGGTTTCATTTCTATATCTTTTGACAATGCATGCAATCAAATGCAGCAGGATGCGCCCGTCCAATGCCACGTATGCAAGCAGTGATCAATCGTACGTGCACTCTTGCATCAAGTGAAGTGGTACCAATTAATAGCTGGGTTATTTTCAAAGGGCGCCGATCGATTTAATTTGTGTACATATATAGGATTGTAAAACTTCCTTTTCTTTTTATTTTCGACTAAGGGTTTGTATCAAGTAGATGTAAAGAAAACATGTTCAATTGATTTCCTCTTCCGTCTTTGGATTAATTACTAATAAGTAGATGCCCATTTGAAGAGTGGCTAAATCTTATCAAAAGATGCCATCATTCGGAGAGGCAAGAGACTTTTCATGCACTGCCCACAAGAGCGGGCAAATCAACATACCAAAGTCATCGAGATCCCTCATATATATATATACTCTAATTCCATAATGCTTTAAGGGAATCTACAAAGGTGTGAGCGACACAACAACTGCCTCTTTGTCTTACCACGCACTCCCTCTGTCTCAAAACATGTGTCACAATTTTGTACTAAATTTAGTATAAATTTGTACTCAAGTTGAGACACCTATTTCGACAAGGAGGAAGTATAATATGGGCAGCATTAATATTGCCATCTTTCTGTGGATAGATCATGGGTCATCCACTCTCTAGTATGCAAATGACAAGTTTGGGATTAGGAGGATAAAGGGGGTACAAAAAGAGTCCCTTTGTCCAAAATACCCTAGCTATTTTGTGAAATGCAACAAGGCAGGACGGAGCATGCCACACACGGTGGCTCTAGTCTATATGTGGAACGTGGCTCACCATGGAGCTACGGCTTCAAATGGAAGCTCCTTTTCACAGTGTACTGCCACATGATTGAAATTAAGTATCAAAATCTAATCACATATTTAGAAAATTAAGGGCACCTCATGAGAATGTTTTTATCATATGGCAATTGGGCGATCAAGAAAATCTTGTTGCCTATTCTGATTAAGTCCTCCTTTGGTTTATACACATTTTGTAAGAATTTCGAATAAAAGGACTCCTGTAGGAAAAAAAAATCCTTTAGAGTCGACCTTTTAATGTGCATGAACGGATTTCTATTTCTACAGAGGATTGGTTCCTTTCCTTTGCATTTGGAAGGTGCATGGTTTGTGTTACATGTAATTTGTTACCACCAACGAATATATTGAATTTGTTCGGAAATTGGTTAGGTGGTATCCACCAAAAACTCAAGGGATACCTTCGAGTGGGAATTGTGCCCTTCTACGGACAATCTGGAATTGCCGAACAGCTCATCTATACTTTTATTTTTGCAGATTATCTTCAAGGCTATATATGATTGTTCCATATGTGGTCATTACATCAATGTGCGGACGCTCAAGAGCATATGGACCTCGGGTGCCGTCTAGAGATGACTGTATGGGACTTATTCAACTAGTTTGGCTGGCTTTGCCATTAATAGATTATGTGTCTGAGTCATGTAATCAGATTTTGTGTTCTTATTTCCCCCCTTCTTATCATGACTGCTACTCGTACTTTGAATGATGATTTTATAAAATGTTTATGTGCATCACTGTGATGCAAAGGCCAGGGTGATCCCCTTTCCACAAAAATAAATCAACAATCCCTCTCATTTCCTATACCTTTTTTTTTTCTATTTCTATGATCAATGTTCATATCCTATAGACGAAATGAGACATAAGATGAGACAATTTTATTCGATCTGAACTCTGAAGAAAAAAAGATGGGACAATTTTTGGATTGGCATGCATGCATGTGGTTTTCGGCCCTTCTCAATCATGTCATGTGTTGAATCTTTCTTTGCCTTTTTTTTTGCGAATATATCTTTCTTTGGCTTTGGCATCGTGATCCCACTTCTCACTGATAAGCATCCCATCAGTATTTTGTTTTGTAATAAAAAAAAAACATGGGATCAGAGTCGAGGCGTCCAGCAAGATAGATCGATATAGGTACTATACATTTTTCGAAAGGTATAATAATCATATTAACAAGTACACAACATTTCATATTGCTCCTGCAAATAAAAAATCAAGCGATTACATGCACGTCGCTACATGTAGATGTGCATGTATGTGTGTGCCACATTAGAAATACTCAAATGATAAGTGTCACACATGTTGCACATAGCAACCCGGCGCTGACTTTTTTAATTAATCTGGCTCTGACGTTTTTTATGACTAAGGTTGTCATCCGAAAAGAAGAAACAAACCCACGAAAAACTAAAAGTTGCCAATCCTTGTATCACTAAACTTGTCGTTAAAAACGTTCGGAATTGCCATGTGTCGGTGCAACATTTTGTGACACTTATCAGGTCCGAATAAACAAACAGCCCTAGAAAAATGGCTAGGTTAACAATAAACAAATTTCAAAAAGGAAAAAGTACAATTGGGCAACATTCGACCGATAGGATCCTCGTCGATGCAAGAAAACAAATAAATAAAGAAACGATTAAGTGTGAAGATTCTATACATATAGAAGGTACGTAGACGTCGACGGATGGCGATGCAGCCGGTCTTCAATCGCTGGCGCTGGGCTCTGGCGCCGGCGCCGGCAATGGCGAGGGCGATGGCGCGGGTGCCTCGGTGTGGGACGATGATTTGGACTTCTTCTCAGTGACGGCCAGCCTGGTGTCGGCATACACGACGCGGCCCTCCTCGCTGCCGCCGCCCTCGTCGCCTTTGAGGTCGATGCTCTTGGCGGTGGCGGTGGCGGTGGCGAGGAGGAGGAGCCCCAACATCAGCAGCGCCATGCACCGCATCTTGCCTACAGCCATTGATTATTTTTCTTCTCTTCCTTGTCTCTCGATGGATCGATCGTTCCTCCTTGGTGATGACGGAGAGCTAGCAATAGCATGAAGAAGAAGATTATGGGTTTGTGATTTTTATATAGTGTTAGCATAAGAATGCATGCACCGTCTATCCATTTTATGGTGAATGTGTCCATCCATCGGAGGACACGTACGCAAATTTGACTCCGTCTATCTATTTTTGTACCCGATGTTTCTTTGTTATATGCGGCTCTCCCGCCCTCCCTCCTTCCTTTGCCCATCATCGATAATCTTCTCTATCTCTACCTATTAAACAAGCAAATATATTCATCGCTAAGTGTACCCAGCCTAGCATACACACAGCAACAGAGATCAATTACAGCCTCACGATTAAGACCACTTAATTTGATCGAACCATTGAAACTATACTAATCCTTTGTCAAAATTTGCCTCCGGCGGATGAAAACTCTGCCAGACTTTCACGCCCCGCGCCCTGGGTCCACCCAATACATCCCGAGTGCTGCTAGCCGATTCTTGCACGATGGTATGGATCCAACCATGCATGGACATGAGCAAGTGTAGCACATCCACTGGATAAAAGCGTCGGCTGCAAATCGGGTACTAAAGTGTCGCTTCCTAATCCAAGGAAAAAAATAACCCAATCACAAACAGATGCCTAACTGCAAATGAGTGGGGCGGCGGCAACGGCTCGATGCAGGGAAACGGTGGTGTGGCTCCAGCGGGGTTGCCGTTGGTCTGGCTGATGGCGGTCGGATTGGGTGACGACGAGCGTCTCCGGCGAGTGGGAGGGACGGCGGCGGCTGACCTCCTGCATGGCCTGCTGCGGTTCCATGGAGAGAGAGTTTCCAAGGCGAATTTGGTTACCAATTTAGCTGTTGAGAGAGTTTCCAAGAACTATAGATCTAGTAGGCCAAACCAAACCAATAATTTGAATAGACTTGCAAGGATATTATAATCATACATAAAAGAATTCAGAAAAGAACCAAATATTTCTCATAGATAATCTTGATCATAAACTCACAATTCATCGGATCTCGACAAACACACCGCAAAAAGATTACATCGAATAGTTCTCCTCGAAGACCGAGGAGAACTTGGTATTGAGATCCAAAGAGAGAGAAGAAGCCATCTAGGTACTAACTATGGACCCGAAGGTCTGTGGTAAACTACTCACAACTCATGGTGAGGCGATGGTGTTGATGTAGAAGCACTCTGTGGAAGACCCCCGCCCCCCTCCGGCGGAGCTCCGGAACAGGCCCGAAGATGGGATCTCACAGGAACAGAAGGTTGCGGCGGTGGAATTAGGGTTTTCTCTGTTGCCTTGATGTTTTCAGGGGACATGGGTATATATAGGAGGAAGGAGGGCATCGGGGGACCAACGTGGGGCGTACGTGGCAGGGGCACGCCCAGGGGGAGGGGGCCGCGCCCTCCACCCTCGTGGACACCACGTGTCCCCTCTGCCTTGGTTCTCAAGTCTCCCGTGAAGATATCGTTCCAAAAATATCTCTCCCAAAGGTTTCATTCCGTTTGGACTCCGTTTGATATTCCTTTTCTGCAAAACCCTGAAATAGGCAAAAAACAACAATCTGGACTGGGCCTTTGGGTTAATAGGTTAGTCCCAAAAATAATATAAAAGTATATAATAAATCCCATTAAATATCCAAAACATCATATATAATAGCATGGAACAATAAAAAATTATAGATACGTTGGAGACGTATCAAGCATCCCCAAGCTTAATTCCTGCTCGTCCTCGAGTAGGTAAATGATAAAAACAGAATTTTTGATGTGGAATGCTAACCAACATAATTTTCAATGTAATTCTCTTTATTTTGGCATGAATGTTCAGATCCGAAAGATTCAAGACAAAAGTCTATATTGACATAAGAAATAATAATATTTCAAGCATACTAACATTGCAATCATGTCTTCTCAAAATAACATGGCTAAAGAAAGTTGTCCCTACAAAATCATATAGTTTGGCTATGCTCCCTCTTCATCACACAAAATATTCATATCATGCACAACCCCGGTTTCATCCAAGCACTTGTTTTCATACTCAATTTTTTCAAACCTTTCAACTTTCACGCAATACATGAGCATGAGCCATGGATATAACACTCTGGGTGGAATAGAGTGGTGGTTGTGGAGAAGACAAAAAGGAGGAAGACAAAAAGGAGAATACTGATATAAGGATGAACATTAATCATCAACTTAGTCTTGGATAAATAGATACAAGGTGCAAGACATGTCCTCCGCACACACACACACAACAAGCAAATGGATACATGAGCTTGCTAAAAAGCGAAATAACAACCAAGCTTGTGACAACTATGGTGAAGATAGAAAATGAAAGCCTGATCAAGACGAGGGATACCAATTAAGATGGCAAAAACCTCGTCAAGACAAGCATGAGGAAAATAAACTTCAGCACACAAGAGTGCATCAAGATGCAACGTGATAAGACAAGCACTCAAGGAAAAAGCTTTCACTGAGCCACCAAAGAAATAACAAGAAAGACAAGGTGGACGGGAAAGAAAGGATATCATCTAGAGATGTAATTTATCTCAATTGTATAAGGTTCCAGGTTAATGATATCTATAAAGAAGGATGTACACCCGAAATAGTTACAACACGAAGGAACAAGATATCAATAGGAAGTCATAAATATACCAATAAGATATTTGCTTGAAAGCATATCACATGGCTAGATATGGTCTTATTGTATATAAACGAATTCCTCCAACATAACCATCAAAGACATCACGACTAGAAACATGAGATCATCATTGAGATGCTTTGAGAAAGGAAACAAGTAACACAAGATGGAATGAATATCATGCCAAGATGCAACCTACACAAGGTTGAATGCACGAAAAGAATGCATGAATAGATACTTGTTACCGAGATAGCATTGGAAGGATGTAGAAGAAACCAATTGAATGTAGTAGATAGTAGTTCATTGAGCATCCTAACTTGACTCCAATAAGCACATGGTTATATCACCTTCCTTGTGAGTGAGCCGAGCATCCAATGCATCTCCAATTGTTCCTAGAACAAGAACACAAACAAAATGGTACCCAAACTCATTGGGACCAAAGAGTTAGAGAACCAACAATACATAGGACAAACTCCACATATAGAGGACCAAAGAGTTAGTCACCCGCGGTTTGCAACACCCAACACTAAACTCGTCTCCATGTGGTGCACGATCAGTGCTCTTTCCAATCTTACACGCGTGTACGTCCCTCCGGTCACTCTTTTTCAAAGGTCCAAGGGGTTCCAGTATAACCAAGGTCAGCAAGAGCACAATCATCTATGTATAACTCTTCGGAAAGAATCAATCTGATTCCAACTTCTTCGCCTCGCTCCATCATGTCCATGTAGATGCAACACTCGGTTAAAATCTCCCAAAATTAGCCATGGCAAGTCAGAAACTCCGGCTATATCCTTTCAGCGTATCCTATGTTTTATACCGCTCTTGTACCTGTGCCTCACCGACCGTATACACATGTGAGTCTCCATGGCACATGTCCCAACTATTTAATTTGGTTATGCATCAATATGATACCTGGAATAACTATAAATCTCTAATTTTATTTCATCATTCCAAAACAAACACAACCCTCCGCTTCTTCCTGAACTGCTGACTGCATAACTCCTATTAAAACTTAAAGTACTCTTAAGATTTTCAACATGCACCGTATCTATTTGTGTTTCAACTATACATAATACGGCTGGGGTAGCACGCTTCACTACAGGGAAAACACACGTTGCCTAGTATGATAAAGAAAGCCGAGTGCTAAACCACGGGCTCACGGCTTATGTCCACTTAAGCCGAGTATGCCTTAAAGAAAATACACGACATACGACAAGGTAAGCCCAAGTTGCATCGGAGATGCACTCAGCTTACTGCACAAGTACCAGCTAAACGTACCAGCCATGTGGCTCGCGCGCCGCCCACTAACGGCTCCGTGACGGTGCTATACGTAAGCCGAGTGCCCGATATAATACACTTGGCTTACGCCTATTTCTTCTTCCATTTCTTTTCATTCCCCCTCTTTCTCACACATTCTGTCTAGGCTAGTTTTCATCACACTATAGATCTTATTTCGTCATTGTTAGAAAAATCTAAGACGCATACTCGATTGAGGACTTAAAGTGGTCACACGAAACCGATATAGAGTTTTGTTAACAAAAGATTCAGCGACTCGGATACATCCCCGGTGCCCTAACCACGGGCGCTCCTGCATGCAACACCGTCCAACCGAGCGGCGGCATATACCGCCGCTACTCCTGCGTGCCGCTGGTTACCCGGGCCCGGACAGTCGCGTCAGTCCTATCGAGGACTTGGAGATCGCACCGTCCTACATGGGGATGCAATATATCAACTAAAGGATTAACCGATGTTTAAATATCCAGCGCACAATAAAGAGGTGGCAGCTCCCTCACAAACCGGACAATCAACACGTATAATGTGGCAGCCTCCCGCATCGAGCAGACGGGGGGAGTTCTGTCACCGCGTGCGCTCCGACCTGGTCTGGCACGTCCGCTTGACCTACTGTGACACAAAACAGGTAACGTACGCACGACTAGTTAACGAGCGGGCATTTGCTGCCGTGACGGAAGAAAGGAAGAGTCGTGGCAGAGTAGTAAACGAGGGGTGGAACCAAGACAGAGTTGTCTCCTACCTCTTGCTACGCTGCTTTCCATTGACCACTGCGGCTTGCTGAGCGGTGGAGATTGGCCTGGAAGAATCGCTCCAGAAATTGGAGCGAGCTGGTGAGTCGAGGCTGTTGGACGTTGTACGCTCCAGAAAAAAGGCTTGCATTTGTTCGTGTTTTTTTTTTCTAGAGAGAAACTTTTTCGTGGGTGCCAGGTGTGCTAGATGTGTGGAATTTCCGTAGGCCACGCAAGCAGCTGTAGTTGCTGGTTTAGTCCCACATCACCTCATTATGCAAGAGGGAAGGAGAACTCAGCTATATAATGGAGTATTTGATCGCGAGCTCATATGCTCCCGCATGAACAGTAAAGTCGGAAAAAATAGTAAAAAATTTCAAAAAAAATCTCTGGTTGAAATGACATTCGTGGAGGTCTGGGCAAAAAAAAATTAAAATCAATGGTCCAAAAAGACTATTGTTGGAAGCATTTTGGAGTATCGGTTTTGTTATTTTGCCCATACCTCCATGAATGTCATTTCGACCTGAAATTTTGCACGCGGTTAGAACATTCATCAATTTTCATCACAAAAAAAGTTCAGAATTTTTAACTAATTTTTTGCATTTTACTATTCATGCGGGAGCATATAAGCTCGGGATCAGAAGAGCACTTTCGGGTACCCTGCATGTATTTATAGGCATGATAGGCATGAGTCTCAGTGATCCTTTTTTTGTATAATCTGATAAATGCTGAACCGATTTATCGGTTAACCGAACATTTGATTTAAATATTTTTATTTATTTTTGGTTAACAATTGTGCTTATTGAACTGATTTATCGGTTAACTGGACATTCGAGTCCAATATTTTTAAGGTCATTTTTGCTTAATAGTTGTGCTTATTGAAATCCAAAAAATACTGAATTTTGTTAACCAAAGTTTTGTTTAATACCTGGCGCCAAGTCTGATGTGGCTTACTTCTTCCCCAACTTTAGCACCTCAATGGCTGGGCCAAGTTGCTGGGCTAAGTCGGCACCATCACCATTAAGCTGGAGGAGGTGGCCAAGATGGAGTCTGCAATCCAGATGTGGCTGACAAAGGGTTGCAGACTTCCGAGGAGGAGACGAGGTGACAGGGAGGAGAATAAGGTTGATGCTAAAGCAACTGTTCGTTTTGCATGATGAGTCAAAGACCTTCATGGCTCTAGGGGACATGACCAATGGGATGGCGTTGCTCAGTTGCTCCACCCTAACTGCATTTGCTGGATTGCTGTTGGTGTTGACGAGCACCCACAAGAATTCTTGATGAAGTCTCAAGGTATAGGTATCAAAACACGATTGTAGTTTAGGTGAAAATTGTATTGGTAAATGAAAGAATTGCTTCTGTAATCTAGATAACGGTGTTAGTGGTACAGATGAAATTCATGCTGATGCATTTGGTTGGAGAGCCCTCGTGCTGCTCATGATTGATTTCACCATAATCAGTTGGGTTGTTTCATTTCTTCAAAAAGTAATAATAGAAATGCTTCATTACTGTCTTACTGCGATAAAGGGTCTGCTTTCTTCCAACTTTGTAACTTACTGCTGACTTCAAAGATGAGATCTTTGCTCTATGATGAAAGTACGGAAGTTCTGAACATGGCTGTGACTTTGTGATGCCTGAGAACAAGAGTAAGATGGCTCTGTGTGAGATTGTTTTGCAGCTTTAAGATGCACAATGTTGCAGCTTTAGGTGTTGAAACCAACATCACATTTTGGTGTGTAATTTTCCTGCTGCAGTTGTAAGTTTGTGTTAATATGATGGTGGTAAATTGACTATTTTTTGCAGGAAAGTAGTAAATTTACTAAAGTGCTAAATTAACTAGCGCAAACTCTAGAGCTGATATGATTATCATGAAGTGAACGCACAATGAGAAGCACCATGGAAGAATGAATGATGTAAACTGAAAACATGACACGAACTTGACACAATACCGTTGGGGCAAGATTGAATATAGTTATTCTGCATAGTTAATGATGTAAACTGACAACATGCCATGGACTTACTGTAACTAAGGGTCGAGGATGGAGTACAATTATCCTGCAGAATCAGTGCCCTTGATCTCCATACAATACCTAAGCTACCAGATTAGCTTATCTGCTTGATTATCTCATGCTACATCTCAACTGAATCAACTTCAAAGGAATTATAGGCAGATGCGGTTTGTACGATATAAGACAGACTCTAGTTTCCCCCTCCTCTCCCTCGCGTCGCCCCGCTCGGGCGACTCGAGGGGCGAATCCCTGCCCCGCCGCCTCCCCTCCCTCCCTCCTCGATCTCCCCTCGCCGCCACCAGAGGCAGCCGCCGGGCAAGCTTGGGTGCTGCCGATGACGGTGGCGGCGGGGCCCTCGCTGCCTCGCCTCGCTTGCGGGGGGCTTTGGGATCTGGGGCGGCGGCCCGTCTGGTGTGGCGCCTCCAGCCCTTCGGCTCCTGGTGGCGCGGGCGCGTGGGCCGGCGGTCTTGGTCGTGAGGACGGCGAGACCTCCGGAGGACTCGGATCTGGGAGCGGCGTCGGTTTCGGCCCCTGCGGAGTCAGATCTGGCCGTCTCCACCCCTTCTCTCCACCGGCATGCTCTACCCCCCTCCAGATCCGGTCTGCTACGGCGTGAGGGGCCGGTTTCGGTGGGTGGGAGCGGATGGTGGGGCTCCAGGACGGGGGAATCCCCTAGCCAGCCTCGCTGGCACGTCGGCGGCGACGCCCGCGGGCGCCGCTCACCTCCTTGGAGGCGCCGGTCAGGTCCTGCTCTCCCCATCCCATGCCCCCTTGCTTCCCAGGTGAAAACCCAAACTTTGTTGGACAGCGGTGACGCCCTTCGCGTCGTAATCTTCTTGAAGACGTTGTTTTCGGGAACAAGTGGGACAGTGGGCTTCGGTGTGGTGAGTTTGGTGTGCGGCGGCGGCGGCGGCAAGTATCCAGCTGCAGCCATGCCTGCCCTGGTGCGGCCCTTGCGGCTGTCTTTCTTCCTGGCAGCTCACCCTCTTTCTCGACCGACCGTTGGTCTTAGGGGCTGTTTGGTTCGAGGTGAGTCGCCGTCGACATGTGAGGAACGCCTGGTTCAACTCATGTGGCTTCTTTGGATGCCATCCAGGCTGGTTCTAGGGTGAACTAGTCCATCGCTCAACGGTACGGCGCCTTTCGAGCCAGGCGAGGAGGCAGGGGCCTTCTTTGACGATGGACCTGACTGGCTGTGTTATCCTCAAGTCCATGGTGTTCTGGCAACGGCATGCCTCTCATCGCCGTTGTGTCCTTGCTCTGAGCCGGCAGTTGCCTCCCCCTTGGTTGTGTGTGTGCAAGAGGTCCCTAGCATCTCCTAGCTAGTAGCTTCACGTGGATATGTATCTAGCTGGTGGTGTGCTATGTGTGCTGTCCCCCGATGCCTTTTGTATCTTTGCCGTTTTTCTTTCTTTAGTTTGGTTCGTGGTTGTAATCTTTGTAATCTTGGCCGGTTGATGGCTTTGTTAATTCAAAGCCGGGCTCTTCTTGAGCCTTCGTTCCAAAAAAAGATGTGGTTTGTACATTCATACAAACCAAAATACACAATAATGATCTATCTAATTGGCATGCATCAATATTATTTATCGCTTATTTCGTTCATATCTTCTAAGATTCTAAGGTCTCTAGGAATGTTGGTTCATGTTGCATCGGGGTTTTAGGGGTCGCTGGTGGGCCCACTTGCAAAGGGCATGAATCGCTAATGTGTGTTGTGTTTGGGTTTATTCCTATGTGTGTACATGCAAGAACAACTCAACCCAACTCAGGTGAAACGCACAAAGAAGGAATCAACCTTATCGCCTGCATACAAACACGCTTAAAAGAATGAGGCTTATAACACAAAAAAGTGGCTTAACTCTAAAGGGCGGCGTGGCAAAGCGCGCGTCACCCTCTAGTACATAGCCGGTGCCGGCAGGAATGGAGTTCTTGATGCAGCTGTTTAGGAGGTAATCCCCCAGTAGCTTACATCCTATTTTTTGAGTCCCGCTTCGACTTTTCACAAATTATACGCACTTTCCTATGTAGTAGAACATATATGCTGTAGGTTTCGTACAATTCCCGTCGCACAACACTCCCTCATGGGCTCAACCCGATTAGCATTTTTTAGTTTTAAGCTTCAAAAAATTGAATTCGCACTATGTGTAAGTGCGCAAACCAGCTGGGATAGCTAATGTGATGTGCTTACTAACCTTGTTTTGTACTTCTTGTTGAGACAGCTAACGCTAAGAAAATATACAGCTACTCTTTGGTTTTACTTTGTTTTTTTGCACTTTAGTTTTCTTTTTTGTTCATAAAATACAAATATTCGAATTTTAGAAAATTGTACAGAAATTTTGAAAAAATATTCATGTCTTTCAAACTTGCTCAGAATGTCAAAACACAAACAAGTACCAAATTTGGAATTCCAAAAATATCAGAAAATATGAAGAAAATTTTAATTCTGGATATTTTGAATTTATAAAATATAGAAACAATAAATATAAAAAATGAAAAGTCAAAGAAAACGAAAATGGAAAAGAAGAAATAGAAAAAGGTGGTTCACGGTCTCCGAGAAAGTTCCCAAAACCATAAAAAAATGGCTGGCAAGCTGAGGTTCCCAAAACTGAGAACCTTTTTTGCATTTTTTTTTCTTAGTGAACATTGTTTTTCAAATTTTGTGAAAATTTTCAAATCCATGAATATTTTGTTAAAAAATGATTTTTTTTTTTCAAATCCACGAGCTCTTTGGTCGGCCCAACACATGCCTAACAGGAGCAATATCATTGCTTAGTTAATTTTATTTCTATTTCTTACATTTTTTAATTCATTTTTCACCCTTTTTAATACTAAGTTACAAGTTTTAAGTAACTCTTTCAAATAATGATTTTAAATATTATTTTCTGAAAAATACTTATTAAATGCTTTGAAAAAACCCACTTACTGTTTTCAATTTTATCCCTTTGTATTTATTACTTAGGATTGAAATTCAAAATAACAATTTTACGTACCTGTTCAAATTATGATTTTAAATACTTTTTTCCTTCAAACCTGGCATGGATGTCTATGATGGGCATGCCCACGGGCTGACAAAAGTTGGGATCATTTCAAAAATGTCCAAAAAACATCATGTTCAATGTAGAGTGTCTGGGTAGGCCAGAAAGCTCAGTTTGGTAGCATGTTGTTTCTTGAAATTCCTCAAAAGAAGGGCGATAAATGGTCGGGCATGTGTCAACTTACATACAGTGTCCAAAATGGCTCAAGCATGGCATGAATGCCTAGCATGGGCATGCCCATCTGCATGCAAAAGTTTGGTTCATTTCAAGGATGTCCACAAAAAACTCCATGTTCAACAAAGATTGTTCGAGTAAGGTGAGAAGGTTAGTCTGAGAGCACATTGTTTTTCAACATCCTTGAAATTTCCTCAATTTTTCCATGGCCTTTTATGACCAATTCCAGACACCATGCCAAGTTGATTTGGTTTTCGACAATTTCTGCATTTTCTAGATCTTTCTCAGTAAAAAAAGACCGATAAAATGCCTGGATGCGTTGCAACTTGCATACGGTGTTGGAAATTGTTCAACCTAGAATGGTTACCTACCATGGGCATGCCCATACAGGTGCACCCTTCGTTGAACATGGTCTAGTTTTAAACATTTTAAAATGACCACAACTTTTGCAGGCAGGTGGGAACACCCATGGGAAGGATCCATGCTAGGTTTGAACGATTTTCTACACTGTATGCACGTTGCAACATGTCTGACCATTTATCTACCTTCTATAACCGAGAAAATTGCAGAAAATGCCAAATTTGTTGAAAACCAACCCTTTAATTGGTCATATAAGATGATGGAATAATTTGGGGTCAGTTGATGGATGTCGAAAAAACATGCTCTCAGGTGGACCCTTCTCACCTACCCAAACAACCTCTATTGAACATGATCTCTTTTTGGACATGCATGAAATGACCCAACTTTTTTCCAGTAGGTGGGCATTCCCCTGGTAGACATCCATGCGAGGTTTGAACGAATTTTCCACACCGTATGCAAGTTGTGTCACGTCCGGCCATATATCGGTCAATTTTCATCGAGAAAACTCCAGAAAATGTAAGAATTATCAAAAACACAAACAACTTGGCATGGTGCCTTGATTTGATCATAGAATGAGATGGAAATATTTTTAGGCCATTTTAAGGATGTCAATAAACGACGTACCCTCAGGCGGAGCTTTCTGGCCAACCCGAACCCCCTTCACTAAACATGGCCTAGTTTTGGACATTTTTTAAATTACCCTAAAATTTCAAGCAAGTGGGCATGACCATGGTAGTCATCCATGCCAAATTTGAACGACATTTAACACCATATGCAAGTGGCGACACGTCCACCCATTTTATCGGTTGATTTTGACTGAGAAAAGTTCAAAAAATGCAAAACTTGTCGAAAATAAAAACAACTTGGCATGATGTCTTAAACAGGTCGTAGGAGGCATGAAAAAAATTGCGGCCATTTCAAGCATGTTCGGTAACCACGTGCTCTCAGACGGAGCCTTCTCGCCTACTCGAACACCCTCCGTTGATCATGGTCTAAGTTTTTCCTTTTCCATGTTTTGTAGTGCCTCAAATATAACACAAAACAGAAAGACTCTGGTTTTCCTTTTCAATCGGGTTGTTTTTTCCTTTGGTTTTTACATGGTTTTTTTCTATTATCTTGTTTTCATTTTTGTTTCCTTTTTATGTTTCTTTTTATTTTCTTTTATTAATTTTGAAAAAAGTTCATCAAAAATTCAAAAAAAGCTCATCGATTTTGAAGAAAAGTTCATTGATTTGAAAAAAAGTTCACAAATTTGAAAAAGTTCACTGACTTAGAAACATAGTTAATCAATTTTATAAAAAGCTTAATAATTTTCAAAAAAATCACCAATTTGGGCAATAGTTTATTAATTTGTGAAAAAACTAATCAGTTTTGAAAAAAAAATCACCAATTTGGAAGAAAAAATGAGGAACTTAAAATTTTGTTGTAGTTTTTGAAAAAATATATTGAATTTGAAAAAGTTCACACATTTAAGAAAGAAAAAGGAAACAAAAAAGAAAAGGAAAGAAAACAAACAGAAAATATTGCGCTTTTCCAGTGTTCTATTTAACCAGGGGCATAGCTATGTAGAGCTAGTGACACCGGGTCCCGTTTGCACTTGCTTAATGTAATACATTGATTTAGTTTGTAGGTCATTGAATTGTTTGACATGTAGGCATGTGTTATTCTATGCGGACACCGGGTAATTTTGAGTCTGAATCCGCCCCTGTATTTAACTGTAAAAGAACATACTTAAAACCTGTAGTCTAGTGGTCCAGTTGGTCAGTGTGGCTGTGCTAATTCGTGGAGGAACTTGGTTCGAATGCTGCAGCATGTACCTTTTTTTTGCGGTTTCCAAAATAAGAAAAAGGATGAATGGGCTGAATAGGCCGGCCCAGCGCGGGGGTGTGCGCACGTACGTATATGATGGGCGGGCATGGCAGATTAAGAGTTTAAAAAATATGACTATCATGCCCTTACTTATTAAGAGGATGGACGCGAAGGTAATCACTTGGCTGTGAGTAGATTTGGATAAAAAAGTATCAGTGGAGTAGCTGGAATTGGATTTTCAGAAATGGTTTGCTCAATCTTATAATGTACTAAAGCAACAACTGAAAAATGAAAACCTGTCTACGGAGGTTGTGTGACTGGTGGAGATCATCTTATAATGTACTAAACCATACGGAGTCTTGTCGATCACCGCCTTCGTTGGCGTCCGGTTGAGAAGATAGACCATCGTCGAGACAACTTCTCCCCAAAAAGTCCCCCGCAGGTTCTTGCTCTTAAGTAAACTCCTTGCCATGTCAACGACGGTTCGATTGCGCCTTTCAACAACCCCGTTCTGCTGTGGCGTATAAGGTGCAGCGGGGAATCTTTTTATGCCAATCTTCTCACAGTAGTCGTTGAACTCGTTTGACGTAAACTCTTCGCGGCGATCTGTTCGTAGAGTGCGAACCTTCAGCTTCTGTTCCATCTCCGTTGCAGCCTTCAACTTCTTGAACCCTTCAAACGCCTCATCTTTAGATCGTAGGAGAACGACCCACATGTATCTTGAGTATTCATCTACCACTAGGAAGAAATACTTCTTTCCTCCTTGAGTTACTGGGGTGATAGGGCCACATAGATCACCATGGAACAGCTCGAGTGCATCACTTGCACGATAGGTAAATTGAGCAAGGAACGGCCTGCGGTGCTGTTTTCCAACCAAACACCCGTCACATACTCGATCAACATGGTCGATAAACGGCATCCCAGATACCATCTCCATCTTCGACATCTTCTTCAAGGCGTAGAAGTTAACATGTCTAAATTTAGCATGCCATAACCATGAATCATCATCAGTCTATGCGAGCTAACACTCCGGTTGAGATTGATCAAGGTTGAGGATATAGAGCCTGTTCCACGTGCGATTCACACGCGCTAGTGCGTTTCGGAGATTGTCGAAGATCGTCATCACTCCGTTCTCGATATCCACCTTGCATCCATTCTTGTCTAGTTTCCCGACAGAGATAATGTTGTTGCAAAGCCGTGGGATGTAGTACACTCTGGTGAGTATGCGATGTTCTCCTGTGAGACCCTCGAAGAGGACAGAACATTGCCCGCAAATCACCACATTTGAACCATCACCAAACTTGACCGAGCCTTGAACATCATATTCTAGTTCGAGAAACTTCTCCTTGCACCCGTCATATGGTTACCGACACCCGTGTGTATATACCATGACACGTTCTGGTTCCCGGGTAAATTCGGTATTATTTTCTTCTCATGAAGTAGCACCTTTCGGTTTGGTTTCACAACCATCATTTGGACGAGATTACAAACTTCGGCCATCAGAAGACCTAGACGTCCGTCTTCCTGCTTCGCCAAATTTGCCTTGCTCTCACGCTTGTTAGGCTCCACGACAGCACAAACTTCGGCCATCAGAATACCTGGACGTTCGTCTTCCTTCTTCCCGTTTGTTAGGCTCCACGAGATCACAAACTTTGGCCATCAGAATACCTGGACGTTCGTCTTCCTGCTTCGCCAAATTTTCCTTGATCCTGCTTGTTAGGCTCAGGACAATCCTTTGGAAAGTGACCCATCTCATTGCAGTTATAGCACTTCACCTTGGATGTTAGAGTTGTGTCGAATATTATTGTATAAGGTAGGTTACAGTTGGACTCTGAGTAGTAATGTGTTTAGAAAGGATATGGAGTTGTGTCGTAGTAGGACACTTGTATCCTAGGCCTCTCTTATATAGCGAGGGTAGACACATGATGTAACCTATGCCAACATAATAGCACAGGCACGCGGGGGAGCCGGCGGTGTGTGCGGGCGTCCGGGCGGCCAGAGGTGCGGTATTGTGATGGTATCACGGGGAGGAGCGCCCGTAGTCATGTCCGGGGATGTAGCCATATCGGTGAACCTCGTTAACAAATCTCGGTGTCATGCTTGTGCGATTGCTTGGTCCTCGGATGATCGATGGTATGCCTCGGATTAATTCTAACAAGTGGTATCATGAGCAAGGTTGGATTCGAGTAGTTGCCGGATCATTGATTCTGAGGATGGTTGAAAAGTTGATCGCTCGTGTTAGAAGGGAGAGAGAGGTTTGGTGGAATAGTTGATGTATTGCTTGAGCCTCGTGGGCATATATATAGGAGTACAATGATCTACTTGGAGTACAAGACAAGCCAGAACAAATCCTAGTCTATCTCTTATTTCCTAATAAACATTATACTCAACATCCCCCCGCAGTCACAACGGTAGCGACGCAGACGGTGAGACTGGAGAAGAATCCAAAGGCAAGCCGACAGACACCCCCCACAGTCAGAACGGTCGATGCATCGCGGAGACGTGGCTGGAGTGGAAACCGACGAGGTTGCTCAAGCAGACGGTAGCCCTTTGTGCCGTTTGTCGATGTAGCCGAGAGCGTAGGTGGTGTAGCCGTTGTCGAGGTTGCCGTGCGAAGAATGCCTGGTCGATGTCGAGTCGGGGTAGCCGGTGTCGAGGAAGTCGCCGTGGAGCCGCGGGCGCAAGGAGGCGCCGAGTTAGTCATGGGCGCAGTGGTGTCGAAGTAGTGGTGCGCCGGGAAGAAGATGTTGTTGACGACGCGTCGCGGCGGGTTTGCCAAGCCCGGGGACACATCGTAGACGAAGGCACGCACCGGTGTTGCCAGCACCGGGCATGCGTAGACGGACGAAGACGAAGTTGACGAAGCGCCGACCAGGCTTGCCAGGCCCGGGGACACGTCGTGGATGAAAGCACGCATCGGTGTTGCCAGCACCGGGCATGCGTAGACAAGGGACCTGCATGAGCTGTACGCCATGTTGGAGAAGTCGGAGGGGCAAGCAGAGAAGAACTCGACGACGGTTGCGGCGTCCATCGGCGCGGGGCCGACGTCACCAACGGTGGTCGGAGTAGACGAAGTGGTCGGGGTAGATGACGGCGACGCTGGCGACGGGCTGGTGCTTGGACGAAGACGAAGGGGACGGACGGGCGACGGCGGCGGCTACGAAGGTAGCGGCGGCGGCGGCCTCACGGCGGCGGCGGCGGCTAGGTTAGGTTTGCAGCGGCGATGCTCGAAGTAGGCGAACCCTGACAGCGTGACGAAGACCGGCGCGGACGGTGGCGTTCCCGCGCCAAGGAAGACGGCGCGGGCGTATACCACGGGAGGTAGACGCGCGGCGACGGCGTAGTGGACCGCGGGCCGCGACGCTACGGCCCGAAGGGGCGACGCAGCGGCGGCAGGAGGGTCGGGGCGACGGCGGGAAGACCTCGGGGCGGCGGCGGGGACCGCGGGCCGTGACGCTGCGGCCCGAAGGGGCGACGCAACGACGGTTCGCGAGTCGGTGCAACCGCGGGGACGGCCTTGGGGCGGCGGCGGGGACCGCGTATCGCAGCACTACGCCCGAAGGAGCGACGCAGCGGCGAAGCACGAGTCGATGCAGCCGCGAGGAGAACCACGGGGGCGGCGGCGCTGCGGCCCGACGGGGCGACGCAGCGGCAGCCCGATGCTCGATCGGCGGAGAGGCGCGTGGTACTCGGGACGATCTTCACGGGACCTGCGGAGGCACGCGTGACCGACGGGCCAGGTCGATCGCACGGCGTAGATGAGGCAGATCGCGGCGACGAGCGGGCGATCAAGTCGATCGCGCGCGAGGTCGGGGACGCCGCTCGGTGGAGGAGTGATGGCGGAGTCCTGGATGAGGCCGGCGACGACGGACGGAACGGGACGTCAGCGCCGGTACCCGGTCTGCCAAAGCAGCGCCGGCGCCCGGGCAGCGAGGCCCGAGCGACCAACGGAGCAACGGCGCCCGAGTTGAGGCAGACGACGAGCCTGATGCATCCGAGGACGAGGCCAGCGAGGTAGACCGCCGGGCTGCCGTGCAGACGCGACGGAGGCGGGTGGCGTGGATCGATGGGCGGGCCGACGCGTGATTGACGGCTATGATTGGCCGTCGCATGGCGCGAGGCCGCCGGGTCGGGGCGATGCAGGTGTTCCGGTCGGAGCAGGGCAGTGACGGCCGGCGCAGGGCGACGGGAGGATCGACGCGCGGACGGCGGCTGGCCCGGACGGGCCGCCTCGGCGCACGTGGCCGCGGGTCGGAGGAGAGGCCGGCTAGTCGCGCCGGGGTCGGAGTAGAGGCGCATAGGATCGACGGCGGCGGCGGGCGACGCAAACCGATCAAGATTAGATCGGAAAACCAAAAAGAAAAACGCCGATCAAAACGATCGACGAGAGGGCGAAAAAACCCGGAGCAACGGCTCGGGAAAAAGACTCTCTAGGGCAGCCGGCCAACACGGCCGGCGGACGAACCCTAGGTACGGGCGGCGCGGCCCCCGGCGGCGGTCATCGAGGCCGACCGCCCCGGGGGCGGCGCGCGGGTGCGGAAGTTGTGGTGGCTAGGGTTTAGGATCGACTTGCGATAGATACCATGTTAGAAGGAAGAGAGAGGTTTGGTGGAATAGTTGATGTATTGCTTGAGCCTCATGGGCATATATATAGGAGTACAATAATCTATTTGGAGTACAAGACAAGCCCGAATAAATCCTAGTCTATCTCTTCTTTCCTAATAAACATTATACTCAACAGCTCGGGTCAGGCAGCAGATTGGTTTGGGTCGACACAGCGAGGCGGTCAGAGGACTGCTACGAGTAGTCGATGGGAACGCAGATGGCCACGGCGGGTCGCACGCGGAATCGTCAGACGGGGTCGTGGCGCAGCTAGCGGCCGGTGCCAAGCAGGGGAACCGGTACGAAGACCCAGTAGCAGCGCAAAGCAGGCCACGCTGGAGGCTGATGCGCACGAGTGTGAAGTTGGACCAGTGCCGGTGCTGCTGTACCTACGCTGATGCGGCGATCCTGAGATTAATTAAGAACAAAAGGCTACGCGTAACAGACTAGGTGCTACCGGTTGAAAAAAAAGAAGCTAATTGGCCAAGAGCCTACAGGAGCATATGGTGGAGTTTGAAGATTTCTTTTCTCCATGGTTAGTGCACACCGGAAGGCTTATATGATGGAGTTTTAGCTTAATTTCTTTGTATGCAGACTGTGTACCGAGAGTCTGTGGTGCGCGTGGCAAGATTGGCGGCGTGCTTATAAGGCTCGAAGGAGTCTGGAGTGCATCGTGGTAGGATCATGCATACACTGGGTATCAAGCAGTGCACGGATATACGGCTGGACAAGACGCATGGTGGAGCATGGTTGCAGTCGGGCAAGTTCGGCTGGGTCGGACTGGACAGTCTGATGTATCGACATGGATGTTGGTCAAAGCAGAAGACGGTGGTGATTTCAGCGACGACGACACAGGAGTGTGATGCTGCTGGTGGCCGACTTCTGGGGCGTGAAAACATGTGGTGCAGGCCTGAGGGTTTGTGCGGCTTCGACAAGACTGGCGCATGTTGATTCAAGGTTTGTGTACACATGAGAGCTTCAAGTCGACGGGGCGCGGGGTGGCATGTACAACCACCATGGAGTCATGTTGAAGGTGGAGCCGGAGTTTAATGGAAGACTTCACTCTGTGCTGATGGAGGGGCTACAGAGTAAGTATACGGAGAGTCGAAGCCTATTTCAATGAGGATAGCGAGAGATGCGTATGTCAGACTGGGTACCAGTGGTCTGATGGAGACGTGAAACTCGGCATTGGTCGGTGATAATCGGTGGTTCTTTGCAGTGGGGGTTGAGAGACAGTGTGGGCTAGCTACCCGGGAGACTTGACCAGGACAGCAGAGGCTCGACGCGATGATAGCGACGAGGCGTGCGGTAAGCACAGGACACAGCGACATGCCAAGGCACTGGTTGTCAGACATGTGGTCAGACAAAGTATGCAGGGGTGCTGAAGCAGTGTTGACGAGTACAAGATTCAAGTTGGTGACTGGGTCTATCGGTGCTAGTTGATGGACACGAGTTGACCTTGGAGAATCTGAGAAAGTGGCGAAAAGTATGAAATTGTCAACGAAAGAGTACATGGCCGTATATTATGTGATGTTCAATGCACATGGCAAAGTGTGGATGACAAGTACAAAAGGAGGCGGAGTGCTATAGTTGTGAGACATATCAAAGACTATTCGGGAAAAGGGTGAGACAACTGTGAATTCGACTCAGGGTGACACAGGGCGACGGTGAAATTTCTTCAAGTTTCAGACAGACGGTTAAGAAAGAGCGGTGATATTGAGTTCAGGTAACTCTTATATTGGCGTCCAGTATGTGAGTTGTTCACTTCACGCAGGTCAATGATCGGTGTGTGAAGGCGTTGAACGGATACTTCGGAAGTTGGGAGCACAAGGTAGAGTAATGAGGAACTTAATTTTGCTCGAGTGTTGACTGTGAAGAAGACGAGAAGGGACTACAGTTGCAGGTGGAGTCACATGGAGTCTGGGAGTAGTAGCGGTGCTCATGGTGTATCTGAAGTCCAATGTACATGGAGGTTCGACACGCGGATGAATCCAATGTGATGGAAAACATTCGCCAATGTGGAGTTTGTTAGAGTTATGTCGAATATTATTGTATAAGATAGGTTACAGTTGGACTCTGAGTAGTATTGTGTTTAGAAAGGATATGGAATTGTGTCATAGTAGGACACTTGTATCCTAGGCCTCTCTTATATAGCGAGGGTAGACACACGATGTAACCTATGCCAACATAATAGCACAGGCACGCGGGGGAGTCAGCGGTGTGTGCCGACGTCCGGGCGGCCGGAGGTGCGGTATTTTGACGGTATCACGGGGAGGAGCGCCCGTAGTCATGCCCGGGGGATGTAGCCATATCGGTGAACCTCGTTAACAAATCTCGTTGTCGTGCTTGTGTGATTGCTTGGTCCTCGGATGATCGACGGTATGTCTCGGATTAATTCTAACATTGGACATATCCAAGATCCGTGGCTTCCGCTCTTTAGATCGGTCCGCCTTACCACGACCTTGTGGCTTGCCTTTTTTCCTTTGCCTCCTTCGGTTTGTCCACCGTGCTTCGCATTGCTTGAGCCTTAGGCAACGTTGTGCCTTCCTTTGCTACTCGGGGACTCCTAATCTGCGTGCGAGTACATGAGTTGGTCACCACCTCCTCATTTGCCTTTCCGACAGCCACGAGCATTCTCTTCCCATGTCCGCAAGCACCCGATCGCCTCCCTTATGGTTATGTCGTCGATCTCGTAAAGCTGCTCGAGTGTGCCGATGATGTACGTGAATTTATGAGTCATCGAACCGAAAATTTTCTCCATGATCTCGGCTTCCTCGAGCTTTACACCAAGCGCGCGGATCTCTCCCACCAAAGTAGTCAGACGCATGGCATAGTCGTTCACCGATTCAGTTTCCTCCATCTGCAACTTGTGAAATTGGCGCTTCAGCACTTGTGCCCGAGCCACTTGTGACCGAGCCTTCGTGACGCGATCTTTTCCGATCTTCATCTCCTTGAGTGCATTCCATGCCTCTCTTGCCGTCTCGAACTCCGCGAATGTCATGAGCACGTAATCTGGCACAGACTGGGCTATGGCGGCGATGGCACCTTCGTTGCACTCCTTGTCGACGTCGTCATCCGTGCTCGCCTCCCACACTCGAAGTGTTGGGAGAATGATCTTCATATTCGCTATCCACACGTTGTAGTTGGCGTCGGTGAGCATCGGGTACTGGATGGGGATATTGTGATGCGTCGGTATGTTGGCGCCGCCCGATCCGCTACCATTGGTCGCTGACTTGCCGCCCTTCTTCACCTTGTCGCCGTTCTTGTTTGCCTTAAAACTGCCGTTGCCGGACATGACCGACTCCTTGTCGCTGTCCGTCATCGTAGATCGTGGAGGCTCTAGATACCAATTGTTGGCTTTTGATCGATAGATCAAATCATCACCAGGACCTCCGTACACTCACACGTACAAAGCAACCAAGCAAGCTGTCTAGTAGGCTGATTGATATGTACTTCCGTACGTGAGGATGGCTTGGGTTAGTAGCTTGGCGAGCGGAAAACTGATCAATGGCCAAAGGCTCTTGTTGAGCCGTGTAAGCTTTATTGCTTTTCTGATTTTCTGATACAAAAATTACATGGGTATGTTCATATTTATATTAGCTAGCCAACACCAAGTTAGCCTACTCCACGTCTAATTCTAATCCTACACGGAGACAACAAGGTTAATATCTACATTCATCTCCTTAACCTTGTTGATCTTCAATTACGACTTGGGTCCCAAATATGAATATTCGTATGCTTTATCTTTGGCATTGCTTTCGCCGTTCCTCGCAGCATTTCAGGGACCGCCTTCACTTTTGTCCAATGCTTGACGCCAACTCTTCTCCTTGGTTGCGTCGATCTTCACCTGTTCTTGGGTGCTTGGTAGAGTGTCATGTGGATCCTTGTGGGGACATCTTTCAAACTCGAACTAGAGCAAACTTGGGTCTAACTTTAAGTCCCAAGCCCTTGACGCTTGCTTCAGCCTGTAAAGTGCCTTCTTAGGCTTGTAAACTTTCCCTTCTTCTCCTTTCTTCTCAAAGCCGAGGGGTTGTTTCACGTACACTTCTTCTGTGAGGTCACCGTTGAGGAAGGCAGATTTAACATCCATACGATGAACCTTCCAATCCTCTTGCGCTGCCAAAGCTAGGAGCACTTGTTGGCCACCGCCGTCGCCTCTACCATTCGCCGTTCATGAGAAGTCGCGACTCGGCCGAGGGGAAGCAGCGATGGAACGCCGGGCGCCGCCGCACTGCTGCTACTATGCGCTGGCACACTGGAACTGAGGGCCACGACAGTGTTGAGGCTCAAGGCCGGCCGTCGCAGAGGAGGGCACCATGCACCGGCTCTGTTCAAGGAGAAGAAGGGAAGCAGGAGGCTGACGCGGCTCGCCTCGGTCGGAGAAACCGGGACGTGGTCGCATCCGTCACGCGGCCCGCCTCGCCGTGATGCAGTCACATCCAGCCGCTGCCACCGCATAAGGGAGTGAGGCCACAGGACCACGCACGTGCCTGCGCTCGCTGCCGGTCGAGAACACCATGCACACCGCCGTGTCGCTACACATGCGCTCGTCGTTAGAGACCCGCTTACGCCTCGCTTGGAGGGCTTGCGCTCTTCTACCGTCAGCCAAGTCGCGATGAGAGCAGTGCCTCCGCCGGGCCGACGCTTGGAGGCGCCTTCGCTATGGGCTCGTGCGGCGGCACCAGGAGATTTTCGCGCCGCCGGTCATGAACCCGGGTACCGCGGGGCTCCGTGTGCCGGAGCGGCCGGTCGACGGCGAGCTCGCCTGCGGGATGCCGAGGGCCACGAGGCGGTTGCGAACCCCCGCGTGCGGCGAAGTCGTGAAGAAGTCGAAGAAACAGGACATGAGACCTCCAGGCATGATCTCTTCTCACCTTCTGCCTGTTCGTCCTGCTTCTCGTCGGAATCACTATCACTGGAGAGCAGTGCGATAACGTGTTTGTATTGTTCACCCACAAAAAGAAGAAGAAGCAGTGTTTGTATTGTAATCAAGTGAAAGCAAATGATTGTCTTTATTGATTGAATAGTTACAAGGGCTATTTATATCGTCCCAACAGGGACGCGACACTTGCCAGAGATGCGTCGCTTAGAGAAGAGAGAGATGCACACCGATTGTCAAGCAGGGATTAATCCCTTAATCTTAACAAGAGTAAAGAATTGGCCGAGAAGCCGTCAATAATAACATATCCAACACTGAAGTTTTCACTCGGCCCATCAATTGCTCATAGTCAAATGGGAGGGGGTACATGCATACATGCATGGATACAGTCATAGCCACCGGGATATGGTCGACTGACTTTTCCGCGTTAAGAATAATAGCAAAGATTTCCCTACAACCGGATCACGGTCACTGAGACCCTACTTCATCATGTTGATTGTAAGACAACGAAATAAAATTTCATACATATTAATATGGCCCAATTGAAATATGGTTATGAAGAATAGAGCATCATGCTTAAGTTGAAGATTATTTACTACTTGGAATTTCATAATATTATATATACTACTCCCTTCGTCCCATAATATATGACTTTTTTTCACACTAGTGTAGTGCCAAAAAACGTCTTACATTATGGGACGAAGGGAGTAGCAACTAATATTGTAACAACAAAAGGAACTAATACAATCACTATTGTCCACACTTTCTCCACTGGTCGCAACAGCTTAGATGATGATTTACTCGAATAAAGCATTAGAAGTTGTACCAGAGTTCCTTGCAGTGGACCTAGTTTACTCGGGTAAACAAGGAATACTTATTATTATCATAAAAAAAAATCTGAAATCAATACTGCAAATTCTTTCCTAATAACTGAAGGAAAGTTCAGCTCAGAGCTAGAATATTGAGAAATGTACTCTTCCTAAATTAATAACATGTAAATAAAAAATTAGGTTCCTTCGAAATAATCTTCCAACTGATGTGCTTTGAAACTGAAGCTAGCAGAAGAGAAATTCCCAAATCTATCATTCAGCACAAGCGAGTTCACTTTTAGTACTACTTACCCAAGTTTTTTTTGTATAAAATCATACATAGAGGTCCTTTTTTTAATCTCTCACATGAATTCGGTCCATTTTCTGAAAACGGTTTGCTTTCTATATATGCCTAGCGTTGCAATTTATATACTACTAAGAAAAAGGTCTAGATGCTATGATGTATGCAAAAAAAGAAAGAGGATTGCAAATTAAAGCACGCACAATTTGATGCACTTGAAACATAAATATAATTTAAAGATGAAATGAATTCTGAAGTAAAAAGAGATGAAAACTGTGTTGGCTAAATTTGTTAAAACCGACTAATTAAGAACAAATGTATAGTCCCCTATACGTAATAACAAGAATACACTCCAACCATGAAAAATATATTGCTGGAACAAAATCACTATGAAAACCAAGACACAACTATGAACCATTATGAAATAACGACGATGAACTCAAAATCATCTACAAATTAATTCCACGATGCCTTCCCATAGGCAGAAAGATGGTAAAGTGTCATGTAGTCGACGTTCAGAAAACACCACGAAAGGAAGACAACACAACATAATATCAAAACATTGAAGGGTGATCAACTTCACCTAATTACCAGTAACAAAACTTCTCTCATGTCCTCAAGAAAAAATTGAACTACTCACAACTCATCATATTGACCATGACCAGTGTGTACGTACGGATGAGAACCGTACGTAACAAAGGAAATTCAGGAAGCAAGAAACGCACTGCCTTACTTCACATGATATGTTCATCTTTGGATCGACAAACTTCTATTTTGATTAATGTGAAAAATATTTCACCCCAGGCATTCTCTTATTTGAAACTGTAGTTTGTTTTTCAATTATACATGTTTTCCTTCATGCCTTTTGAACATCGTACCAACCAAAAGAGACATCTTATGTGCATAATAAGGAACTTGAGCATTTTATTGCGAACCATAATAGTACAACAAGGAAGCAACTTCTAGGTTCACTTGACAATGCATCATAATAATCATAACGCAACCATAATACCCACGTTAGGTCTTGTGAAGTAGTTCATGCACGGTCTGTTCAAGCATGGGCTCACTCTGGATACCCTCTATCCATCTCATGTTGGTATGTACCATACGGAGTTTATTTTGTAGCGCATCTTGCAGATTTGGCTCTGGGTTGTTTGTGAAGAACTTGATGATCTCTTCTACCTTATCACTGGAGGTGAACTAACAAAAAAAAGATAGCGCACATTAGAAACAGTCTAATGGTAACATCGGCTAAAAATTGATTAATCGGAAGTATATAAATTGCCAAATCACGGCATAGGAAGTTATTGTGAATGTACCAATGGAACAATGTTGTCGATAATACTCAACCAAAGCTCTTTCTTAGGAACAACCCTCAAGATATGGTCCCAATTTTCCTATGAATGGAAGTAAAGACACAAATCTGATGATATGAGGAAGATGTTTTAAAAAAGCTGACAACCTACTAATATTAACATGAAGTATTTGCCATTTATCGGGTAAATAGATGATATAGGGAAATAAAGAAATCTTCAAAATTAGGTATCAAGTGAGTAATTTCACACATTGCTTCCAACTAGGGGACAAAAAAGACTTTAGAAAGGAAATTTGGAATGTGCTATGCTATTTAGTACTCCCTCCATTCCTAAATGTAAGGTGTATTAGTTTTTCAAAAAGTCAACTGTTGTCTATGTTTGACCAACTTTGTAGCAAAATATATAAAGATTTATAATACTAATTATATAAAATTTAAAATATATTTCATGATGAATCTAGTGATACTGACTTGGTATTCAGATATTGATATTTTTGCCTATAAACTTGGTCAAACTTAGAGAAGTTTGACCTTTAAAAAAAATACACCTTATATTAAGGAACGGAGGGAGTAATATCTTTCTTGTAGTGCACCTCCTGGGTGCCACTGTTTTAGTCTTCTCAAGTGATGATTCAACTATCTACATGGTAATAAGTCAATTATTTTTCATAAATGATGGCTTTAGCAATTCTCTTGTACAACGACATAAATAAACCAATGGCCACACATAGTAATTTGAACACATTGTCATATTCGCAAAAAAAAACTTGTGATGTTGCGAGGCACTTAGATAGGATTGTACTTCTAAATGTTCCGCATCCAATGATATGCTAGGTAGACACAATGAACCAATTTAAACTATACATTTTCAAGGTGTGAGTTAAGTAGTTGTATGTCTTGAATTATTATTTTTTTGATTTTTTTTAATTCATTGGGACATAATCCAATTTATCTTGATTTATTTATGGCTCGCATATAAACTCCCTCAGCTTCTAAATTCATAAATGGAGTACTACAAATGAGCCCAATTGAGATAATTACTTTTTATCTTATGCACTTATTGGTAAGCATTAGAATACCTTATGTGAATTTTTCATTTAGTCAAAAAATCCTAAAGAATCAAAATTTCCTAACATGATTGAAATTTTCAACTTTCTAAACTATATGACCACCATCCTCAATAAAATAGAATGTACCTTTAACCAGCTCCATGCAATTTCACGTGCCTCTACTGTAATACCATTAAGAACAACACCTGCATTTTGATTTGGGACCTACAAGTAGGAGAGACTGGTGACTCCTAAATGTAATTTATATTCCATGATTATTTCAATCATGTAGAATTGCGGAACAAGGAAAAAAATAGGAAACCTCATCAGTGAATATTAAATTCAATGACTCCAGAACAATATCCATATCCGGGCAAGAAGACAATACACCTAGAAACAGTTGGAGGATTATTTCAAGATAACTAACAATCATCATTAAGAAGTTTTTTAATTTAGGTTGGTAAAATAGTTACACACCTAAGATGCGTAACTTTTCCTCCCCATATCCTATGTCATTGTAGAATTGGCGAAGATCATCATAGCCAGATCTGTCTGAGCTACTAGCCCTTTTCATCACAGATAGGTAGGCAGCCTGTAGTAGATTACATGTCATAGAAAGGAAGAATATAGGAGCACCATGTTAAGTAAGGGAAAACTATTAAACCTTTCTAGCATGCGGAGAAAGTATCGTAGAGTTGTGATCATGCTTTAATATGTCAAAGCGCTTAACACCTTCATTAATGGTTTTATCATGTCCAAGTTTAACAAGGGAAACTAAGAGAGTTTCTCTAAGACCTACAAGTAGGTCTCCCTCAGCATCCTTGGGGTCCCAACCTAACTTTCTGAAAAACAAGAGTACACAATTGAGCTTATAGGAAAGATATAGTAATAATGAAAAGATTGCATATGTGATAGAGTGTATATTTGCTATGAAATAACAATATTTAAGTAAGCATGTGATGGTTAACGTGAGATTAAAAATGTGAGATGCCATACAAGGTAGGTGACGAAAGAATTTTGATGAGAAGTTGTTTGACGTCAGCACCCAAGTTAGGTGTGGCATCAAATATTATTTGGGAAATGCTTGTAGTTATCTGTAAATCCAAAGTAAAATACATAGATAATTAATATTTATAGAAGGAATATAATGGAAATAGTTGGACAACTAGAATATACATACATCCAATATGTGTGGGAGAACATTGTAGTCAGCTTCTTTACGACAACCGTAAGCTATCTGTAGCAACGAAGCTAGTGTGTGTTCATAGAAGATGGAAAGCACAAGCGAGTTGTCCAAAATTCCTGGAAAATTGATGTTATAGTATGCTATCACCCACATATTGCAAGCAAAACATAACGGTGAAAGATGTTGTGCATACCAATTTTTTCCATTGAAGAGAACTTATTGGCCTCCAAGGCATATGAAAGTGTAGCTGTAATTTCTTTATCATACTTCACTCGATAAAACCCCGTTTCATTTACATTAAATTTAATCCAAATATTTCCATCCTTCTGTCGTTTACAACATAAATCCAACTTATCATGCTTATGTTTCAAAATGAACTTTTCTGTTGATGAGGAACATCTTAGTGCTATTGGCACATCCCACAAGCTAGCTCGAGAGGATCCATCTAAGTCAAACTGGGCCTGTAATGAAAAGAATCAATAAATGTGAAGAAAACTAACATATTAACAATGATCCAGTGAGTCCCTGGCCTCCTGTGTGATACAGAGGTCATGGATTGTACCCCTCGAGTGGACTTCATCGCATCGATGCCACAAGTTCTTTTGCGGACCCACAACTCATGTGACGTCTACTGTCTAGACGATGTACCTATGGTCCACTCCTCGCACGAATGCCGAGATCTAGGCTACACCGCTATTGCCTCATGTAATAAATGTTATAGAGAAATTTTCATAAGTGGGGAAGAAAAATTGGCTCAGCATGCCTAGGTTTGCGCAACATGATTCCCTATGTAAAGATGTTGTCAGTTTTTGTAGGTTTGGGTGTACCAACTTAGGTACTATAGGATATCGCCAAAAATATGAAGTAGTTCCTCTTTCAATGGAATTCTACCAAACCAACTCCAAAAATTACTAGGAGTAAGCAACAAAAATTGAATAGATGCCTATAGGAATTTTAGAGAGCAGGAATCCAAACTACATCGACCATATGTCAACTAAATAAATAGAGACATCCAAAACAAATCATACATGTTTGTATGTACTGTGTGGTTTGCAATTAACTTGACACACAACACAATACAAATGAAGAATACATTTTAGATAATATTACCTGTTCAAGTTGGATGTGTTCCCCTTCATGTTTTACATTAATAATAGGATATCCTGGTTCCTTCGTCCAAGGAGTCATCAAATATCTCAAGGGTTCACCAGTTTCCTCTTCCATCACCGTCCATAGGTCCTCCGTTTTAGCATTCGAATAGGCAAATTTCTTTACATATGAAGCCAATGCTTTCTGCAGTATTTTCTCAAGTTCAGTATAGAATTGTTAAGTATGAGAAAATTTTGCAAACCCAACAAACATAAAAAACCAAAGAAAGAGAGCCAACAACACAAAATACATGAAACGCAATCGATTATGCCCACATATAAAGTTATTCATCTTTAATATACGAGACTAGGGAAATATAAATGGTCTTTGAAACTTTCAGGTGAAAATATGTTGAATTGGAGAATTTAAGGAATTGCTTTGTACACTTTTGAGTAATAGTATGAAATGTATTATATCAACATTCGAGACCTGGAAACGCTTTGCCCCAAGGTAACTTTGTAGCATGCGAAGAACAGAAGCACCTTTAAAATATATGATGTCATCAAAAATGCCATCAATTTCATTGGTATGGTGTATTTCAACCTGGCATATGGAAGAATAGAAACGAATACATGAAAGGAATTAGATATCAAGATATAAATAAGTATGCAGCCAATTTAATCTATGTTGATGAAATTATTAAAACAACTGATGTCTAACATAATATGTGAAACTAAAAGAGTTTTAGTATTATCTTCCATATTTGACAAAACTAGACATACAAAGGGAAAGCATGATAAAAAGTATAGATTACATAGTGAGCGATACCCGCCCCCCCTCAGATACCCCCATCCACCCCCAACACACACACACACGCTCATGTACTCGGTTCCCCAAATCATACAAAGGGAAAGAACTTTTGTCCAACAATCTATGTGCTATAATACTACACAAACCAACAATCCACTACAGCCCACAACTTTTGTTCCACCTAACTACTTACATCTATTGGATCAATCCAAAACACTGTATGGTGTTCTTCTTGTGAATACTATCACATGATAAATCGAACACATAGTTGCAAAGTTGATCCTTTATTGCTCAAATTATCTAGTGGTCTTTTTTTACCCTTTTAATGATTAGTAAAAAGACATGATCTCTTCGAAGAAAAAATGGACATGGGAAGAGAGATAAACCGCAAGAGGGATGGTCAATTGTTCTTGTGCCATTCCACGCGGAACGAGGTTTATTCTCGTGGTGTGAAGCATGTTACCTCCACCACGAGAATAGCCCGTCTGCCACCTTAGCATGGCTGTGATCTCCAACTAGGGCTAGATGCAATTTATGATTCACCTCCACACCTCAACTCTGGAGCATCATCAGTATACAAGATCGTTGAATGAAGAACAATTGAAATAGTGATCTATCCTAGCTAGACAATGAAATGTCTAGACATGATGCCATAAATGTGAGTACCAAAAGCAGATATGACGGAAAACCATCATTGTAAGGGGTTGTCAACCATCCAAGGCAAAAAAGTCTATAGTAATTTTTTCATGCACTACCAAGCATCGTCTACATTTCACATACTCACCTAGCTATGGGGAATATGTGGGGCTTCGTGATGTGTATATATAATGGAGGAAGGTGATACAAGTGATTGCTCTATTCTGCCAATTTATTCGACACTACCGTGGTGAGATCAAACTAAACACGAGAGGTGGGAACAAGGGGTCATGGCAATTAAAAAAAGAGGCAATACAGAAAGGTGTATCCTGATGGCGAAGCATATGCCCGCTGGAGTATATCATGAGCTGGGATGTGTGTAAGTAGTAGCATTGCATTTTAGTATCTAGTGAGAACACACGATGGCCCTTCCATTTTATTCTGGGACATGAGGTATACTTTAAATTTAAAAAGCACACTCGTGGTGTTCTTTTGAATGACCTAACAAGTGAAATTAATAATCTAGACGAGCTAGACCAGGTTTTGCTGCATGTCTTATTTTTTTGCCCGCTTTCGATTTGATGTATACATAGAGAGTTGATGCATGCATGTTATATGACTATACTGATGGATGGATCCGAATTACCTAATACAATCTTCATAGAAATTTTCAACTAAATAAAATCCTTCTCATTTTTGGTGCTCTAAAATGAGAAGTTCATTATTATGTTTGCTAATATTTTTTCTACATGGATAGTATTAATAATTTTCTCATATTGCATGGAGCTTTCAAGAGTTAACCTTGAATCAACCAATGATATTGTAGGGTTGTCAGATTAAAATATTATATAAAAATGATGATCATTTCCTATTGTAAAAAAAATCACAAGATTCTTATATTTTAACAATTATATAGTTACACCATAGATTATATGGGTGGACACATTACTCCATGCCATATAAAGTTCATGACAACTAAACCACATGACATGTCGTGACACATTAATGAGCAATGTGATTACCTCGATTGGGTGAGAACCTGTCACTGAATCCAATCTAAGAGTTCGAATTGTGCCCTCAAGAAATTCCATCCAAATATTCCACTGAGGAAAAAAAGTATCTATTGCTTCATAGCTCATCTGTTAAAAACTAGTGCTTTCAGCATGCATAAATAACTTGGTACTTAATTCGTGATATTTTAATCATCAACTTACCCATGTAGCAAATCCCTCGTTTAGCCATATGTTATCCCACCATTCCATGGTTACAAGATTGCCACACCATTGATGAGCTAATTCATGTGCCACAGAAACTGCAATCTAAACGTAATAGATGTTTAGATCAATGAACAAAGGATGTCTTTACATTACTAAAATCATCAAGAAAAAGGTATAATATTAAAATTTTATCATCAGTTAAAAAATTTGATTCCCTTGTACATGAATTAATTAGGGTAACATACCATAAATTTTGAAATCATTAATAGTAACTTGTGACAAGAAAGGTCAAAAACAACTTTATGAATTACGGTCCTTACTCGACGCAGTTTGGTGAATGTTGTAGACGTCTCATCGAAAAGAAGACCTCCCTCTTCGAATGTGACCAATCCAAAGTTTTCCATACCCCCGGAAAAGTCAGGGATTCCAATCATGTCCAGCTTAGGGAGTGCATAAGGAGTGTCAAAGTAACTTAGACATGGAGGAAATAAACACCTGGTTAGCGCTTCTCTACGATATTATTCATATCTAGAGATACTTCATTACAATCAGGAGCATACCCATGTTAATTTACTAGGTGCAGATGACAAATTGTGCAAGATGTTTTGCTTGGTACTTTCGTATATAGTATAATGTGAGACACATATTTTTCTAGAAAATATATATGATTTTACACTAGGACACCACGTGATCTTATCTTCGGGTCCACCTAGGATTACATTGAGTTATGTTTGTCTTTTTAACTAGTTTAATTAACCGCAAGGGAAGGTTATGATCTTACTCATTATAGAGATCCAATGACTTCACTCCAATATCCAATGCAAACTGTCCCTGTTTAGTCTTGCCAACTTCAGTGTACACACGGACTTTGGTGCCTAAAAAATTAGAATGGTGGAAACTAGTAGAAAATAATCAATCCAATCACATTTAAAAGGATGATGTGAACGCGATAACAAAGGTGGATTTGATACCTTGTGATGTCACACCCTCTACAAACTCAAAAAGACCAACAACCATGGCAACTAAATAAGTTGACATGAGGGGTGATTCCTCAAAATGGACATTCTTGATAGAACCATCAACCGTCTCACCAAGTACAGGCATGTTGGATAGAGCTACCAAGTCAGAATGAACTTCTAAACTTAGCTTGAACTTCGCCTGAAAGTTTGAAATAACATGAGAAAAATGATAGAATGCTTAAATGACCTCATTGAGGCCCCTGGTACACACATATGAGAGGAAGATTAAGACTTCTGATGGGGAAGTACAATTATTTGAACATACATACATATTATGACCTTATGAGTGCACAGATAATGATGCTCAAGAAATAAAAATCATAGACTGGGCCTCTAGACTTATTATGATACTCACCTTGAAATCAGGTTCATCCCAGCAGGGAAAACACCGTCGTGCATGCACGGACTCAAACTTCGTGTATGCCATGTATGCCATCTCCCCCTTATACTCGTATTTACTGAAAACACAAAATACAATAGTATTAACGTACACACATATTTCCCAAATGCTAGTGTCTTCTGTAATTTTCGCAGTGATATCACTAGCTAGTGAATTTGGTGTCCTAAATGGTTTTGAGCATATGGGGTCAAATAGATCATGTGCTCTCTCTCATATTCTATATAGAATGATCCATCGATATACATTACTAAATCTATGTGGATTTTCTAACCATTAGGTACACATTAAGTGTGTGCTTATTTTATTTCAATCTATGCTATGCGCGGTGGTTACAGATGACATACTTGTCTTGGTGCACGGCAACTTAAAACAACTCTTGATTTCTCTCTCTCTCTCTCTCTCTGTGTGTGTGTGTGTGTGTGTAGAATAAGTTATTCTACTCACAGAAGAAAAATATGGTATTGACATTGACAAAAGTAGTACGAACCGTATGAAAATAGTGAGGGTGTCTTACAACTTTTTCTAAATGAGATACAACTTTTTATACATGTCATACTGCTTTTTACTACATGCCTCACTATTTTTTAGATATCTCACCCTCTTTACGTGTCTTACTAGTTTTTCTACATGTCACATGGCTTACTAATTTCACCTAGCTTACTACTTTTTGTGCATGTTGTACAAGTTGTATGCATGCTTAAAGTTTATCTTTCCCCTTGTGTGTAGTGAAGTTATTCTAATCCTCAGAATGTAATAGTGCTATGCTATACACGGAAATACATATTAACATAGATGCACACACCCGTGAGGTTGCATGCAAAGAGTAACTCATGTTGATTCCTTTGTTTCATCATATTTTTTCACACTCTTAGTATCACTTGCTAAGCATTACACTTTCATGCATGAACTATTCTAATAATATTGGAAAAATTAAGAAAGAAAATGCAAGAAGAGACTCATACCGTCTATGAAATCCCCTCATCTGATCACTAAGTGTGCCATTGAAGTGCATCCTTAGCACACCTTCACCTAGTGGAAGATCTTTACGAAACCCGAGTACCATAATCTGATCGTCCTTGAAGAACACCACGTCGGTTGGCGCCAAATGCTGCAATAACCAGGAACCGTGAAAGCAGTGAAGATGAGATTTATTATGTCCTTTGAAGAAATAAGCAACTTTTGAGAGTAGATCGTTCATTACAGGTCAACACATCATTGTATACCTTGAAGTGGATAGAAGCATGGTCAATGGTGAGTTCCACAACATTTAGCACAAGGAAACGAGTGGGTGCTAAAACGAAGACATTAATTGACACCACACCAGAAAATGTTGAGGAGACGAGGTTGGGGTGGAAATGGAGCTTATAGTGGGTTGGCATAGCAAAGCGCGGGAGTCGAAGCTTGCCACGGAACTGGTTAGGTGAGTCAGCTGTGATTGCTGGCGTGGGCATTGGGATGGCCATAGGCACACCAGAAATTCCCTCAGGATTTGCTCCCTGCATACATGTGGGAATAATACAAAAAGGCGAAGTAAGTATATGCATAATTGTGTAACTAATACAAAACCCCAAACGTTAAAGTATTAGTAATGAGAAACCACAGCTTTTCTTGTTTGTATCATTAAGCCCAAAATTTTCATTTCCAGAAGTGTTTGGTGATGTAGGCAAAGAAGAATCAACGACGGGTACATGTTTTTTCAAAGAGCAGCTAATTCAAACATCCTTTCAGTGGAGATTCTAGGTGATTTTGGATTCGGACATTTAAGAAAAACTGGCATAAGGTTTAGAATTTGTGATAAACTGGCCCAAAATTAGTTGTTTTATTGTTAATACTTGTCTAATATTTGAAGTACCGCCAAATTAGCTCCCGAGTGTTTGACTTTATGCGAAATTTCATGAATTAATATTGGTTAAAAAATATAAGCAGGTAGGGATGATGTCAGAACTATCTATATATACTAATATATAAAAAGTACTAACGGAGCATATCCAAAAAATCTGAAACATAGAACCAATTTGATCTAAAGGTCCAAATCGCTTCAACATTGAGAACCAAGCACGTTTAACACACAAGTAACATCTTATCTAATATCAACGTGCACCTAATATCCTATCTAATACCAACATGCATTGTACACGGTTACTAGTAGATAGGAAATAATCCATCCGCATTGTTGTTTAGACAATGGAAGGGTCCCGAAGGACCCCGATTCACATTAGAAGCATTCAAAAACATCATACAAAAGGACTCCTTAGTAAGTAGTAAAAATTAGAGCCCGATGGAAACATTAGGAAACATGACCCTTGAAAACGAAACTATACTGTAATCCAGTATACACAGGCACATTAGGCAAACAGGAGCCTTCAAAATGAAACTATGTTGTAATCCAGTCCTACACACAGGCTTCAACACAACCCCAAACAAGGATTTGGATTTTGTTTCCATTTTTTTTACCAGATCTGGGCGAAATTCGTGATTTTGGAAAATTCTGAATGTACAAAACAAATGAAAATTTGAAATTGAAAAGAAAAATGGCCGAAATTTGAATGAAAATTGACCAAAATTATGGGCAAGTTCGATGCAGGGGCCGCCGTCGCCGACTGAGTCGATGCCCAAGTGCAACCTGGACCTGGCCTCGATTCATGGCATTGCCGCAGTGGCCGCATACATGGGCGATTTCACAGCCGCGACCTACACCATACTCCCTCCGTCCGAAAATACTTGTCATCAAAATGGACAAAATGGACGGGTACATGGGAAGGAGAAGGAGTGCTTGAGGAGGTTGTATGCTGGAGGCGCACAAAGGATTGACAGGACGAAAACATGAAAACTGCTAGGGTTGGATCTGGTTTATATTTGAGTCTTTATACCAAAGAGGTACGTGGGCTGTTTTGGGATTTGGGCCGGGCTGGAAGTGTGGAAAATGCAGAAATATTTGACAGGGCCCAGGCGAAATGGGCAAATTTCGGACGAAATTCCAGAGGAAATCCAAATCCTACTTTTCCCCAAATCCAAATTTCGGACGAAATGACCATTTGGGGCGCAGCAGCACCACCAGAGACTCACAATGGGAAGAAACTATGGACGCATCCGTTTTGGTTTGGCGGCCACATCCATGGACCATGGTGGTCGACCCATGGTCACCATTTCATCTACTAAGTACTCCTCATAACTGAGGAAGTTTGTTGCCTCCTCATCCGTCCTTGCCATCTCTTTCCTACCTCCACCACAACGGTACGAGATCCAGGAATCTCGTTACCTATTGAGGAGGATGACGACTGCATCTCGCGTGCATCTGGCCTCTACCACACAGGCACATAGCATACACTACCAACCAACAGTAGATGGACAGTTTGACGAACTGGTCACTCCATCTTATCCCCAAGAAAAACAAACAAAGGTGAAGAGGACCTCGGATACCACATACTAGGTCCTACTCAACGATGGTGCCATGAATTCTAGACAATTTTGCAAAACTAACTAGACCAAAATATGCTAAACTGACAAGTCTACCGAATATCAATTGGACCTGTTCGCCGCTGCAGGTGGTGATGATGAGGTAAGTGAAGAGGAGGAATTGCAGCATCGCCGGCGCTGCACCTCCGTCCGTTGGTGCCATGGAAGGACTAAGCTCAGATCCACAATAGCTTTTTGTTGTGCAATGGTAGCCTATAGCTAACTGGGCGACCCAAGCTGGCATATAAATAGCGCCGAAAGAAAGATTGACCAAGTGAGGTCCAAGATTGGAGCGTAGAGTAAGACAAAGGATACCTCATCTCAATTGATTATAGTGCCAGACAGATATTCAATTTCCTTCTATAGAACCATCAACATTTGGACGACTCTTCCATATCTTGAATTTTTTTTTTTGAAAACCCCTCCCGTATATCTTGAAAATATTTGATTACCTTGAGTGAAAGATATTGTTCTATATCTCGAAAATGATTAATTTTCTTCATTAATAAAAGATATAAGACACATATATTTCCCTATCCAAAGAAGTACTATCAATTTCATGATTAAATGTTATGCCCCAGGTTTACAATAGGGAGAACAATGGACGAGAGTGATGGGAGGCAATTGCAGCCCTCAAGATAGCGCTATCTAGATACATGCATTTTAGTGTGTAGATACATGCGTATCTACACAAATCTGCGTCATTTAGATTGGAACGGAGTACTTATTTGCAATAGGACTAAGTATATTTGATATATGTTAGGAAATATATACCTGATGCCAAACTCCTTCATACGAAAGTATCACCCATTAATTCTTTTCTTTCTTATGGGGAAAGGATCGCCCATTAATTCAGCAGCTTAATACCTCGTACTATTGTCGTCCATAAGATTGATAACCGTTGCTGCGATTGTAATCCATGTATGCAGAAATACAATCGAGAGCAGTAATAGATGTCAATATCGACTTCCTATTTTGGCATTGGGGACATTAAAAACAGTTTACCATAAAGTATTTCCTCCTATGCATTGCGAATTAGTTGACGCATATTTAGACAAAATATTGCCTAAATCGGTCTACATTAAGTGAATCTATGTGAATTAATTTGGACCGAAGGGCCGAATTTAACAAAAACTGTGTCAATTTTTTTTTACAATTATCCGTGTTCCTCCAAGTATGTAAATGTTGTTGCCATGTGGATGCTATGTCGGAGAAATGAATATATACTTCCTTTGATCCTAACTATATGACGTTTTCGTAATTTAAATTGAACTACCAAAACATCATATACTCCCTCCGTCCCGAAAAGCTTGTCCCTTAAATGGATGTATCTAGCAATATCAGATGCTAGATACATCCATTTGAGGGACAAATTTGGGACAATGTTTTTCGGACGGAGGGAGTATTTAGGAATGGAGCGAGTAGTAATTTAGAAACATTATAACTATGCACCCTAGGAGCTCTCTCAATCCATCACTGATTTTGGCCGTCAAATCGCTCATCCGGATCATTCTTGGACGTCCGATGTGCTTCTTTCTCTGGTGGTGTGGTGCTATTCCTGGCAAAAAATCGGACGCCCCTCGTTTGATGGTAGAGTTAAGGGCATCTCCAGCTGTTGGCCCCCCAGGACGCGCCGAAAACCGCCGCCTGGGGGCGAGCCGGCGCTAGTTTCGGCTTGGGTGCCAGTTCGTTCCCAGTCGCCGGCCCCCAGGTCGCCCCCAGGCGCCGATATCGGCCCATTTTCGGTGCTTTCAGCCCATTTTCGACGCTTTTCAGCCCATTTCCGGCGCAAAATGGCCCAGGCACGACGTTCTCGTAGATAGTTCACATAGATAGATAGATAGATAGATAGATAGATAGTTCACATATATAGATAGATAGATAGATAGTTCACATAATCTTAACCCTACGATAGATAGTTCACATAGTCTTCTCCTACGACCTACTACTACTAGTCATTCTTCGACTCGGACTCTGCCTCGGTGATGTCCTCCTCTGACGTCTCAGCGTAGGCGTCAAGGAACCGCTCGTCGGTGAAGTCCCAGGAGGACGCATCTCCTAGCTCGACGTTGAACTTAGCGACCGTCCTCCGCGCTCGCTTGTCCTCGCGATAAGCCGCTCGCTCCTTCCTCCTCTTCTTCCTCTCCGCCCTCTTCTCGACCAAGAACTGATGCTCGTCGATGATGTCTTGCGGGAAGTTTTGGCGCCACGTCGCCATGGCTTCCTCATCCATCTCGGCCAAGTTGAGACGGTGCGCCCGCCTACGGTTCTTCCGACGATCTTCGTCGGTTCTAAGCCGCGGGGGAGGCTCCAACTCCTGTGTCCGCTCCAGAGTCGGCACGTCAGTGAAGTTCATGTCCCAACGGGAACGCCGGAGGCGCCACGCCGCAGCGTCGTACGCGCGAGCGCCCTCCTGAGCGGTGTCGAAGGTTCCGAGGCGGAGGCGCACGTTGCCAGACTGAATCTCGGCGGAGTAGGTGCCGGACGGCCGAACCCGGACACCGCGGTAGCCCGCACCTCCCCGGCGGCGAGGCGGCATGGGGGCGCAGTGCGTGTCGGCGACGAAGCAGCCAGCGGCCGGAGGAAGCAGTGAACCGCGCGTGGCAGTGTGAAGAGTGTGGTGGGGCGATGGGCTGCGGTGTGGGCGTTCACCGACGAGGTAGGCTGCTTTGATAGCCGGAGCTCGGGCGGCGAGAGGCGCATGCCAGGCGACACGTGGCGGTCGCTCGTGGTGCCGGGCAACACGACGGGTCGCTGAGCGGCATCAATGGGAGGCGACGGATCGGCAGTGCGGCAGCTTTGGCATTGATTCCCGCGGGAACCGAGGCGATGAGGATGACGAACCAGCGAGTCACTGACAGGGCGGGCCCATCACATTTGCGCCAAAAAACGCCTCGTCCGGCGCCCCCAGGCGACCCCCAGCACCCCGGGTTCGGGTTGGGTCCGTCAGCGCTAGTTTCGGCCCTATCCGGCGATTTTCGGCGTCCTGGGGGCGCGACTAGGCCATTTTTTCGGCGCCGGCGCCTAAAAAGTGGCCTGGGGGCCTGTTGGGGGCGCGGCTGGAGATGCTCTAACATCCGATCCCCAAAGAATGGTACAAATATGCCCCCGTCTTCTCCCCTCCCCTCCTCTCCGTACCCTACGTCTCGACCCCTCCTCTCCCAATCTCACCGCCGCTGTCGTCACCGCAAGAGAGAGATGGATAGGCTATAAAAAACGTGAGGACGGTCGACGCGAGTCGCTGAACACATCATAGGGAGTTGAGCCACCCTTGAACCAGTTAACATCGTCTTCACCTTTGCAGGCAATTCACCATGTCGTCGGCAAGATCTTCCATGATTCGTTCGTCTCGCGCTAGAGGTATGATTGGTGCTTCGTCTCGGATTTGTGAACAAATAGGTGCCTCCTCTTGATTCATATAGGTTATGATTTGTGCAGATGTGGGAGGTGGCGGAAAAGGATGAGCAAGGGCTCTAGGAGGGGAAGGAGGAGATGGTGACCAGCACGGCTCCTCCTACCAGGAAGACGCGGGCACTCCTCTTCGAGCATATCGACTTGCTTGCGTGGTGGATGAGTCTTCTCCAACGGTGCGCCGAAATCCAAACCTGATGGCTTCTCGCCCCTCATTGGTTACCCCAAGTGGAAGGTTTGAGATGCAGTGTAGCGGAAGTTTTCCCTTGGCATTACCAAGGATCGATTTCCCTGAGACTCCCAGTTTCAACAAGAAGGTGTCAACTGCTAACGGCGCCAGATATTAGCAATCAACGTGGACCTGCACACAGATACAAATAACTTTGCTCCCAACGAGTACAGAGAGGTTGTCAATCCCTCCGGCCTTGTAGTTTACAAAGGATCAAACGCAAGTGATAATAGTGATAGATATAATTGCAATAGTAAGTAAAAGCGGAAAAGTAAATAGCGGATGTGATCAATGATGGTAATATGGACCGAAGTCTCATGATGTTCACTAATGATGTCTCTCTCCCAAAAGACGATAAAACAGCTATGTGAGGTAAACGAATTACAGCCGGGCAATTGACAGGACCATGTGCGCAAACCAATGCTGACTAAGTTGCAAGAAAGGTAGAGGTTCAAAGCATGGGCGGTACACCGAGGTAAGTAGACCGAAATCCATCTGCATCTACTACTAATCATCCACCTTGAGATATCTATCCAGAACATCTCGCTGGTATTAAGTTGCGAGTCTACCCATAGTGTAAACTCAAAGCAACAGACAACTACATTAAAAGAACTTTGCGTAAAGTAAACAATCCTTGCACCCGCGGGCACAAGCACCGTTGTTTTCCCCCTTGTGGCAACAGCACATCCCCTAGACTCATGTTTCTGTCACTCAAGCTAGTCATCGAGGGGCATGAACCCACAATCAAGCATAACGTTCCCTCTTGGAGTCACTACCTACTACTTGGCCAAAGCAATAAATAACAACGGAGAACATTCAAGAATTACTTATGAACATAAATATAAAAGAGGTGAATCAAATATATTACTCAAACACAATCTCAACATAATCTCATAATCCATCGGATCCCAGCAAACTCATCATAGCAACAACATAGGAATTACATATGTGCCTCGATCATGTAGGGCAGCTCACGAGGACTAATTAGTGAAGCACAAGAACGGGAGGAGAACATCACATAGCTACTGATCATGGACCTATGGTCCAATGGAGACTACTCACAACTCATCCGGGAGGCGTCCATGGTGGTGGAGAAGCTCCCGGTGGTGATCCTCCCCTCCGGCAGGGTGCCGGGAAGAGTTCTCCTGGTGCGCCCGATCTTGGAAGCGGCGGCGGCGGCGGAACAGAGATGAGATCGTGAAAAAGGGTTTCCGTCTCGAGGGTTTTGGGGGACGGTCTAAATATATGCCAAAGGGGGGCACCAGACGAGGCTCAGGGGGCCCCGGCGCCCCCTGGCGCGGCCCAGGGGGGGCGCCACCAGGGCGCCTGGAGCCCTGGTGGCCCCCCCGGCTGTACTTTGGCTACCGGGAACCTTCTGGAACGCTGATTTTTTATAAAAATTTTCCGGGATTTTTCTGGCAGTTGTCGTAATGGGAAAAACTGAAATACAAAAACAGCAGAAAACAGAAACTGGCACTGGGGTGCACTGAGTTAATAGGTTAGTCCAAATATGATCAAAAGTGTATGGAAGTGTATAAATATCATAGCAATATCACCCAAAAGAGGCATGGAGCAAGCAGAAATTATAGATACGTTTTGGACGTACCAACATCCCCAAGCTTAATTCCTGCTCGTCCTCGAGTAGGTAAATGATAACAAGAATAATTTCTGTGGTGACATGCTATTAACCATATAGGACTTTTTCATAGTCATATGACAAAAGCTTACTGAGACAATGAATCTATAGTAGTTAAGTTGCCTCATGAGAAAATCACAAAGGACTGAAAGTTTTACAATATGATACTGAAACATCAAATAGATTTGTAATGAACATGGTGTGCAAATATGATAAAGTGATATCTCGCTTGCCCCCTTTAGTGAAGCAAAACATAAATGCAGGGGCACCTCCAAGGTTTAAGTGATGACTAGATACACTGATTTCAGAATAAACGATATCACAATCATGCAAAAGACAATGCTACTTTGGGACAATGCACATTACACTCAGAATGACAATCATGCTCTCAGTAGTTGGTGCTTTAAAAGAAGGTGGAGACTCTCGAACCGTGGCTTTTGTTGGCAAGGTTGAAAACCCGTAGTCGGAAACAAAGACAAAACATGTACCAGAGCTCTTGGTTTTAAAACAGAGGTAATAATTTTTTTAGATCGTGCATGTTTACATCAACGAATGCTAGCAGACAACTCAATCACTTCTTGAGATGGACAAGTTTCGAGGAACGGCTCCCGAATGAGGACGATCACATCCTCTTAATCTCCTTTGTTTATCACTGCCAAAGTTTTCTGATTTCTCATGAACAAAGCGTGAAGGAGGGTTTGTTTGTTATATTAATTTTGAGCCGGGCGCACTCAATGCCAGTTCCTTCTCGTATTATGGGTTTGCACATTATACATGCAATCCCGGGGTGAAGCTTGTCCAACTTAAAAAGATTATGAATTAACTACTACTTCCTCATGGACTTACAACAGAGGCACAAAATAGGAATGCTTTTCTTTGAATAATTTCGAGATGGTACATGCAAGTCTCTGTTAGGAATGGCAGGTAAATACCATGTAGGAAGGTATGATGGACTCATATGGCATAACTGGTATAAAAGAATGTGGATGCACAAGCAGTCAGTCCGCTTAGTACAGGTGGAGGTTAGCAAAAGACTGGGAACGACCAACTAAGAGAGCAATGACGGTCATAATCATGCAAAGCGACAAAGCAACATTGAATCGGGCATGGAAGTTATATCGCTACTCAGAAACAAAAGATCATCAAGGCTTGACAGACTTTCTTTACAGTCTTTAATATGCGTGAGCATACGCCAAGTCAATCAAAATAAATTCTCGAAGGAAGATATTACTAAACCATACCACATCATAGGCAAACAAATCATGTTGGTACTCCAATAACACATTGGGAACCCCCCAGCTATTTGAGACTAACCATAAGAAAACATGAACTACTAAGCGCCATTATGCACGTAGCATCTTTATCATAGACATATCAACCAATGCAACGGAAGCAAACTCTCTTAATAAGATAAGCATGATAACTAAAGAGAGTTCAAGCAACCAACTAAACGAAAGCTCTTTAAAAAGATAAGCATGAATACTAAGAGCTAAGCATGATAGTAGCTATTAAAAGACAAAGAACACACACAGCAAGGATAGACATGAAAATTCTATGTTATGTTCTAGGTAGAAGTGGAGCGTGTTTCTCTCCCACATAAAGAAAGCTGAGTTCTGACTCGTTATGAAAAGCTAAAGAAAACTAAAAGGAAAACTAAAAGCAAGACGCTCCAAGCATAGCACATAACACATGAAGTGATTAAAATATAGTGGAACGAAAGACGAACTGATAATGTTGATGGAGAAGGGGATGCACGGGGGCATCCCCAAGCTTAGACGCTTGAGTCTCCTTGAATATTTCTTGGGGGTGCATGGGGGCATCCCCAAGCTTGAGCTTTTGACACTCCTGAATCTTTTTATCATCTTCCCTCGCACACTTGAAAACTCCCTTCATACATAACTCATCATAATCTGATTAGTGAGGTTAGTACCCTTAATAAAATAATTGTTCCTTGATGGAAATAAAGATATTCTTGAAGTTATACTGTTTCTCAAGATTGCCAAAAGGTTTTTGCAAAGAAAAAGCAAGCTCTAGGTTTGCCAAATGAAGGAAAGGCAAAGCAGGACAGAATCTGTGAAAAACAGAACATCATGTAGTAAATGATTTTTCCGGGGCACTTCTGCAACTCTAATCAAAAAACTCAGAACAGAAGCACGAAAGACAATTATATAGAGCACGCTGTCGAAACAATTCAGACCAAAAAGATGATCTGGTGATTTTATACGAATTTTTCTATCCAAGGACATAATCTGTTTCCTGGACAGCACGTCACAACTTTTGAACTTTCTTGCAATCAGAGGCTACACTTGGCACAAAATTTGAAAAGCAAAGATACAATGATGATGCTACAGTAGTAACAACATCAAGACACAACAAAAGCAAAATAAAATTTATTCATGTGGGCTGCCTCCCAAAAGCGCTTTCTTTTATGCCTTTAAGCTAGGCATAATGCATAGAGATCAACTTTTATCAAGAGTAAAAGAATAGCTAGCCCGTATAACGGACTCAAAAGGTAACTTAATCTTCTTTCGAGGGAAGTGTTCCATCCCTTTCTTGAGAGGAAACTGGAATTTTATATTCCCCTCTTTCATGTCAATGATAGCACCAACGGTGCGTAGAAAAGGACGTCCCAAAATAATTGGACAAGAAGGTTCACATTCAATATCCATAATAGTAAAATCAACGGGAACATAGTTGTCATTGACAATGATAAGAACATCGTCGATCCTCCCCAAAGGTTTCTTTATGGAAGAATCAACGAGACGAACACCAAAAGAACAAGAATCAAAAGGTTTCAATTTAAGCATATCATATATTCTTTTGGGCATAACAGAGGTACTAGCTAGCACCAACATCACATAAAGCATAGCAAGAGAAGTTATTCAACTTAATTTTTATCATAGGATCCCAACCATCTTCTAGCTTTCTAGGTATGGAGGCTTCTACTCTAAGTTTCTCCTCCCTAGCTTTGATAAGAGCATTAGTGATATGCTCTGTGAAGGCATGGTTAATCGTGCTAGTGCAGGGATCTCTAGACATCTTGTGAAGGAAATCAATAACTTCGGTAAGAGTGCAATTATCAAAATCAAGGTCACTACTATCAAGTAAGGTGGTAGTGGTGTCCTTTAGGTTCACTTGTTTGGTAGTTTCTATAGTAATAGCATCACCATTAATAGGTCCATCGGGACCAGGAGTGCATTGGGTGCTAAGAGTTTGGATATCCTCAACAACTTGGATAGTAGCAACAGTGTGGTGGGTAGGAAGGCTCTTAATTCTATCTTTTTCCTCCCTTTCTCTAGCCCATCTCTCTTTAAGTTTAGCCATCATCCTAATATTTTCATTAATTTGCACTTGAATAGCATTCATAGGAGTGACCTTCCTCTCCTCAAGAGGAGAAGTTCTAATTTTAAGCAATTCTACCTCATTGGCTAAATTGTCTACCTTTGAAGAGAGATCACCTAGTTTGTTTAGTTTTTCTTCTACACTATTATTAAAAGCTTTTTGGGTAGTGATGAAATCTTTAAGCATAATCTCTAGTTCAGTAGTGGAGTTCTTGGTGCTAGGATAAACATTGTTGTTCCCATAAGAATTAGAGGGGAACGGTCTAGGATTGCTACCAAAATTACTCCTATAAGCATTGTTATTAAAATTGTTTCTAGAGATAAAGTTCACATCTACTTGTTCTTGAGCAATCAAAGAATTTAAAGGAACATCACGAGGATCAACAGAAGATTGCTTAGAAAGTAGAGACATGATCAAGTCAACCTTTTCATTTAGGGAGGAAATCTCCTCGACAGAGTTTACCTTCCTACCTGTTGGAGCGCGTTCGGTGTGCCATTGGGAATAGTTGGTCATCATCTCATCGAGAAGCTTTGTGGCAGCACCAAGTGTAGTTGACATAAAGGTTCCTCCCGCAGCCGAATCTAACAAGTTCCGCGAGGTAAAGTTCAAGCCTGCATAAAAAGTTTGGATAACCATCCAAGTAGTCAAACCATGAGTAGGGGAGTTCTTGATAAGAGATTTCATACGTTCCCAAGCTTGGGCAACGTGTTCATTATCCAATTGTTTAAAATTCATTATGTTACTTCTTAGTTGGATAATTTTAGCAGGTGGATAGTATTTTCCAATAAAAGCATCTTTGCACTTGTCCCATGAATCTATGTTGTTTCTAGGCAAAGACTGAAACAAATTTTAGCTCCTCCTCTCAAAGAGAAAGGAAAAAGCTTAAGCTTAACAATATTACCATCTATTTCTTGGTACTTTTGCATATCACAAAGTTCAACAAAGTTGTTCAAGTGTAAAGCAGCATCATCTCCAGCACCGGAGAATTGATCTTTCATGACTAAGTTCAGTAAAGCAGGTTTAATTTCATACAAAGGTGCTGAAGTGGCTGGTGTAGTGATAGGTGTGCAGATAAAGTCATCGTCGTTGTGACTAGTGAAGTCACACAACTTGGTGTTCTCGGTGGAACCCATAGAAGCAAGCAAGCAAGATAACTATTTTTGTGATTTTCGATAAAAGATACTAAAGCAAAACTGAAAGGTAAACTAACAAGACTAAAAAGCAAGGGTAAAAGATAGCGTGCAACTCCCCTATCCTGAAGAGTGGAGTCCCCGGCAACGGCGCCAGAAAACTTTGCTTGATGGCTTCTCGCCCCTCGTTGGTTACCCCAACTGGAAGGTTTGAGATGCAGTGTAGCGGAAGTTTTCCCTTGGCAATACCAAGGATCGATTTCCCTGAGACTCCCTGTTTCAACAAGAAGATGTCAACTGCTAACGGCGCCAGATATTAACAATCAACGTGGACCTGCACACAGATACAAATAACTTTGCTCCCAACGAGTACAGAGAGGTTGTCAATCCCTCTGGCCTTGTAGTTTACAAAGGATCAAACGCAAGTGATAATAGTGATAGATATAATTGCAATAGTAAGTAAAAGCGGAAAAGTAAATAGCGGATGTGATCAATGATGGTAATATGGACCGGAGTCTCATGATGTTCACTAATGATGTCTCTCTCCCAAAAGATGCTAAAACAGCTATGTGAGGTAAACGAATTACAGCTGGGCAATTGACAGGACCATGTGCGCAAACCAATGCTGACTAAGTTGCAAGAAAGGTAGAGGTTCAAAGCATGGGCGGTACGCCGAGGTAAGTAGACCGAAATCCATCTGCATCTACTACTAATCATCCACCTTGAGATATCTATCCAGAACATCTCACTGGTATTAAGTTGCGAGTCCCACCCATAGTGTAAACTCAAAGCAACAGACAACTGCATTAAAAGAACTTTGCGTAAAGTAAACAATCCTTGCACCCGCGGGCACAAGCACCGTTGTTTTCCCCCTTGTGGCAACAGCACATCCCCTAGACTCATGTTTCTGTCACTCAAGCTAGTCATCGAGGGGCATGAACCCACAATCAAGCATAACGTTCCCTCTTGGAGTCACTACCTACTACTTGGCCAAAGCAATAAATAACAACGGAGAACATGCAAGAATTACTTATGAACATAAATATAAAAGAGGTGAATCAAATATATTACTCAAACACAATCTGAACATAATCTCATAATCCATCGGATCCCAGCAAACTCATCATAGCAACAGCATAGGGATTACATATGTGCCTCGATCATGTAGGGCAGCTCACGAGGACTAATTAGTGAAGCACAAGAACGGGAGGAGAACATCACATAGCTACTGGTCATGGACCCATGGTCCAAGAGAGACTACTCACAACTCATCCGGGAGGCGTCCATGGTGGTGGAGAAGCTCCCGGTGGTGATCCTCCCCTCCGGCAGGGTGCCGGGAAGAGTTCTCCTGGTGCTCCCGATCTTAGAAGCGGCGGCGGCGGCAGAACAGAGATGAGATCGCGAAAAAGGGTTTCCGTCTCGAGGGTTTTGGGAGACGGTCTAAATATATGCCAAAGGGGGGCACCAGACGAGGCTCGGGGGGCCCAGGCGCCCCCCCGGCGCGGCCCGGGGGGGGGGGGGCGCCACC
>LR738716.1:72457960-72480782 GCA_902687465.1 Secale cereale
CCCCCCAGGCTGCCCTTCAGACGCAGTGTTGTTTCCGGATCACTGATTTTTTATATATTTTTTCTGGATTTTTCTAGGCAGTTCTCGAAACGTGAAAACCTGAAATACAAAAACAGCCGAAAATAGAAACTGGCACTGGGGTGCACTGGATTAGTAAGTTAGTCCAAATATGATCAAAAGTGTATGGAAGTGTATGAATATCATAGCAATATCACCCAAAAGTGGCATGGAGCAATCAGAAATTATAGATACGTTTTGGACGTATCAACATCCCCAAGCTTAATTCCTGCTCGTCCTCGAGTAGGTAAATGATAACAAGAATAATTTCTGTGGTGACATGCTATTAACCATATAGGACTTTTATAGTCATATGACAAAAGCTTACTGAGACAATGATTCTAAACTAATTAAGTTGCCTCATGAGAAAATCACAAATGACTGAAAGTTTTACAACATGAAACTGAAACATCAAAAAGATTTGCAATGAATATGATGTGCAAATATGATAAAGTAATATCTAGCTTGCCCCCTTTAATGCATAAGCATAAATGCAGGGGCACCTTCAAGGTTTAAGTGATGACTAGATACAATGATTTCAGAATAAACGATATCACAATCATGCAAAAGATAATGCTACTTTGGGACAATGCACATTACACTCAGAATGACAATCATGCTCTCAGTAGTTGGTGCTTTACATAAAATTAAAAGAAAGGTTAAGTGCTAGAGCTTTTTATTTTGAAAACATGGAAGCAATTGTGTCAACGGTAGTAGTACTTCATATGTGTCATGCATAAGACATCCTATAAGTTGCAAGCCTCATGCATCGTATACCAATAGTGCTCGCTCCTTGTCCTAATTAGCTTGGATTTCCATGGGTTATCATTGCATTGCATATGTTTCAACCAAGTGTCACAAAGGGGTACCTCTATGCCACCTGTACAAAGGTCCAAGGAGATAAATCGCATTTGATTTCTCGTTTTTGATAGATCTCAACTTGAGGACATCCATACCGGGAGAACATAGAAAATAGATGATGGACTCCTCTTTAATGCATAAGCATGTTCTCATAAGAGATTGAGGATCAAGGTCCAAGCTAAAACTTCCACCATGATACATGGCTTTGGTTGGCGGCCCAATGTTCTTCTCTAACAATATGCATATTCATTCAACCCACGGCAAATCACCCTTACTTCAGACAAGACGAACATGCATAGCAACTCACATGATATTCAACAAAATTGTGACAGTTGATGGCGTCCCCAGAAACATGGTTACCGCTCAGCAAGCAACTCATAAGAAATAAGATACATAAGCAACATATTCTTTACCACAATAGTTTTTAAGCTACTTTCCCATGAGCTATGTATTGCAAGGTTAGTGTGCTTAGTACAGGTGGAGGTTAGCAAAAGACTGGGAGCGACCAACTAAGAGAGCAATGACGGTCATAATCATGCAGAGCGACAAAGCAACATTGAATCAGGCATGGTAGTTATATCGCTACTCAGAAACAAAAGATCATCAAGGCTTGACAGACTTTCTTTACAGTCTTAAATATGCGTGAGCATACGCCAAGTCAATCAAAATAAATTCTCGAAGGAAGATATTACTAAACCATACCATATCATAGGCAAACAAATCAAGTTGGTACTCCAATAACACATTGGGAACCCCCCGGCTATTTAAGATTAACCATAAGAAAACCTGAACTACTAAGCACCATCATGCAAGTAGCATCTTTATCATAGACACATTAACCAATGCAACGGAAGCAAACTCTCTTAATAAGGTGAGCATGATAATTAAAGAGAGTTCAAGCAACCAACTAGACAAAAGCTCTTTGAAAAGATAAGCATGAATACTAAGAGCGGAGCACGATAGTAGCTATTTAAAAGACAAAGAACACACACAGCAAAGATAGACATGAAAATTCTATGTTATGTTCTAGGTAGAGGTGGATCGTGTTTCTCTCCCACATAAAGGAATGCTGAGTTCCGACTCGTTATGAAAAACTAAAGAGAAAACTAAAATCAAGACGCTCCAAGCATAGCACATAACACATGAAGTGATAAAAATATAGCGGAACGAAAGACGAACTGATAATGTTGATGGAGAAGGGGATGCATGGGGGGCATCCCCAAGCTTAGACGCTTGAATCTCCTTGAATATTTCTTGGGGGTGCACGGGGGCATCCCCAAGCTTGAGCGCTTGACACTCCTGAATCTTTTTATCATCTTCCCTCGCACACTTGAAAACTCCCTTCATACATAACTCATCATAATCTGATTAGCGAGGTTAGTACCCTTAATAAAATAATTATACCTTGCTGGAAATAAGGATATTCTTGAAGTTCTACTGTTTCTCAAGATTGCCAAAATGTTTTTGCAAAGAAAAAGCAAGTTCTTGATTTGCAAAGTAAAGGAAAGGCAAAACAGGACAGAATCTGTGAAAAACAGAACAGCAGGTAGTAATTGATCTGTTCGGGATACTTCTGCAACTCAAATAAAAAAACTCAGAACAGAAGCACGAAAGACAATTATATAGAGAACGCTGTCGAAAAAATTCAGACCAAAAAGATGATCTGGTGATTTTATATGAAGTTTTCTATCCAAGGACAGAATCTGTTTCCTGGACAGCACCTCACAACTTTTGAACTTTCTAGCAATCAGAGGCTATACTTGGCACAAATATGAAAAGCAAAGATACAATGATGATGCTACAGCAGTAAACAACATCATGACACAACAAAAGCAAAAAATTTATTCAAGTGGGCTGCCTCCCAAAAGCGCTTTCTTTTATGCCTTTAAGCTAGGCATAATGCATATAGATCAAGTTTTATCAAGAGTAAAAGAATAGCTAGCCCATACAACGGACTCAAAAGGTAACTTGATCTTCTTACGACGGAAGTGTTCCATCCCTTTCTTGAGAGGAAACTGAAATTTTATATTACCCTCTTTCATGTCAATGACAGCACCAACGGTGCGCAAAAAGGGACGTCCCAAAATAATTGGACATGAAGGATCACATTCAATATCCATAATAGTGAAATCAACAGGCACATAATTATCAATGACAACGATAAGGACATAGTCGATCCTCCCCAAAGGTTTCTTTATGGAAGAATCAACGAGACGAACACCAAAAGAACAAGAATCATAAGGTTTCAATTTAAGCATATCATATTTTCTTTTGGGCATAACAGAGGTACTAGCACCAACATCACATAATGCATAACAAGAGAAGTCATTCAAATTAATTTTTATCATAGGATCCCAACCATCTTCTAGCTTTCTAGGTATGGAGGCTTCTACTCCAAGTTTCTCCTCCCTAGCTTTGATGAGAGCATTAGTGATATGCTCTGTGAAGGCAAGGTTAAGCGTGCTAGTGCGGGGATCTCTAGACATCTTGTGAAGGAAATCAATAACTTCGGTAAGAGTGCAATTATCAAAATCAAGGTCACGAGCATCAAGTAAAGTGGTAGTGGTGTCCTTAAGGTTCACTTGTTTGGTAGCTTCTAAAGTCATATCATCACCATTAATAGGTCCATTGGGACCAGGAGTACGTTGGGTGCTAAGAGTGTGAACATCCTCAACAACTTGGATAGTAGCAACAGTGTGGTGGGTAGGAAGGCTCTTAATTCTTTCCTCTTCCTCCCTTTCTCTAGCCCATCTTTCTTTAAGTTTAGCCATCATCCTAATATTTTCATTAATTTGCACTTGAGTAGCATTAATAGGGATGACTTCCCTCTCCATAAGAGGAGAGGTTTCAATTTTTAGCAATTTTATCTCATTGGCTAAATGGTCTACCTTAAAAGAAAGATCATCTAGTTTATGTAGTTTCTCTCCTACTTTCTTATTAAAGGCTTTTTGGGTAGTAATGAAATCTCTAAGCATGGTCTCTAGCTCAGTATTGGAGTTCTTGGTACTAGGATAAGCATTGTTGTTCCCATAAGAGTTAGAGGGGAACGGTCTAGGATTGTTACCAAAGTTACTTCTATAAGCATTGTTGTTAAATTTGTTTCTAGAGATAAAGTTCACATCTACTTGTTCTTGAGCAATCAAAGAATTTAAAGGAACATCACGAGGATCAACAGTAGATTGCTTCGAAAGTAGAGACATGATCAAGTCAACTTTTTCATTAAGGGAGGAAATCTCCTCGACAGAGTTTACCTTCCTACCTGTTGGAGCGCGTTCGGTGTGCCATTGGGAATAGTGGTCATCATCTCATCAAGAAGCTTTGTGGCAGCACCAAGTGTAGTTGACATAAAAGTTCCTCCCGCGGCCGAATCTAACAAGTTCCGCGAGGTAAAGTTCAAGCCTGCATAAAAAGTTAGGATAACCATCCAAGTAGTCAAACCGTGAGTAGGGCAGTTCTTGATAAGAGATTTCATACGTTCCCAAGCTTGGGCAACGTGTTCATTATCCAATTGTTTAAAATTCATAATGTTACTTCTAAGTTGGATAATTTTAGCAGGTGGATAGTATTTTCCGATAAAAGCCTCTTTGCATTTGTCCCATGAATCTATGCTATTTCTAGGCAAAGACTGAAACCAAATTTTAGCTCCTCCTCTCAAGGAGAAAGGAAAAAGCTTAAGCTTAACAATATTACCATCTATTTCTTGGTACTTTTGCATATCACAAAGTTCAACAAAGTTGTTCAAGTGTAAAGCAGCATCATCTCCAGCTCCGGAGAATTGTTCTCTCATGACTAAGTTCTGCAAAGCAGGTTTAATTTCATATGAAGGTGCTGAAGTGGCAGGTGTAGTGATAGGTGTGCTGATAAAGTCATCGTTGTTGTAACTAGTGAAGTCACACAACTTGGTGTTCTCGGTGGAACCCATAGTAGCAAGCAAGCAAGATAACTATTTTTGTGATTTTCGGTAAAAAGGTACTGAAAGCAAAAACTTAAAGGTAAACTAACAAGACTAAAAAGCAAAGGTAAAAGATAGCATGCAACTCCCCTATCCTGAAGAGTGGAGTCCCCGGCAACGGCGCCAGAAAATACTCCTTGATGGGCCTCGAACCCCTCGTTGGTTACCCCAAGTGGAAGGTGTAAGATGCAGTAAGTAGAAGTGTTTTCCCTTAGCAAAGATGCCAAGGATCGAATCCCCAGAGACTCCTAGGTTCAACAAGTAGGTGTCAATTGCTACGGCGCCAGATTAGTAGCAATCAACGTGGACTTGCACACAGATACAAATAACTTTGCTCCCAACGAGTACATAGAGGTTGTCAATCCCTCCGGCCTTGTAGTTCACAAAGGATTAAAAGCAATGATAGTAGTGATAGATAGTGTGTTTGCAATAGTAAGTAATAATGGAAAATAAATAGCGGATGTGATCAATGATGGTAATATGGACCGGAGTCTCATGATGTTCACTAGTGATGTCTCGCCCCCAAAAGACGATAAAACAGCTATGTGAGGTAAACAAATTACAGCTGGGCAATTGACAGGACCACGAACGCAAACCAATGCTGACTACATTGCAAGAAAGGTTGAGGTTCAAAGCATGGGCGGTACGACAAAGTAAGTAGACCGAAATCCATCAATGCCTACTACTAATCATCCACCTTGAGATATCTATCCAGAACATCTCGCTGGTATTAAGTTGCGAGTCCCACCCATAGTGTAAACTCAATGCAACAGACAACTGCATTAAAAGAACTTTGCATAAAGTAAACAATCCTTGCACCCACGGGCACAAGCACCGTTGTTTTCCCCCTTGTGGCAACAGCACATCCCCTTGACTCATGTTTCTGTCACTCAAGCTAGTCATCGAGGGGCATGAACCCACAATCGAGCATAACGTTCCCTCTTGGAGTCACTACCTATTACTCGGCCAAAGCAATAAATAACAACGGAGAACATGCAAGAATTGCTTATGAACTAAAATATAAAAGAGATCAAATATATTACTCAAGATCAATCTGAACATAATCTCATGATCCATCGGATCCCAGCAAACTCAACATAGCAACATCAGAAGGATTACATAGGTGCCTCGATCATGTTGGGCAGCTCACGAGGACTAATTAGTGAAGCACAAGAACGGGAGGAGAACATCACATAGCTACTGGTCATGGACTCATGGTCCAAGGGAGACTACTCACGAGTCATCCGGGAGGCGTCTATGGTGGTGGAGAAGCTCCCGATGGTGATCCTCCTCTCCGGCAGGGTGCCGGGAAGAGTTCTCCTGGTGCTCCCGATCTTGGAAGCGGCGGCGGCGGCGGAACAGAGATGGGATCGCGAAAAGAAGTTCTTGTCTGAGGGTTTCGGAGGTCCCTCTAAATATATGCCAAAGGGGGGCACCGGACGGGCATCGGGGGCCCAGGCGCCCCCCCAGCGCGGCCTAGGGGGGGGGGGGCCGCCAAGGCGCCTGGAGCCCTGGTGGCCCCCCCAGGCTGCCCTTCGGACGCAGTGTTGTTTCCGGATCGATGATTTTTTATATAATTTTTCTGGATTTTTCTGGGCAGTTCTCGAAACGTGAAAACCTAAAATACAAAAACAGCCGAAAACAGAAACTGGCACTGGGGTGCACTGGATTAGTAATTTAGTCCAAATATGATCAAAAGTGTATGGAAGTGTATGAATATCATAGCAATATCACCCAAAAGTGGCATGGAGCAAGCAGAAATTATAGATACGTTTTGGACGTATCATGCTCCTATAATACCACAGTTGAAACGTTTGTTCAGAAACGGAGAGCATGCCAAGTTGATGCGATGGCACAGTGAGGACCGTAAGAAAGACGGGAAGTTGAGAGCACCCGCTGACGGGTCGCAGTGGAGAAAAATCGAGAGAAAGTACTGGAAGGAGTTTGCAAAGGACCCAGGGAACGTATGGTTTGCTTTAAGCGCGGATGGCATTAATCCTTTCGGGGAGCAGAGCAGCAATCACAGCACCTGGCCCGTGACTCTATGTATGTATAACCTTCCTCCTTGGATGTGCATGAAGCGGATGTTCATTATGATGCCAGTTCTCATCCAAGGCCCTAAGCAACCCGGCAACGACATTGATGTGTACCTAAGGCCATTAGTTGAAGAACTTTTACAGCTGTGGAATGGAAATGGTGTACGTGCGTGGGATGAGCACAGACAGGAGGAATTTGACCTAAAGGCGTTGCTGTTCGTGACCATCAACGATTGGCCCGCTCTCAGTAACCTTTCAGGACAGACAAACAAAGGATACCATGCATGCACGCACTGTTTAGATGACACTAAAAGTATATACCCGGACAAGCAGGAAGAATGTGTACCTCGCCCATCATCGATTTCTTCCGACCAACCATCAATGTCGAAAGAAAGGCAAGCATTTCAAAGGCGAGGCAGATCACCGGAAGAAGCCCGCCATGCGTACCGGTGATCACATACTTGCTATGGCCAATGATTTACACGTAATCTTTGGAAAGGGCCCCGGCGCACTAGCTGTTCTGAATGACGCTGAGGGACACGCACCCATGTGGAAGAAGAAATCTATATTTTGGGACCTACCCTACTCGAAAGACCTAGAGGTCCGCTCTTCAATCGACGTGATGCACGTGACGAAGAACCTTTGCGTGAACCTGCTAGGCTTCTTGGGCATGTATGGAAAGACAAAAGATACAGCTGAGGCACGGGAGGACCTGCAACGTTTGCACGAAAAAGACGGCATCCCTCCGAAGCAGTATGAAGGTCCTGCCAGCTATGCTCTTACGAAAGAAGAGAAAGAAATCTTCTTTGAATGCCTGCTCAGTATGAAGGTCCCGACTGGCTTCTCATCGAATATAAAGGGAATAATAAATATGCCAGAGAAAAAGTTCCAGAACCTAAAGTCTCATGACTGCCACGTGATTATGACGCAACTGCTTCCGGTTGCATTGAGGGGGCTTCTACCGGAAAACGTCCGATTAGCCATTGTGAAGCTATGTGCATTCCTCAATGCAATCTCCCAGAAGGTGATCGATCCAGAAATCGTACCAAGGCTAAGGAGTGATGTGGTGCAATGTCTTGTCAGTTTCGAGCTGGTGTTCCCACCATCCTTCTTCAATATCATGACACACGTCCTAGTTCATCTAGTCGACGAGATTGTCATTCTGGGCCCGTATTTCTACACAATATGTTCCTCTTTGAGAGGTTCATGGGAGTCCTAAAGAAATATGTCCGTAACCGCGCTAGGCCAGAAGGAAGCATCTCCATGGGCCATCAAACAGAGGATGTCATCGGGTTTTGTGTTGACTTCATTCCTGGCCTTAATAAGATAGGTCTCCCTAAATCGCGGTACGAGGGGAGACTGACTGGAAAAGGCACGCTTGGAAGGGAATCAATAATATGCAGGGACGGATATTCTTGGTCTCAAGCACACTACACAGTTCTACAGAACTCTACATTGGTGACCCCGTATGTCGATGAACACAAGAACAGTCTGCGCTCCAAACACCCGGAGCAGTGCGACGACTGGATTACATGTGAACACATCAGGACTTTCAGTAGTTGGTTGGAACACGTCTCAGAGGTGACAACACTGTTTGTGATGAGTTGTACTTGTTGTCCAGGAGACCATCTTCGACTGTATTGATTTACAAAGGATACGAGATAAATGGGAATATATTTTACACGATTGTCCAAGATCAAAAGACCACCAACCAAAACAGCGGTGTCCGCTTTGATGCAACAACCGAGAGGGGAAATGACACATATTATGGTTACATAGTGGACATATTGGAACTTGACTACGGACATGATTTTAAGGTCCCTTTGTTTAAGTACAAATGGGTCAATCTGTCAGGAGGCGGGGTACAGGTAGACCCACAGTACGGAATGACAATAGTGGATCTGAAAAATCTTGGATACACTGACGAACCATTCATCATAGCCAATGATGTGGCACAGGTTATGTTGGGGGAAACTGTCCTCCCACGAGCACCTATGGGACCGGAGCCCCTTCTACGTTGCGGTAAGGGAGCGGAGGGAGCACGGAGAGCAGATCGAGGAGCGCACGCGGGCAGTTTTACCCAGGTTCGGGCCGCGCGGACGCGTAAAACCCTACTCCTGCTTAGGTTGTATTGAGCTCGGGAGCTTGAAGATCTACAGTACTAGCTACACCGAGCGAGAGAATTGTCTAGGTTTCGAACCCCCTCTACGTTGTGCATGGGCCTCCTTTTATAGCTCAAAGGGGTCACTGACAGGTGTCAACGTAAAGGAGGGTAAAAGTGTAAATTTGGTGGTAGTTGCAACAGTGCATGAACAGTATATGAACAGTGGTCTTCACCTAACTTTGACAGTGGGGGACAAGGGCATTAAATGCCCGTCGCCGTCGCCCCAAAAAGTGTTCGTCCATGCTTCTCCGTTCGCCACGGCGGTAGCCTCGTCACCGTGGCTTACCACCATGTGCCCCAGGCTGCACAGCCGTCTGCCACGTGCCCCTGGAAGGGCCCCAGGGCGACGCGTGGGCAGATGAGCTGGAGCGCGGGCACACAACATAGGTTTCCCCCAGCAAGCACCTTGCCGGGGTCGTGATCTTGCCGGGCCCGGAAGCTTGTCGCTCTCCGGGTCCTGCCGGGGAGCATGATGCGCCGAGGCATCTCTTGAGATATGTATTCCTTGGGCTTCCTGGCAAGCTCCTCTTGCCAGGGTCTTGTGCTAAAGTGATACCTTGAGCCTGGTGCGGCCTTCCCGGCAAGCTCCTCTCGCCGGGGCCTTGATCTTCTGACTTGTATACTTTGTTCTTGAATGGCTTCATAGGGACCAGAAAGGTTCTTGGCGAGCACGCGGTAAGCCCTGCCACGGGAAGCTGGTACTGCCCGTGCACAAGTTGGGGTACTAAGGTACCCCTATCTTAGTACACCGACAGGAGCCCCCGGGCCTGGGCCACACACGGTGCCGAGCGCTGTTGGGCCAGGCCCAAGACAGTGCACGGGCACGTGCGGCCCACGGCAAGCCGTATCCCCTTCCGTATCCGCCGCATCCCTCCCTAATGGCACGCGTCGATTGCGGCGTCGTGGGAGAGATCGTGGCCTGTTCTTTAATGGGAAATGCGGAACGTCCCCCACTCCCCCCTTAAAAGCAGATGAAGCAGGGGCAGTTCCCTCCATCGTCTTCATTGCGCCTTGATTCTCCAGAAACTCCCGTCGCCCTCTGCCTCCCCTCAATTTGACAGAGAGTCAAGCTCCACTCCCTCCTCCGCCGTCCGCAGCGTCCGCAGCGCCGTCGTCCTTCCCGCCATCCCCGCCATGGCCCCGAAGGGCGACAAGACGAAGAAGGAGAAGTCCGAACAGGCGGCGAAGCTGGCTGCCTTGCGGAAGAAGTGCGTGGTCTTCGCGCCGAGGCTTGGTCCGAGGGAGCTGCGGGACAAATATTATCTGTTCTGGGCGAGGGAGACCAAAGCTCATCCCCGCACCAGAGTCCTCCCCGCCGTCGCCGTCGACATGTTCCCCGGCGGGTACTTTTTCTTTGCCGCATTCTTCCACTGTGGTCTGTGCCCTCCATACTCGGAGTTCTTCTGCGATGTAATGAATATGTATGGCCTCCAGCTCCTAGATTTCACCCCCAACGCCATCCTTACGATGGCCGTTTTCGCACATCTGTGCGAAAACTATGTTGGGGTTCATCCAAATGTAGCCCTTTTCCGCCACTTCTTCATGCCTAGAGTAGAGTCCGGCGCTCCCCTCTCCGGCGGCATCTCCTGGATCTTCAGGCTGAACAAGAAGGATTCGTACCTGAAGGGAGGGCTTCGCGGCAAGTGGGAGGAGTGGAGAGCCGATTGGTGCTGGGTGCTGGAAGCTAATCCTGAGCCCTTTACCTCGCCGCGCAAGACTGCCATAGTGCGCGGCAGGGACTGGAGTGAATTGGCCCCGGAGGACAGCAAGCTTCAGATTGCCCTCATTAGGATCATTCGTCTCCGGGTCGCCAATCTGACTGTTGGAGAAGTTGGAGCAGATTTCCTCCGCCGCCGCATCGCCCCTTTACAAGAAAGGAAGAGGCCCGCCTGGGAGTTCGGCAATGCGGCAGACATCATGAGGCTGCGCCCTGGATTGAACTACAACTTCACCGTCTTGGAGTTGAAGGGGATGGTTCGGGAGCTCTTCAAGCATGACCCCGCCCACCCGGAGTGGTTCAGACCTTCCCGGGGAGTGGTGCCGCTATGCAACAGCACTGCCCGAGATTCTATACGCGCGATGATGCCCAAGTGCGACTCCCATGGCGTCGTCCCCACTTGGCTGGAGCCTCCACCTGAGAACGTGTTGACCTTCTTCGACAACTTGGTCGAGAAGCCCCGCAACGCCGAGGAGCAGAAGGGCCTCACCCGGGATACTACTGGCCGGGATATAGCTTACATCGCCTCCAGGATGGAGGAGGCCACCGCAGCTGCGGCTGCGGGTGAATTTGGATACACTGTGGATGAGGTAGAGGCCGCGGACGCAGTGAGTCAAGCAGAGGAGGCGGAAATCCTCAAGCTGCTGAAGATTGCGCCCGAGGAGTTTGCCGGGGAGCCTTCCGTGAAGCTCGCCGGGACGAGCGAGGTTGCCGGGGGGGAGCGAGGCCGTCGGGCATGGCACTGAGTCCAGCGGGCCTGCCGAGGAGGAGGAGGATGCCGAGGCCGGAGATTCCGATGAAGACTCCTGTGGGTCTCTGAATCTAGACGACGATGCCTCGTCGTCCTCGGAGAACTCTCCGCCTCCGCCAAGCCCTCCGCAGCAACAGAAGAAGCGCCTCCGCAAGGCAGCTGAGACGGCGAGGCCACAGGCGCCTCGGCAGCAGCCGGCGCGCCGTGCGATGCGCGCCACCAAGACGAGCGAAGTCGTCAAGGAGGCGCCCCGTGCTCGAGCGCCGAGCGGAGGGGGATCTTCCCGGAGCGGAACGGGTGCTCCTTCTGCTCCTCGGTCCTCGGTGACGACGGGGGCTGGGTCTTCACAGACCGCAGCCCCGGAGACCGCCAAGCGCCCGAGGGAGCCTTCTCCTCCTGCTCCTCGCGCGGAAGCGCACCAGGCGGAGTTTGACTTCTTCGCCCTCAGCTCCGACGAAGAGGAAGAGGAGTAAGTACTTGCAATTCTTTTAGTTTCTTTGATTTTGTATTGATTTTCCTTGCTTGGTTCTGATCTTGTCTTTGTTTTGCTTCACAGGACCTTGACCCAGCGGATGGCGAAGAGGGCCAAGATCCCTGTGGTCACTATCGAGGACGACGAGCCCTGAGCAGCCCGACAAGGGTGAGTACCCCGCCAAGGGAGGGCGCAGGCGGCCCTCCGCCAGCAGGGGCCACTACTCCGCCGCCAAGGGAGAATTCCCCGGCGAGGGACCCCGTCGTCGAAGAAGTCCGCGAAGGTAACCCTTGTGACTTTTCCTTCTCGAATTCGTCTTTTTTGGATATTTGCTTGACGATCTTTCTTTTCTTTTTCTTCCACTAGATCCTCCTGCCCCAGAGCTGATGGAGACGGAGGCCACCGCTGGGGAGGAGGTGCACGGCGACGGCGGCAACGCCACTGCCACTGAGGGAATGGCCGGAGCCGACGAGCCGGCCATCGAGGAGACCGCCCCAACCGCCGATGCCTCGGCTGGGATAGGGATCGGCGACCATACCGCTGGCCCGGAGGCTGCGGGAGCGCCAGACGCTGCACCGGCCGCCGACCCCTCCGCCTCCGCGGACCGGTCGGGCGTCTACTTGGAGGCCGCCAACGGGGTCTTTATTCAAGTCCCGTGGGCGTCCTCGTCTCGAGCACCCGCGGAGGGAGAGACCTTCGACGGAGAGGTCCTCGCCTCCGCCGGATTGAAGGTTGTTGAAGCGCCCGGCAGCAGCGATGAGCCCGAAGAGGAGAGACTCCTTCGTCGGCTCCTGGCCTTGTATCGGGCCAGGCAGGCGAAGTTGGAGTCTCGGGAGGCTCTGGCTGCCAAGGCTAGAGCTGATCTGGAGAAGCGCGCCGCGGAGCTTCGTGCCGCCAACCAGGCGGCCCTCCGCAACTTGGCGGAGGAGCGTGAAGAGCTTGCCGGGGCGCAGCAAGCCTTCCTCCTGGAGAAGGCTGAGGTAGAAGAGCAGCAGCGACTAGCCGCCGAGGAGCTGTCTCGGCGGGAGGGATCGCTCAACTAGCGGAAGGTCGACCTCGACAGCCACGAGGACGACCTCACCGCCCGGGAGCAAGCCATCAGCGGGGCCCTGAAGGAGGCGAGGGACGCCGCCGCTGCCGCGGGAACTGCTAAGAAGGATCTGGAGGCCAGGGTGGCGCAGCTGGAGTTGTTCCTGAAGGCGTGCGAAGACAGGGTCGCTCAACGTGGAGCGGGAGAAAGATGCCCACACCAACTCGGATTTGCAGGTCCGCCTCTCCGATAAGGGCCAGGAACTCACTGCCGCCAAGGACTCCATTGCTGACTTAGAGCTGAAAGTTTCCACCTTGACTGACTCGCTCGACGCCGCCCGGAACCGCGAGACGAAGCTGAAGGACGAACTCTGCAAGGAAAGGAACTTGGTGGAGAGCGCCGCCGTCTCGGCGAACAACTTCAACCGGGCAGTGGAGCAGTGGACTGATGAGCTGGTCACCTCCGCTGCCAATATTGACAAGGAGATGGTGGCGCTGAGGGCGGAGCATCTCGTGTACTCCCCGGACGAGAGTCTCCCCCACAGCGCCAAGTTGAGTCTGTTCTTCAGGGGAATTGCGCCGGCGCTTGCGCGGCTGCGGGAGAAGATCCCCGTGCAGCTGGCCGACGAGGCGCGTTGGCTCTGCATGGGCACCATGGAGCGGGTCTTGTCGAAGATCGTCTACCGCAACCCCGGCATCAACCTCGTAAACGTCCTCCGCACCTTGCCGCCCGAAGCTGATCAGGAGGCGTTGAAGGCGCAGGTTGCCCACATTGTCGCCAAGGTGGGCAAGATCACGAGGCGTGAAGGCGACCGCGTAGATTAGATTCCTTTCTTTCTGCTTCCTTTGCCGCTGCAAGGCATGTTACGGACAAGAATCTGTTAGTATTGCGGCAAGTTATCTTTATAATATACAATCTTATTTTGAGCAGCCAATGCAGTGTTATCTCCCTTGCTCTGGTCCCTTTACTTTGTATGCATTCCACCCTACGCTTTCAGGGAACTTGCCGGCGAAAGGACCCTTGCCGCGAGCGCTGAGTGCTGGACTATTAGCAGCCTGCTGGCAAAGGTCTTGCCGGCAAGAAACCTTGCCGTAGCTAGTCGCAGCACACTTAGCTTGTTGAGCAAACTCGAAAACGAAATAAGGGCACGACACTTGTCGCAGGTCACTTAAGCCGTTGAGCGTGCTCGAAACAAAGTAAGGGTGCGGCTAGCCACGGGTAGGTTCCTCCGCGCACAGGTTTTCCATACAAAGTGTGGTTGTTCAAGGAAGACAACTAAAATTTTAAAAATTTGAACTGCTTAAATTCTGGTAACTTAGCTTTCTTGGGTTGTTTGCTAGCCGGCAAGGCTTTTCTTCTTTGAACAGCACTTGGTTCACGCCTCCATCTTCCTTCCCCCCCGGCAAACTTGTGTGCGAGGAATACTCTTTCTGCTTAAGAGGGAAAGAAAAGGAGGAGGAAAAACAAGTATAGGGCCTTATGGCTTGCTAGTGCTTACCGGGGACGTGCGTTGCACAAGGTGTCAGATGATGCATGCAAATAACAAAGAAAAGCATGGAAATGACAAATAGTGCGAAGCACAAAAGCTTTACTGATGCACGGGATCTACGCCCGGCTTTGTACAAAGGTTTATATGCAACAGCGGCACGACTTGTACAAAAGGTGGTTGCCGGAGCGGATCACGACAACCGCGCCTTACGGATGAAACTTGCGAAGATGCTCTATGTTCCAGGAGTTGCTCACCGGTAAGCCTTCTTCGGTCTCCAGGCGGACAGCGCCGGGCCTTGTGACTTGTCTCACCCGATAAGGGCCTTCCCACCTCGGCGTCAACTTGTTGGAATTCTTGGCAGACTGAACACGCCGAAGAACAAGGTCGCCTTCCTCGAGACTCCTGGCCTTGCCCTTGCGGCTATGATAGCGACGTAAGGCTTGCTGGTATCGAGCAGCTCGTACAGCAGCCTGGAGACGTTCCTCCTCAAGGAGCAATGCGTCATCTTGTCGCAGTTGCTCTTGCTCGAGCTCATCGTAAGCGAGCACTCGAGGAGATCCGTATACGAGTTCCGTGGGGAGAACTGCCTCTGCTCCATAGACAAGAGCAAAGGGTGTCTGTCCGGTGGCTCGATTTGGTGTCGTCCTGATTGACCAAAGAGCCGCCAGCAACTCCTCTATCCAGTTTCTTCCGCACTTGTGCAGCCTGTCGAAGGTTCTTGTCTTAAGTCCGCGCAGCACTTCAGCATTGGCCCTCTCCACTTGACCATTGCTCCTCGGGTGAGCAACAGAAGCGAAGCAGACCTTGGCGCCACGGTCTTGGACGTACTGCATGAAGGTGCGACTTGTAAACTGTGTGCCGTTGTCGGTGATGATCCTGTTAGGGATTCCGAAACGGCAAACAATCGATCTGAAGAACCTGACTGCTGACTGTGCTGTCACCTTTCTCACCGGTTCCACTTCTGGCCACTTTGTGAACTTGTCGATTGCTACGTATAAGTACTCAAAGCCCCCGACTGCGCGGGGAAAGGGGCCGAGAATATCGAGCCCCCAGACCGAGAAGGGCCAGGACAAAGGGATCGTCTGGAGAGCTTGAGCTGGCTGGTGAATTTGCTTGGCATGGAACTGGCACGCTTCACACTTGGTTACTTGTGCAGTTGCATCTTGGAGGGCTTCTGGCCAGAAGAACCCTTGCCGGAACGCCTTCCCGGCAAGTGCCCTTGCGCCAATGTGGTGACCACATATGCCTCCATGTATTTCTGCCAACAGCTTCTGTCCATCTTCCCTGGAAATGCACTTCAACCTGACACCATTGAGTCTTCTTCTGTATAGTTCATTGCCAACGAACTAGTACATACTAGACTGCCTGGTTATTTTCTCTATCTCTTCTGGCTCGCCGGGAAGTTCCCCAGTTTGTAGAAAACGGATGATTTGCTGTGCCCATGCTGGAGCCTGAGGCTCAACAACAAGGACTAAAGGCATGAGGGCTGCTGCGGGAACCTCAGCTTCTACAGCAAGAACCTGCGGCTCTGCCGGAGCTGATGGTCCCCCGGCAAGCCTGCCGGGGCGAGGCTTGTCGGGAACGCCTGCTTCAACTGTACAGACCCTTGGATCTACAGGAGCAAACTGTTCCTCAGCATCTTGGCTGTTGATCTTGGGGACCTTGGCGGCGGCTTCGGGAAGATCCGCCGGCAAGTAGTCGCCGGAGACCAACTTCCTCTTCTTGTTTTGCCCAACTGATGGTGTAACGGATGGCTGAGTTAACTTGAGCACGAAGGTCCCTGGTTCCACAAGTAACTTCATTGCAGCACACTTTGAGAGGCCATCTGCAATATCATTCTGAGCTCTTGGGACGTGCTCCATTTGCAGACCTTCAAAGTGTTCTTCAAGCTTCCTCACTTCATCAACATAAGCTTCCATCAAAGGGCTCTGATAACTCTTATTCACTTGTCGGACCACCAACTGTGAATCTCCCCGCACAATCAACTTCTTGATCCCAAGCTCGGCCGCAATTCTGAGGCCGGCAAGCAAACCATCATACTCAGCAGTATTGTTTGTCGCTTGCTCCTTGGGAAAGTGCATCTGGACAACATACCCGAGGTGCTCTCCGGTGGGCGCTATGAGTACCACGCCGGCACCGGTGCCTTGCAGCGAGAAAGCACCATCAAAGTACATTATCCACTCGTTGCTCGCTTCTTGGACGGGGACGCTTGTCTCTGGGATTTCTTCATCTGGCGTTGGGGTCCATTCGGCTATGAATTCTTCCAAAGCTCTGCTCTGTATGGTTGAGGTACTCTCAAACTTGAGACCAAAGCTTGACAGCTCTAGTGCCCACTCGACGATCATGCCTGTTGCTTCGGGATTCTGCAATATCCTCTTCAACGGAAAGCGAGTGACCACCGTTATCTCGTGTGCTTGGAAGTAATGGCGCAGCTTTCTTGAGGCCATGAGGAGGCCGAACAGCAACTTCTGCACCCCAGAGTATCTTGATCAAGCCCCCTGCAAAAGGGAACTTACAAAATACACTGGGCGCTGCACCATCTTCTTTCGCACTTCTCCTTGTTCCTGCGCAGACTTGTCCTTGTCGGGGCCAGAGCTTGTCGGGGAAGCCCCCTGCTTGTCGCTGGATTCGCTTGCCGGGGATGTGGGTTCCTCATCCGCCTCCCTCTCCGCTACTAACGCAGCACTGACCACTTGATTGGTTGCCGCTAGGTACAGCAGCAACTTCTCTTGTAGCCTAGGTGCGACAAGTATCGGAGTGGAGGACAGGTATCCTTTCAAGTCTTGCAGCGCTGCCTCCGCTTCCGGAGTCCATTTCATAGGGCCTGCCTTTTTCAAAATTTTGAAGAAAGGCAGGGCACGCTCTGCAGACTTTGAAATGAACCTGCTGAGGGCAGCCACACAACCAGCAAGTCTTCTTACGTCCTTGACGCGCTTCGGGGCTTCAATCTGCTCGATGGCTTTTATCTTGTCGGGATTGGCTTCAATCCCCCTCTGGGACACAAAGAACCCGAGAAGCTTGCCGGAGGGAACTCCGAAGACGCACTTCTCGGGGTTCAGCTTGAGTTGGATCTTGCGCAGGTTCTCAAAGGTTTCCTCTAAGTCCTGTATCAGGGTATCTTTGCCCTTGCTCTTGACCACTATATCATCCATGTAGGCTTCTACCTGTGGATCTGTGGCTCAAAAGCAGTGTGCACCACCCTCCCAAATGTTGAGCCTGCATTCTTCAATCCAAAGGGCATGCGTATGAAGCAATATGTGCCGCATGGAGTAATGAATGCAGTCTTCTCTTCATCTTCCTTGGCCATGAATATCTGGTGGTAACCTGAGTATGCATCAAGGAATGAGAGCAACTCACATCCAGCTGTGGAGTCAACAATTTGGTCGATGCGCGGCAAGGGAAAGGGATCCTTGGGACAAGCTTTGTTCACGTCGGTGAAGTCTATACAAAGTCTCCACTTTCCGTTAGCCTTTCGCACGACAACTGGATTAGCCAACCACGTGGGATGTATTACGCCTCTAACTAGGCCTGCTGCTTCTAACTTCTTTATCTCTTCAGCTGTGAACTCTTGGCGCTCCACGGCTTGCTTTCTGACCTTCTGCTTGACGGGCCGCGCGTGAGGACAAACAGCAAGCTTGTGCTCCATTACCTTCCTGGGAACGCCGGGGATGTCGGACGGTTGCCATGCAAACACGTCGACATTCGCCCGCAGGAAGGCAACGAGCGCGCTTTCCTATTTGTGGTCGAGTGTAGCACTGATGGTGAAGGTACCATCAGTGCCGTCCTCCTTGGCGGACACCTTCTTGGTTGCCGGTGGAGCTGCCATTCCTTTCTTGCACTTGCCGGTGGAGCTCGATGGTGCGTCCTCGACGGCAGCGCAACACTCCGAGGAGGTGCGTTTGCCGGAGTGGGCCCCAGAGCTCTTGCCGGACTTGGTCTTGTTCTTCCCCCCGGGAGCTTCAGCGGCAAGTGTGTTGCTTTCTGCTGCGGCTGCTGCATCCCGGTAGATCTTGTCGACGCAGATAAGCGCGTCCTTCTTGTCGCCAGGGACAGAGATGACGCTTATCGGCCCCGGCATCTTGAGCATGTTGTATGCATAGTGGGAAGCTCCCATGAACTTGGCGAGGGCAGGACGGCCAAGTATCCCATTGTATGGTAACGGGATATCGGCAACATCAAACGTGATCCTCTCCGTCCTGAAGTTGAGCTCCCCGCCAAAGGTCACTGGCAGCGTAATCTTGCCCTTCGGCTTGCTCCTTCCCGGGTTGATCCCTTGAAACGACCCGGTTTCCTCGAGCTCGCTGTCGGGGATCTGTAGCTTCTTGATCACAGCTGAGGAGATCAAGTTTAGGCCGGCCCCGCCATCAACCAACATCTTGGTGACCTTGAGGTTGCGGATAGTTGGTGAGACCAACATCGGCAAGCACCCGACCGCAGTTGTGCGGTCAGGGTGGTCCTGAAGGTCAAAGATGATGGGCGTGCCGGACCACTTCAGCAACCTGCGTGACTCGACGGGCGGCTCAGCTGCATTCACTTCCCGCACCCACTGCTTGAGCTGGCGGTGGGAAGTGTGGAGAGAGGCACCTCCGTCGACACACAGAACCTCTGTGGCCTTCTGGAACTCCTGCTCGCTGTTGTCTCCTTCTTCCATGTCATCATCGTCGTCTTCTTCCTCATCCTTGTCGCGGCCCCGGGGAGGTCTATCACCTTGCCGCTGCTTGGCCTTGCCGCGGCGTCCTCCCCGGCCGTTGAACGGCCGCTTCTTGCTGGGCTCTCCTCCGCCTCCTTGGGCCTTCTCCTTGTCACGTCGCTCGTATTCAGCCTTCTGCTGCTCTACGAGGTACTCCACTCTTTTGCAGTTCTGGAGATCGTGGCCCTTGGTGCGGTGGATCTTGCAGTACTGCTTGTCAGAGCCGTCCTGCTTGTCGGCTGCCGCTACAGGGGCGGGCTCCTTGCCGGAACCGCCAGCCTGTGCCTTCTTGGCGGGAGCCTCCTTGCCGGACTGCTGGACAACCAGCACCTCCTTGCTCTTCTTCTTTCTGCTATTCCGCCGCCGGCTTTTCCTTGCCGGGGCGGCGTCCTCACTGTCGCTTCCCCCTGCGCCAGTATCCTCTCCTGGGAGTCTCCTCCCCTCTTCAGCGCGCGCGCACTTGTCAGCCAGAGCGTAGAGCTCGCTGACATCCCGGATCTTGGTCATGTCCATCTCCTCCCTCATCCGGCAGTTACGCACGTTCTGGTGAAACGCGCTGATAACCGCGGCAGGGTGGACGTCGGGAATGTTGTGCTGGACGCGGCTGAATCTTTGGATGTATTTGCGTAGGGACTCTCCCTCCTTCTGGGCGAGGATGTGGAGATCGCTCTCCTGGCCGTGGGGTTTGTGTCCGCCCGTGAAGGCGCCAACAAACTGGTGGCACAGATCTGCCCATGAGGAGATGGAGCTCTCCGGCAAGTGCATAAGCCAAGACCGGACGTTTGGCTTAAGCACTAGCGGGAAGTAGTTGGCTAGGATCTTCTCGTTGCGTCCCCCGGCAGCCTGCACCGCGATGGTGTAGATGCTGAGGAACTCCGAGGGGTGTGTCTTGCCGTCGTACTTCTCGGGTACGTCGGGCTTGAAATTCTTCATGCTGGGCCACTGGACTTGCCGCAGCTCACGAGTGAACGCAAGGCAACCTGCCGCGTACGGCAAGTCGCCTGGTTCACCGGGCGCGTGCGCGTCGACAGCGGTCCCAGCGCGCTGATCTGACTGTCTTCGGGCTTCTCGTCGACGCTCGATGCGAGTCCGAGCGTCCTCTTGCCGCCTGTCGTCTAGGACTTGGCGCTGATCGCGGCGAGCCCGCGGATCCGACGACGCCGTAGAGTCATCGTCGACGTTGATCCGGCGGGGTGGCGATTTCTGCTTCCGCGGCGGGGAGTGCACGATAGTTGCACCCCCGGCGGTCTTGTCGCCATCGGCCTTCGCTTGGTCGACTTGCCGCGGCCGCGATGTTGCCGGCTGCTGCGGCGTGTCGTTGTTGGCGAAGGCGATGAGACTCTGGATCGTCGCCCTCCAGTCTTCGGATTTATCTGCCGCTGGAGGGAAGTCGAGGAGCAGCTGTGCTCTTGCTAGAGCTTCTGCTGGAGAGGAGGGGAGCGGCGGCGAGCGGTGCGAGGAGCGAGATATGCTCGGACTTCTAACAGGGTTAGAAGGAGTAGTTTCCCGCCCCGGCGACCGCGCCTTGCTCGTACCAGCACGCTGGCCTTGAGCGTCCCGCGATCCTCCGGCTTGGCTATGCCCCAGCAAGCGTATGGTACCTCCAGTACCACGTCGCTGCGGGTCTTGTACCTCCTGAGAGGGACGTGGGGCGTGTACTGACGTCGAGGCTTTGGAGTTCGCCCGGTCGTCCGTCTTGTCCTTGGACTTGGTGGCGCCGTGAGTTTCCTCGCCGGCGACCACCCTTCCGCCGGCGTCTCCTCCACCAACCGTTGGTTCTGGTGGCGGTGGGATCGACGCAGACGGGCCTCCGACCTCCGAAGCCTTCTTCTTCGGAGGCATGCTGATGCTGTCGATGAGGTTGATGAAGCTGGTGAAGTTGCTGAAGGTTGCGCCCGCGTGAGCACCGAATCAGGTTCGCACAACCTCGACGCCCCCTACCTGGCGCTCCAAAGATGTCGGTGGAAACTGTCCTCCCACGAGCACCTATGGGACCGGAGCCCCTTCTACGTTGAGGTAAGGGAGCGGAGGGAGCATGGAGAGCAGATCGAGGAGCGCACGCGGGCAGTTTTACCCAGGTTCGGGCCGCGCGGACGCGTAAAACCCTACTCCTGCTTAGGTTGTATTGAGCTCGGGAGCTTGAAGATCTACAGTACTAGATACACCGAGCGAGAGAGTTGTCTAGGTTTCGAACCCCCTCTACGTTGTGCATGGGCCTCCTTTTATAGCTCAAAGGGGTCACCGACAGGTGTCAACGTAAAGGAGGGTAAAAGTGTAAATTTGGTGGTAGTTGCAACAGTGCATGAACAGTATATGAACAGTGGTCTTCACCTAACTTTGACAGTGGGGGACAAGGGCATTAAATGCCCGTCGCCGTCGCCCCCAAAAGCGTCCGTCCATGCTTCTCCGTTCGCCACGGCGGTAGCCTCGTCATCGTGGCTTGCCACCGTGTGCCCCAGGCTGCACAGCCGTCTGCCACGTGCCCCTGGAAGGACCCCAGGGCGACGCGTGGGCAGATGAGCTGGAGCGCGGGCACACAACGTAGGTTTCCCCCGGCAAGCACCTTGCCGGGGTCGTGATCTTGCCGGGCCCGGAAGCTTGTCGCTCTCCGGGTCCTGCCGGGGCGCATGATGCGCCGAGGCATCTCTTGAGATATGTATTCCTTGGGCTTCCTAGCAAGCTCCTCTTGCCAGGGTCTTGTGCTTAAGTGATAACCTTGAGCCTGGTGCGGCCTTCCCGGCAAGCTCCTCTCCCCGGGGCCTTGATCTTCTGACTTGTATACTTTGTTCTTGAATGGCTTCATAGGGACCAGAAAGGTTCTTGGCGAGCACGTGGTAAGCCCTGCCACGGGAAGCTGCTACTGCCCGTGCACAAGTTGGGGTACTAAGGTACCCCTATCTTAGTACACCGACAGGTTATCTATGTGAAGGACATGTCTACCAGACCGAGAAAAAGAAAAGATAAGGAAGCGAATACATCATACGATGAGCCAAAGCGCCACATAGTTCTTTCAGGAAAAAGGGACATCCTGGGAGTGGAGGGCAAGACAGACATATCCGAAGATTATGAAAAGTTTCATGAAATTCCTCCCTTCAAAGTTAAGGCTGACCCAAGCATCCTGATAAACGATGAAGATTATCCATGGTTACGACGCAATAAGCAAATGACACAAGCGAAGAAAATTGAAGACTTTTTTCCGCAACTATTATGATGATAACATGCCAACTTTGTAACAGACGAGTATGATACCATTGTCCGTTTGTACTATTTAAATTTCAATACTACTTGCACTAACAGAAAGTTTGTAATTGGTTTTACCAGAAAGAATTAAAAAATAAAGCAAAAAGCAAAAGAAAATAAATAATGCAGAAAACAAAACAAAAAAACTTGCAAAAAAATAAAAATAGCAGCAATAAGTATTTCATAGTAAGTAGAAACAAAATAAATAAATAAAGCAACAAAGAAAACAAATAATTTCAAATTTAAACTATTCAAATTTGAATACTACTTGCACTAACAGAAAGTTTGTAATTGGTTTTACCAGAAAGAATTAAAAAATAAAGCAAAAAACAAAAGAAAATAAATAATGCAGAAAACAAAACA
>LR738716.1:72480792-72504239 GCA_902687465.1 Secale cereale
TAGAAACAAAATAAAATAAATAAAGCAACAAAGAAAACAAATAATTTCAAATTTAAACTATTCAAATTTGAATACTACTTGCACTAACAGAAAGTTTGTAATTGGTTTTACCAGAAAGAATTAAAAAATAAAGCAAAAAACAAAATAAAATAAATAATGCAGAAAACAAAACAAAAAAACTTGCAAAAAAATAAAAATAGCAACAATAAGTATTTTGTTGTAAGTAGAAACAAAATAAAATAAATAAAGCTACCAAGAAAACAAATAATTTTAAATTTAAACTATTCAAATTTGAATACTACTTGCACTAACAGAAAGTTTGTAATTTGTTTTACCTAAAGCAATAATATTCACAAAGAAACTCTAAGTACAGCAAAAAAACAACTTAGAAATAAATAAAGCAAAAAAGGAAAAAAAAATTGGGCGCTGCCCAGTGAGTCTGCAAGGCCTACAGCCCAGGATGCATCTGGACTATAAGGCCCAGCAAGCTCACAGGGCAGCGCGCAGAGTTAGGCCCAAAAGCCTGCAATTGAGAGGAGCTCAATACATCCACCGCAGTGGGGTTTATAAACCACTCCGAGCCCCTGTCAACTAGCGAGGTGGGACTAAATATTTGCGCTGCGGGGCAGGACAAGGGCTTTGGTCCCGGTTGGTGGCACCAACTAGGTCTAAAGGGGGGTATTAGTCCCGGTTTGTGGCACCAACCGGGACTAATACCCCTCCTATATAATCAACACTTGTGAAAATTTCGAGACAGTTCTTATTCCTCGCCCCCGACGCCGCCTTGCTCGAGCTCGCCGTCGCTCCGTCGCCCCGCGCCGTCGTGTCGTCGCCCCGCCCCGCGCCGTCGCCCCGCCCCGCGCCGTCGCTCCTCGTCGCCGGCGCCCTCTGCCCCTGCGCTCCTCGTCGCGGGCGCCCTCTGCCTGCCCCGCGATGTGAGGAGATTTTTTTTTTCATATGTGATATAATATATATATATATATATATATATATATATATATATATATATATATATATATATATGTGTGTATATATTTTGTATGTGTATATATATAGTTGCATATATGTGTATATGTTTATGTGTATGTAGTTGCTGTATGTGATGTGTATGTGATGTATATGTGTATGTGGCTATATTTTTTTTATTTTTCTTAGGAATTTGCTAAATATATATGTTAAAAATATTATTTTTTTCATATAATGTTTTTTGTTTATATATAGAAAGTTACAATTGTGATGTATAGTTGCTGTATGTGATGTGTATGTGATGTATATGTGTATGTGGCTATATAGTTTTTTGTTTATATATGCTAAATATATATAGAAAGTTTTATATATGCAAAAGTTACAAATTTAGAAAAAGAAGAATAGGAAAGAAGAAAATAAGAAGAGGAAAGAAAGAAGAAGAGGAGAGGAAGAAGAGGAGAAATAAATAAGAAGAAGAAAAAAGAAGAAAAGAAAAGAGGAGGAGGAGGAGGAGCCGGCTCCTGATCCGACAAAAGGGCGCAAGAAGAAGAAGCGGGCGGCCAGGCCAGGCGAACCGCGCATCAAGTGGACGTCCAAGGAGGAGGAATGCCTCGCCGAAGCATGGAAAGTCGTCTGCCTCGACCCGACCACCGGCACGAACCAGAGCTTCGAGACGTACTGGGACAGCATCAAGGCCGAGTTCGACGAGCGGAAGCTCGTCGACCCCTACTTCAAAGGCGTCTACATGCAGCGCGGCTCCAAGGCGATGTCGAACCATTGGGGGCGTATCCAGGGGGCGTGCAACAAATGACATGGTATCGTCGAGGAGGTCGCGGCTCGCCCGGCCGAGAGCGGCGCCAGCGTTAAGGATCAGGTATGAACGCCGTTCGCCCGCCTCTCTTCATCGCCTACGCCCGCCAACGGTTTGTTCCTCCGCGCAGGTGCTGCGCATGTTCGCCATGTATCGGCGTGACAACCTCGACACCGACTTCAAGTACCTCCACGTTTACAAGCGCATTGCTAAGTGCGAGAAGTGCGCGGAAGTCCGACGGACCCTCGACAAGGCGAAGGAGACATACAAGCGGGACGCGATGACTCCGGGCGCGTCAGAGGGGCGGCCGAACGGCCACAAAGGGGCCAAGAAGGGGAAACAAGCCGACGCGGCTACCGCGCGAGTGCAGGAGTCCATCGAGCATTGCCTTGCCGACTCACAGGCCCAGGCCATCCTGCGTGAAGAGAAAACCGCGAAGCGGTGGTCGTCGTTGATGACAAACAGCGCCATCAAGCTCGACCTGCTCCGGACCAACGTCGACCTGCTCCGGACGAACGTACACCGGCATGGCTTTTCTGATGGGCGGGGCGGACATGCTCCAGAGCCATGACGAGCAGCTCAAGGCATGGTACATGGCGGAGCGCGCCTCATCCTGAACCAGCTGCAGACGACGCCGACGACACCCACTCCCGCACACAGGGCCACACCGACGCCAAGCCCGAACGAGGACGCCTCCACATCGCCGCCCAGCAGTACCGAAGCCGCGCCGACACAGCCCAACACCGAAGCAGCTCCGACACCGCCGAGCCCGCGCACGTCGACTCCGCCAACGCCTGGAGCCGACCCCGCCGAGTGATTCGTTGCGCACGAGAACTTGCGGCGCTCTATTTTTGTAACGCCAGACTACATCCGATCGCCGGATTTGTGGCGTCTTTTGTGAGCGGGAACGACCTAGTTCAAATTTCCCGCATCCTGGGGCCGGCGCTTGAGGGCGTGACTGGGAGCTTGGTCGCCCCCAGGGGCCAAGCTAGCGCCGGTTCGCCCCCAGACCGCTCTATTTAGGCGCCCTGGGGGGACGAACTGCTGGAGATGCTCTAAGCTACCAGATTAGCTTATTTGCTTGATTATCTCATGCTACATCTCAACTGAATCAACTTCAAAGGAATTATAGGCAGATGCGGTTTGTACATTCATACAAACCAAAATACACAATAATGATCTATCTAATTGGCATGCATCAATATTATTTATCGCTTATTTCATTCATATCTTCTAAGATTCTAAGGTCTCTAGGAATGTTGGTCATGTTGCATCGGGGTTTTGGGGGTCGCTGGTGGGCCCACTTGCAAAGGGCATGAATCACTAATGTGTGTTGTGTTTGGGTTTATTCCTATGTGTGTACATGCAAGAACAACTCAACCCAACTCAGGTGAAACACACAAAGAAGGAATCAACCTTATCGCCTGCATACAAACACGCTTAAAAGAATGAGGCTTATAACACAAAAAAGAGGCTTAACTCTGAAGGGTGGCGCGGCAAAGCGCGCGTCACCCTCTAGTACATAGCCGGTGCCGGCACGAATGGAGTTCTTGATGTAGCTGTTTAGGAGGTAATCCCCCAGTAGCTTACATCCTATTTTTTGAGTCCCGCTTCGACTTTTCACAAATTATACGCACTTTCCTATGTAGTAGAACATATATGCTGTAGGTTTCGTACAATTCCCGTCGCACAACACTCCCTCATGGGCTCAACCCGATTAGCATTTTTTAGTTTTAAGCTTCAAAAAATTGAATTCACACTATGTGTAAGTACGCAAACCAGCTGGGATAGCTAATGTGATGTGCTTACTAACCTTGTTTTATACTTCTTGTTGAGACAGCTAACGCTAAGAAAATAGACAGCAACTCTTTGGTTTTACTTTGTTTTTTTGCACTTTAGTTTTCTTTTTTCTTCATAAAATACAAATATTCGAATTTTAGAAAATTGTACAGAAATTTTGAAAAAATACTCATGTCTTTCAAACTTGCTCAGAATGTCAAAACACAAACAAGTAACAAATTTGGAATTCCAAAAATATCAGAAAATATGAAGAAAATTTTAATTCTGGAAATTTTGAATTTATAAAATATAGAAACAATAAATATAAAAAATGAAAAGTCAAAGAAAACGAAAATGGAAAAGAAGAAATAGAAAAAGGTGGTTCACGGTCTCCGAGAAAGTTCCCAAAACCATAAAAAAATGGCTGGCAAGCTGAGGTTCCCAAAACTGAGAACCTTTTTTGCATTTTTTTCTTAGTGAACATTGTTTTCCAAATTTTGTGAAAATTTTCAAATCCATGAATATTTTGTTAAAAAATGATTAACTTTTTTTTCAATCCACGAGCTCTTTGGCCGGCCCAACACATGCCTAACAGGAGCAATATCATTGCATAGTTAATTTTATTTCTATTTCTTACATTTTTTTAATTCATTTTTCACCCTTTTTAATACCAAGTTACAAGTTTTAAGTAACTCTTTCAAATAATGATTTTAATTATTTTTTTTCTGAAAAATACTTATTAAATGCTTTGAAAAAACCCACTTACTGTTTTCAGTTTTATCCCTTTGTATTTATTACTTAGGATTGAAATTCAAAATAACAATTTTAAGTACCTGTTCAAATTATGATTTTAAATACTTTTTTCCTTCAAACCTGTCATGGATGTCTCTGATGGGCATGCCCACGGGCTGACAAAAGTTGGGATCATTTAAAAAATGTCCAAAAAACATCATGTTCAATGTAGAGTGTCTGGGTAGGCCAGAAAGCTCAGTTTGGGAGCATGTTGTTTCTTGAAATCCCTCAAAAGAAGGGCGATAAATGGTCGGGCATGTGTCAATTACATACAGTGTCGAAAATGGCTCAAGCATGGCATGAATGCCTAGCATGGGCATGCCCATCTGCATGCAAAAGTTTGGGTCATTTCAAGGATGTCCACAAAAAACTCCATGTTCAACAAAGATTGTTCGAGTAAGGTGAGAAGGTTAGTCTGAGAGCACATTGTTTTTCAACATCCTTGAAATTTCCTCAATTTTTCCATGGCCTTTTATGACCAATTCCAGACACCATGCCAAGTTGATTTGGTTTTCGACTATTTCTGCATTTTCTAGATTTTTCCCAGTAAAAGAAGACCGATAAAATGCCCGGATGCGTTGCAACTTGCATACGGTGTTGGAAATTGTTCAACCTAGAATGGTTACCTACCATGGGCATGCCCATATAGGTGCACCCTTCGTTGAACATGGTCTAGTTTTAAACATTTTAAAATGACCACAACTTTTGCACGCAGGTGGGAACACCCATGGGAAGGATCCATGCTAGGTTTGAACGATTTTCGACACTGTATGCAAGTTGCAACATGTCTGACCATTTATCTGCCTTCTATAACCGAGAAAATTGCAGAAAATGCCAAATTTGTTGAAAACCAACCCTTTAATTGGTCATATAAGATCATGGAAAAATTTGGGGTCAGTTGATGGATGCCGAAAAAACATGCTCTCAGGTGGACCCTTCTCACCTACCCAAACAACCTCTATTGAACATGATCTCTTTTTGGACATGCATGAAATGACACAACTTTTTTCCAGTAGGTGGGCATTCCCCTGGTAGACATCCATGCGAGGTTTGAACGAATTTTCCACACCGTATGCAAGTTGTGTCACGTCCGGCCATATGTCGGTCAATTTTCACCGAGAAAACTCCAGAAAATGTAAGAATTATCAAAAACACAAACAACTTGGCATGGTGCCTTGATTTGATCATAGAATGAGATGGAAATATTTTTAGGCCATTTTAAGGATGTCAATAAACGACGTACCCTCAGGCGGAGCTTTCTGGCCAACCCGAACCCCCTTCACTAAACATGGCCTAGTTTTGGACATTTTTTAAATTACCCTAAAATTTCAAGCAAGTGGGCATGACCATGGTAGTCATCCATTCCAAATTTGAACGACATTTAACACCATATGCAAGTGGCGATACGTAGACCCATTTTATCGGTTGATTTTGACTGAGAAAAGTTCAAAAAATGCAAAACTTGTCGAAAATAAAAACAACTTGGCATGATGTCTTAAACAGGTCGTAGGAGGCATGAAAAAAATTGAGGCCATTTCAAGCATGTTTGGTAACCACGTGCTCTCAGACGGAGCCTTCTCACCTACTCGAACACCCTCCATTGATCATGGTCAAAGTTTTTCCTTTTCCATGTTTTGTAGTGCGTCAAATATAACACAAAACAGAAAGACTCTGGTTTTCCTTTTCAATCGGGTTGTTTTTTCCTTTGGTTTTACATGGGTTTTTCTATTATCTTGTTTTCATTTTTGTTTCCTTTTTATGTTTCTTTTTATTTTATTTTATTAATTTTGAAAAAGTTCATCAAAAATTCAAAAAAAGCTCATCGATTTTGAAGAAAAGTTCATTGATTTGAAAAAAAGTTCACAAATTTGAAAAAAGTTCACTCACTTAGAAACATAGTTCATCAATTTTATAAAAAGTTTAATAATTTTCAAAAAAATCACCAATTTGGGAAATAGTTTATTAATTTGTGAAAAAACTAATCAGTTTTGAAAAAAAAAATCACCAATTTGGAAGAAAAAATGAGGAACTTGAAATTTTGTTGTAATTTTTGAAAAAATATATTGAATTTGAAAAAGTTCACACATTTAAGAAAGAAAAAGGAAACAAAAAAGAAAAGGAAAGAAAACAAACAGAAAATATTGCGCTTTTCCAGTGTTCTATTTAACCAGGGGTGTAGCTATGTAGAGCTACCCGGTGTCACTGGCACCGGGTCCCGTTTGCACTTGCTTAATGTAATACATTGATTTAGTTTGTAGGTCATTTAATTGTTTGACATATAGGCATGTGTTCTTCCATGCGGACACCGGGTAATTTTGAGTCTGAATCCGCCCCTGTATTTAACTATAAAAGAACGTACTTAAAACCTGTAGTCTAGTTGTCCAGTTGGTCAGTGTGGCTGTGCTAATTCGTGGAGGAACTTGGTTCGAATGCTGCAGCATGTACCTTTTTTTGCGGTTTCCAAAATAAGAAAAAGGATGAATGGGCTGAATAGGCCGGCCCAGCGCGGTGGTGTGCGCACGTACATATATGACGGGCGGGCATGACATATTAAGAGTTTATAAAATATGACTATCATGCCCTTACTTATTAAGAGGATGGACGTGAAGGTAATCACTTGGCTGTGAGTGGATTTGGATAAAAGAGTGTCAGTGGAGTAGCTGGAATTGGATTTTTAGAAATGGTTTGCTCAATCTTATAATATACTAAAGCAGCAACTGAAAAATGAAAACCTGTCTACAGAGGTTGTGTGACTGGTGGAGATCATCTTATAATGTACTAAACCATACGGAGTCTTGTCGATCACCACCTTCGTTGGCGCCCGGTTGAGAAGATAGACCATCGTCGAGACAACTTCTCCCCAAAAAGTCCTCCGCAGGTTCTTGCTCTTAAGTAAACTCCTTGCCATGTCAACGACGGTTCGATTGCGCCTTTCAACAACCCCGTTCTGCTGTGGCGTATAAGGTGCAGCGGGGAACCTTTTTATGCCAATCTTTTCACAATAGTCGTTGAACTCGTTTGACGTAAACTCTTTGTGACGATCTGTTCGTGGAGCGCGAACCTTCAGCTTGTGTTCCATCTCCGTTGCAGTCAACTTCTTGAAGGCTTCAACGCCTCATCTTTAGATCGTAGGAGAACGACCCACATGTATCTTGAGTATTCATCTACCACTAGGAAGAAATACTTTTTCCCTCCTTGAGTTACTGGGGTGATAGGGCCACATAGATCACCATGGAGCAGCTCGAGTGCATCACTTGCACGATAGGTAGATTGAGCAGGGAACGGCCTGCGGTGCTGTTTTCCAACCAAGCACCCGTCACATACTCGATCAACATGGTCGATAAACGGCATCCCAGATACCATCTCCATCTTTGACATCTTCTTCAAGGTGTAGAAGTTAACATGTCCAAATTTAGCATGCCATAACCATGAATCATCATCAGTCTTGGCGAGCCAACACTCCGGTTGAGATTGATAAAGGTTGAGGATATAGAGCCTGTTCCACATGCGATTCACACGCGCTAGTGTGTTTCGGAGATTGTCGAAGATCGTCATCACTCTGTTCTCGATATCCACCTTGCATCCATTCTTGTCTAGTTTCCCGACAGAGATAATGTTGTTGCAAAGCCGTGGGATGTAGTACACTCTGGTGAGTATGCGATGTTCTCCTGTGAGACCCTCGAAGAGGACAGAACCTTGCCCGCAAATCACCACATTTGAACCATCACCAAACTTGACCGAGCCTTGAACATCATATTCCAGTTCGAGAAACTTCTCCTTGCACCCATCATATGGTTACTGACACCCGTGTGTATATACCATGACACGTTCTGGTTCCCGGGTAAATTCGGTATTACTTTCTTCATGAAGTAGCACCTTTCTGTTTGGTTTCACAACCATCGTTTGGACGAGATCACAAACTTCGGCCATCAGAAGACCTAGACGTCCGTCTTCCTGCTTCGCCAAATTTGCCTTGCTCTCACGCTTGTTAGGCTCCACGACATCACAAACTCCGGCCATCAGAATACCTGGACGTTCGTCTTCCTTCTTCCCGTTTGTTAGGCTCCACGAGATCACAAACTTTGGCCATCAGAATACCTGGACGCTTGTCTTCCTGCTTCGCCAAATTTTCCTTGATCTCCCGCTTGTTAGGCTCAGGACAATCCTTCGGAAAGTGACCCATCTCGTTGCAGTTATAGCACTTCACCTTGGATGTTAGAGTTGTGTCGAATATTATTGTATAAGGTAGGTTACAGTTGGACTCTGAGTAGTATTGTGTTTAGAAAGGATATGGAGTTGTGTCATAGTAGGCCACTTGTATCCTAGGCCTCCCTTATGTAGCGAGGGTAGACACATGATGTATCCTATGCCAACATAATAGCACAGGCACGCGGGGGAGCCGGCGGTGTGTGCGGGCGTCCGGGCGACCGGAGGTGCGGTATTGTGACGGTATCACGAGGAGGAGCGCCCGTAGTCATGTCCGGGCATGTAGCCATATCGGTGAACCTCGTTAACAAATCTCGGTGTCATGCTTGTGTGATTGCTTGGTTCTCGGATGATGGACGGTATACCTCAGATTAATTCTAACAAGTGGTATCATGAGCAAGGTTGGATTCGAGGAGTTGCCGGATCGTTGATTCTAAGGATGGTTGAAAAGTTGATCGCTCGGGTGAGGCAGCAGATTGGTTTGGGTCAGAGGACTTCTACGAGTAGTCGATGGGAAATCAATAAGGGTGCAGACGAAAGCAAATTTTTCGGTGAAAGCGAAGCAACCTGCAGCGGCGACGAGATTGGCAGAGCAAGCGGTGGTAGCAGAGTTACGCAAGGTGGCGGCGATCCAGATCGAAGTGGTCTCGTCGGGAGGCATGGCGATGGAGGGAACGCAAATGGCCACGACGGGTGGCATGCGGAATCATCAGGCGGTCGGTGCCAAGCAAGGGAACCGGTACGAAGGCCCAGTAGCAAGGCTTGGTAGCAGCGCAAAGCAGGCCACACTGGAGGCTGATGCGCACGAGCGTCAAGTTGGACCAGTACCGGTGCTGCTGTACCTACGCTGATGCGGCGATCGTGAGATTTGTTAAGAACAAAAGGCTACGCGTAACAGACTAGGTGCTACCGGTTGAAAAAAAGAAGCTAATTGGCCAAGAGCCTACAGGAGCATATGGTGGAGTTTGAAGATTTCTTTTCTCCATGGTTAGTGCACACCGGAAGGCTTATATGGTGGAGTTTTAGCTTAATTTCTTTGTATGCAGACTGTGTACCGAGAGTCTGTGGTGCGCGTGGCAAGATTGGCGGCGTGCTTATAAGGCTCCAAGGAGTCTGGAGTGCATCGTGGCAAGATCATGCATACACTGGGTGTCAAGCAGTGCACGGATATACGGCTGGACAAGACGCATGGTGGAGCATGGTTGCAGTCGGGCAAGTTCGGCTGGGTCGGACTGGACAGTCTGATGTATCGACATGGATGTTGGTCAAAGCAGAAGACGGTGGTGATTTCAGCGACGACGACACAGGAGCGTGATGCTGCTGGTGGCCGACTTCTGGGGCGTGAAAACATGTGGTGCGGGCCTGAGGGTTTGTGCGGCTTCGACAAGACTGGCGCGTGTTGATTCAAGGTTTGTGTACACATGAGAGCTTCAAGTCGACGGGGCGCGGGGTGGCATGTACAACCACCATGGAGTCATGTTGAAGGTGGAGCCGGAGTTTAATGGAAGACTTCACTCTGTGCTGATGGAGGGGCTACGGAGTAAGTATACGGAGAGTCGAAGCCTATTTCAATGAGGATAGCGAGAGATGCGTATGTCAAACTGGGTACCAGTGGTCTGATGGAGACGTGAAACTCGGCATCGGTCGGCGATAATTGGTGGTTCTTTGCATTGGGGGTTGAGAGACAGTGTTGGCTAGCTACCCGGGAGACTTGACCAGGACAGCAGAGGCTCGACGCGATGATAGCGACGAGGCGTGCGGTAAGCAGAGGACACAGCGACATGCCAAGGCACTGGTTGTCAGACATGTGGTCAGACAAAGTATGCAGGGGTGCTGAAGCAGTGTTGACGAGTACAAGATTCAAGTTGGTGACTGGGTCCATCGGTGCTAGTTGATGGACACGAGTTGACCTTGGAGAATCTGAGAAAGTGGCGAAAAGTATGAACTTGTCAACGAATGAGTACATGGCCGTATATTCTGTGATGTTCAATGCACATGGCAAAGTGCGGATGACAAGTACAGAAGGAGGCGGAGTGCTATAGTTGTGAGACATATCAAAGACTATTCGGGAAAAGGGTGAGACAACTGTGAATTCGACTCATGTGAATTCGACTCAGGGTGACACAGGGCGACAGTGAAATTTCTTTAAGTTTCAGACAAACGGTTAAGAAAGAGCGGTGATATTGAGTTCAGGTAACTCTTATATTGGCGTCCAGTATGTGAGTTGTTCACTTCACGCAGGTCAATGATCGGTGTGTGAAGGCGTTGAACGGATACTTCGGAAGTTGGGAGCACAAGGTAGAGTAATGAGGAACTTAATTTTGCTCGAGTGTTGACTGTGAAGAAGACGAGAAGGGACTACAGTTGCAGGTGGAGTCACATGGAGTCTGTGAGTAGTAGCGGTGCTCATGGTGTATCTGAAGTCCAATGTACATGGAGGTTCGACACGCGGATGAATCCAATGTGATGGAAAACATTCGCCAATGTGGAGTTTGTTAGAGTTATGTCGAATATTATTGTATAAGATAGGTTACAGTTGGACTCTGAGTAGTATTGTGTTTAGAAAGGATATGGAATTGTGTCATAGTGGGACACTTGTATCCTAGGCCTCTCTTATATAGCGAGGGTAGACACACGATGTAACCTATGCCAACATAATAGCACAGGCACGCGGGGGAGTCAGCGGTGTGTGCCGACGTCCGGGCGGCCGGAGGTGCGGTATTGTGACGGTATCACGGGGAGGAGCGCCCGTAGTCATGCCCGGGGGATGTAGCCATATCGGTGAACCTCGTTAACAAATCTCGTTGTCGTGCTTGTGTGATTGCTTGGTCCTCGGATGATCGACGGTATGTCTCGGATTAATTCTAACATTGGACATATCCAAGATCCGTGGCTTTCGCTCTTTAGATCGGTCCGCCTTACCACGACCTTGTGGCTTGCCTTTTTTCCTTTGCCTCCTTCGGTTTGTCCACCGCGCTTCGCATTGCTTGAGCCTTAGGCAACGTTGTGCCTTCCTTTGCTACACGGGGACTCCTAATCTGCGTGCGAGTACATGAGTTGGTCACCACCTCCTCATTTGCCTTTCCGACAGCCACGAGCATTCTCTTCCCATGTCCGCAAGCACCCGATCTCCTCCCTTATGGTTATGTCGTCGATCTCGTAAAGCTGCTCGAGTGTGCCGATGATGTACGTGAATTTATGAGTCATCGAACCGAAAATTTTCTCCATGATCTCGGCTTCCTCGAGCTTTACACCAAGCGCGCGGATCTCTCCCACCAAAGTAGTCAGACGCATGGCATAGTCGTTCACCGATTCAGTTTCCTCCATCTGCAACTTGTGAAATTGGCGCTTCAGCACTTGTGCCCGAGCCACTTGTGACCGAGCCTTCGTGACGCGATCTTTTCCGATCTTCATCTCCTTGAGTGCATTCCATGCCTCTCTTGCCGTCTCGAACTCCGCGAATGTCATGAGCACGGAATCTGGCACAGACTGGGCTATGGCGGCGATGGCACCTTCGTTGCACTCCTTATCGATGTCGTCATCCGTGCTCGCCTCCCACACTCGAAGTGTTGGGAGAATGATCTGCATATTCGCTATCCACACATTGTAGTTCGCGTCGGTGAGCATCGGGTACTGGATGGGGATATTGTGATGCGCCGGTATGTTGGCGCTGCCGGATCCGCTACCATTGGTCGCTGACTTGCCGCCCTTCCTCACCTTGTCGCCGTTCTTGTTTGCCTTAGAACCGTCGTTTCCGGACATGACCAACTCCTTGTCGCTGTCCGTCATCGTAGATCGTGGAGGCTCTAGATACCAATTGTTGGCTTTTGATCGATAGATCAAATCATCACCAGGACCTCCGTACACTCACACGTACAAAGCAACCAAGCAAGCTATCTAGTAGGCTGATTGATATGTACTTCCGTACGTGAGGGTGGCTTGGGTTAGTAGCTTGGCGAGCGGAAAACTGATCAATGGCCAAAGGCTCTTGTTGAGCCGTGTAAGCTCTATTGCTTTTCTGATTTTCTGATACAAAGATTACATGGGTATGTACATATTTATATTAGCTAGCCAACACCAAGTTAGCCTACTCCACGTCTAATTCTAATCCTACACGGAGACAACAAAGTTAATATCTACATTCATCTCCTTAACCTTGTTGATCTTCAATTACGACCTGGGTCCCAAATATGAATACTCGTATGCTTTATCTTTGGCATTGCTTTCGCCATTCCTCGCAGCATTCCATGGACCGCCTTCACTTTTGTCCAATTCTTGACGCCAACTCTTCTCCTTGGTTGCGTCGATCTTCACCTGTTCTTGGGTGCTTGGTAGAGTGTCATGTGGATCCTTGTGGGGACATCTTTCAAACTCGAACTAGAGCAAACTTGGGTCTAACTTTAAGTCCCAAGCCCTTGACGCTTGCTTCAGCCTGTAAAGTGCCTTCTTAGGCTTGTAAACTTTCCCTTCTTCTCCTTTCTTCTCAAAGCCGAGGGGTTGTTTCACGTACACTTCTTTTGTGAGGTCACCGTTGAGGAAGGCATATTTAACATCCATACGATGAACCTTCCAATCCTCTTGCGCTGCCAAAGCTAGGAGCACTTGTTGGCCACCGCCGTAGCCTCTGCCATTCGCCGTTCATGAGAAGTCGCGACTCGGCCGAGGGGAAGCAGTGATGGAACTCCGGGCGCCGCCGCACTGCTGCTACTATGCGCTGGCACACTGGAACTGAGGGCCACGACAGTGTTGAGGCTCAAGGTCGGCCGTCCCAGAGGAGGGCACCATGCACCAGCTCTGTTCAAGGAGAAGAAGGGAAGCAGGGGGCTGACGCGGCTCGCCTCGGTCAGAGAAACCGGGGCGTGGTCGCATCCGTCATACCGCCCGCCTCGCCCTGATGCAGTCACATCCAGCCGCTGCCACCGCATAAGGGAGTGAGGCCACAGCACCACGCGCGTGCCTGCTGATGGCTTCTCGCCCCTCGTTGGTTACCCCAAGTGGAAGGTTTGAGATGCAGTGTAGCGGAAGTTTTCCATTGGCAATACCAAGGATCGATTTCCCTGAGACTCCCAGTTTCAACAAGAAGGTGTCAACTGCTAACGGCGCCAGATATTAGCAATAAACGTGGACCTGCACACAGATACAAATAACTTTGCTCCCAACGAGTACAGAGAGGTTGTCAATCCCTCCGGCCTTGTAGTTTACAAAGGATCAAACGCAAGTGATAATAGTGATAGATATAATTGCAATAGTAAGTAAAAGCGGAAAAGTAAATAGCGGATGTGATCAATGATGGTAATATGGACCGGAGTCTCATGATGTTCACTAATGATGTCTCTCTCCCAAAAGATGATAAAACAGCTATGTGAGGTAAACGAATTACAGCTGGGTAATTGACAGGACCATGTGCGCAAACCAATGCTGACTAAGTTGCAAGAAAGGTAGAGGTCCAAAGCATGGGCGGTACGCCGAGGTAAGTAGACCGAAATCCATCTGCATCTACTACTAATCATCCACCTTGAGATATCTATCCAGAACATCTCACTGGTATTAAGTTGCGAGTCCCACCCATAGTGTAAACTCAAAGCAACAGACAACTGCATTAAAAGAACTTTGCGTAAAGTAAACAATCCTTGCACCCGCGGGCACAAGCACTGTTGTTTTCCCCCTTGTGGCAACAGCACATCCCCTAGACTCATGTTTCTGTCACTCAAGCTAGTCATCGAGGGGCATGAACCCACAATCAAGCATAAAGTTCCCTCTTGGAGTCACTACCTACTACTTGGCCAAAGCAATAAATAACTGTTGGGGAACATAGTATTTTAAAATTTTCCTAGGATCACGCAAGATCTATCTACCAGATGCATAGCAACGAGAGTGAAGAGTGTGTCTACGTACCCTCGTAGACCGGAAGCGGAAGCGTCAAGTGACGCGGTTGATGTAGTCGAACTTCTTCGCGATTCATCCGATCAAGCGTCGAACGTACGGCACCTCCGCGTTCAGCACACGTTCATCTTGATGACGTCCCACGAGCTCTTGATCCAGTTGAGCTTCACGGGAGAGTTTCGTCAGCACGACGGCGTGGTTACGGATATGATGTATCTACCGGCGCAGGGCTTCTCCTAAGCACTGCAACGGTATGACCGAGGTGTGTTTATGTGGAGGGGGGCACCGCACACGGCTGGAACAATTCAATTTGTGTGTGTTTGGGTGCCCCCCTGCCCCCGTATATAAAGGAGCAAGGGGGGAGGCCGGCCGGCCCTTGTTTGGTGCGGCTAGGGTTGCAATCCTACTAGGAATAGGATTGCAATCCTATTCCTAGTAGGAATCACCAAAAGAAGGAAGAGAGGGAAAGGAAAAAGGAGAGGTGGCGCCCCCCCAATCCTAGTCCAACTAGGAACCCTAGGTGGGGCGCCGGCCAGCCCTATGAGCTGCCTCTCTCTTTCCCTTAAGGCCCACTATGGACCATCCCCCCTCGTAGGGGGTTCCGGTAACCCCCTCCGGCAATCCCGTTAAATCGGAAACTTTTCCGAAACACTTCCGGTGTCCGAATATAGTCGTCCAATATATCAATCTTTATGTCTCGGACATTCCGAGACTCCTCGTCATGTCGGTGATCTCATCCGGGACTCCGAACTACCTTCGGTACATCAAAACTCATAAACCCATAATACCGATCGTCATCAAACGTTAAGCGTGCGGACCCTACGGGTTCGAGAACTATGTAGACATGACCGAGACTCATCTCCGGTCAATAACCAATAGCGGAACCTGGATGTTCATATTGGCTCCTACATATTCTACTCTTTTATCGGTCAAAACCGCATAACAACATACGTTGTTCCTTTTGTCATCGGTATGTTACTTGTCCGAGATTCGATCGTCGGTATCTCTATACCTAGTTCAATCTCGTTACCGGCAAGTCTCTTTACTCGTTCCGTAACACATCATCTCGTGACTAACTCATTAGTCTTTTGCTTGCAAGGCTTATTGTGATGTGTGTTACCGAGAGGGCCCAAAGATACCTCTTTGACACTCGGAGTGAGAAATCCTAATCTTGATCTATGCCAACACCACGAATACTTTCGGAGACACCTGTAGAGCATCTTTATGATCACCCAGTTACGTTGTGACGTTTGATAGCACACAAGGTGTTCCTACGGTATTCGGGAGTTGCATAATCTCATAGTCATAGGAACATGTATAAGTCATGAAGAAAGCAATAGCAGTAAAACTAAACGATCATAGTGCTATGCTAACGGATGGGTCTTGTCCATCACATCATTCTCCTAATGATGTGATCCCGTTGATCAAATGACAACTCATGTCTATGGCTAGGAAACATAACCATCTTTGATCAATGAGCTAGTCTAGTAGAGGCATACTAGGGACATTCTGTTTTGTCTATGTATTCACACATGTACTAAGTTTCCGGTTAATACAATTCTAGCATGAATAATAAACATTTATCATGATATAAGGAAATATAAATAACAACTTTATTATTGCCTCTAGGGCATATTTCCTTCAGTCTCCCACTGGCACTAGAGTCAATAATCTAGCTCACATCGCCATGTGATTTAATACCGATAGTTCACATCGTTATGTGAATAACACCCATAGTTCACATCACCATGTGACCAACACCCAAAGGGTTTACTAGAGTCAATAATCTAGTTCACATCGCTATGTGATTAATACCCAAAAGTAATAAGGTGTGATCATGTTTTGCTTGTGAGAGAAGTTTAGTCAACGGGTCTGTCACATTCAGATCCGTAGGTATTTCGCAAATTTCTATGTCTACAATGCTCTACATGGAGCTACTCTAGCTAATTGCTCCCACTTTCAATACGCATCCAGATTGATACTTAGAGTCATCTGGATTTAGTGTCAAAGCTTGCATCGGCGTAACCCTTTACGACGAACTCTTTATCACCTCCATAATCGAGAAATATTTCCTTAGTCATCCAATTACTAAGGATAATTTTTGACCGCTGTACAGTGATCTACTCCTGGATCACTATTGTACCTCCCTGTCAAACTCATGGCAAGGTACACAACGTGTTTTGTACACAGCATGGCATACTTTATAGAACCTATGGCTGAGGCATAGGGAATGACTTTCATTCTCTCTATATTTTTCTGCCGTGGTCTGGCTTTGAGTCTTACTCAACTTCACACCTTACAAGTCAGGCAAGAACTTCTTCTTTGACTATTCCATTTTGAACTACTTCAAAAACTTATCAAGGTATGTACTCATCGAAAGTCTTATCAAGCGTTTTGATCTATCTTTATAGATCTTGATGCCCAATATGTAACCAGCTTCACCAAGGTCTTTCTTTGAAAAACTCTTATTCAAGTATCCTTTTATGCTGTCCAGAAATTCTATATCATTTCCAATCAATAATATGTCATCCACATATAATATTAGAAATGCTATAGAGCTCCCATTCACTTTCTTGTAAATACAGGCTTCTCCAAAAGTCTGTATAAAACCATATGCTTTGATCACCTCATCAAAGCGTATATTCCAACTCCGAGATGCTTGCACCAGTCCATAGATGGATCGCTGGAGCTTGCATACTTTGTGAGCACCTTTTGGATCGACAAAACCTTCTGGTTGCATCATATACAACTCTTCTTTGAGATATCCATTCAGGAATGCAGTTTTGACATCCATTTGCCAGATTTCATAATCATAAAATGCGGCAATTGCTAACATGATTCGGACAGACTTAAGCATCGCTACAGGTGAGAAAGTCTCATCGTAGTCAACTCTTTGAACTTGTCGAAAACCTTCCGCAACAAGTCGAGCTTTGTAAACAGTAACATTACCGTCTGCGTCGGTCTTCCTCTTGCAGATCCATTTATTTTCGATGGCCTGCCGATCATCGGGCAAGTCAACCAAAGTCCATACTTTGTTCTCATACATGGATCCCATCTCAGATTTCATGGCTTTAAGCCATTTTGCGGAATCTGGGCTCATCATCGCTTCCTCATAGTTCGTAGGTTCATCATGGTCTAGTAACATGATTTCCAGAACTGGGTTGCCGTACCACTCTGGTGCGGAACATACTCTGGTTGATCTACGACGTTCAGCAGAAACTTGATCCGAAGTTTCATGATCATCATCATTAACTTCCTCACTGATTGGTGTAGGAATCACTGGAACAATTTTCTGTGATGTACTACTTTCCAATCCGGGAGAAGGTACAATTACCTCATCAAGTTCTACTTTCCTCCCACTCACTTCTTTCGAGAGAAACTCCTTCTCTAGAAAGGATCCATTCTTAGCAACGAATATCTTGCCTTAGGATCTGTGATAGAAGGTGTACCCAACAGTTTCTTTTTGCGTATCCTATGAAGATTTACTTCTCCGAATTGGGTTCGAGCTTATCATGTTGAAACTTTTTCACATAAGCATCGCAGTCCCAAACTTAAAGAAATGACAGCTTAGGTTTCTCGTCAAACCACAGTTCATACGGTGTCATCTCCACGGATTTAGATGGTGCCCTATTTAACGTGAATGTAGCTTGTCTCTAATGCATAACCCCAAAAGCGATAGTGGTAGATCGGTAAGAGACATCATCGATCGCACCATATCTAATAAAGTACGGTTATGACGTTCGGACACACCATTACACTGTGGTGTTTCCAGGTGGCGTGAGTAGTGAAACTATTTCACATTGTTTTTTATTGAATGCCAAACTCGCTAACTCAAATATTTTACCTCTACGATCATATCGTAGAAACTCTTATTTTCTTGTTACGATGATTCTCCACTTCACTCTGAAATTCTTTGAACTTTTCAAATGTTTCAGACTTGTGCTTCATTAAGTAGATATACCCATATCTGCTCAAATCATCAGTGAAGGTCAGAAAATAATGATACCTGCCGCGAGCTTCAACACTCATTGGTCCGCATACATCAGTATGTATGATTTCCAACAACTCTGTTGCTCGCTCCACAGTTCCGGAGAACGGAGTTTTAGTCATCTTGCCCACGAGGCATGGTTCGCAAGCACCAAGTGATTCATAATCAAGTGATTCCAAAAGTCCATCACTATGGAGATTCTTCATGCGCTTTACACCAATATGACCTAAACGGCAGTGCCACAAATAAGTTGCACTATCATTATTAACCTTGCATCTTTTGGCTCCAATATTATGAATATGTGTATCACCACGATCGAGATCCAACAAACCATTTTCATTGGGTGTATTACCACAGAAGGTTTTATTCATGTAAACAGAACAACAATTATTCTCTAACTTACATGAATAACCGTATTGCAATAAACATGATCAAATCATATTCATGCTCAAACACCAAATAACACTTATTTTGGTTCAACACTAATCCCGAAAGTATAGGGAGTGTGCGATGATGATCATATCAATCTTGGAACTACTTCCAATACACATCGTCACTTCATCCTTTAACTAGTTTCTGTTCATTATGCAACTCCCGTTTCGAGTTACTACTCTTTAGCAACTGAACCAATATCAAATACCGAGGGGTTGCTATGAACACTAGTAAAATACACATCAATAATCTGTATATCAAATATACCTTTGTTCACTTTGCCATCCTTCTTATCCGCCAAATATCTAGGGCAGTTCCACTTCTAGTGACCATTTCTTTTGCAGTAGAAGCACTTGTTTCAGGCTTGAGTTTAGCTTTGGGTTTCTTCACGGGAGTGACAACTTGCTTGTCATTCTTCTTGAAGTTCCCCTTCTATCCCTTTGCCCTTTACTTGAAACAAGTGGTCTTGTTAACCATCAACACTTGATGCTTTTTCATGATTTCTACCTTCGCCGACTTCAGCATCGCGAAGAGCTGGGAATTCCTTTCGTCATCCCTTGCATATTATAGTTCATCACGAAGTTCTACTGACTTGGTGATAGTGACTAGAGAACTTTGTCAATTACTATCTTATCTGGAAGATTAACTCCCACTTCATTAAAGTAATTGTAGTACCCAGACAATCTGAGCACATGCTCACTGGTTGAGCTATTCTCCTCCATCTTGTAGGCAAAGTACTGTCAGAGGTCTTATACCTCTCGACATGGGCATGAGTATGAAATACTAATTTCAACTCTTGGAACATCTTATATGCTCCGTGGCGTTCAAAACGTTTTTGAAATCCCGGTTCTAAGCCGTAAAGCATGGTGCACTTAAACTATCAAGTAGTCATCATATCGAGCTTTTGTCAAAACGTTCATAACGTCTACATCTGCTCCTGCAATAGGTCTGTCACCTAGCGGTGCATCAAGGACATAATTCTTCTGTGCAGCAATGAGGATAATCCTCAGATCACGGAACAATTCCGCATCATTGCTACTAACATCTTTCAACTTGGTTTTCTCTAGGAACATATGAAAAATAAACGGGGAGCAACATCGCGAGCTATTGATCTACAACATAGATATGCTAATACTACCAGGACTAAGTTCATGATAAAATAAAGTTCAATTTAATCATATTACTTAAGAACTCCCACTTAGATAGACATCCCTCCGGTCATCTAAATGATCACGTGATCCAAATCAACTAAACCATGTCCGATCATCACGTGAGATGGAGTAGTTTCAATGGTGAACATCTTATGTTGATCATATCTACTATATGATTCACACTCGACCTTTCGGTCTCCAGTGTTTCGAGGCCATATTTGCATATGCTAGGCTCGTCAAGTTTAACCCGAGTATTCTGCGTGTGCAAAACTGGCTTACACCCGTTGTATTTGAACGTAGAGCTTATCACACCCGATCATCACGTGGTGTCTCGGCACGACGAACTTTCGCAACGGTGCATACTCAGGGAGAACACTTATACCTTGAAATTTAGTAAGGGATCATCTTATAATGCTACCATCGTTCTAAGAAAAATAAGAAGCATAATAAGATAAACATCACATGCAATCAAAATATGTGACATGATATGGCCATCATCATCTTGTGCTTTTGATCTCCATCTCCAAAGCACCGTCATGATCACCTTCGTCACCGGCGCGACACCTTGATCTCCATCGTAGCATCGTTGTCGTCTCGCCAACTATTGCTTCTACGACTATCGCTACCGCTTAGTGATAAAGTAAAGCAATTACATGGCGATTGCATTTCATACAATAAAGCGACAACCATATGGCTCCTGCCAGTTGCCGATAACTTTACAAAACATGATCATCTCATACAAAACCATATAACTCATCATGTCTTGACCATATAACATCACAACATGCCCTGCAAAAACAAGTTAGACGTCCTCTACTTTGTTGTTGCAAGTTTTACGTGGCTGCTACGGGCTTAGCAAGAACCGTTCTTACCTACGCATACAAAACCACAACGATGTTTCGTCAAGTATGTGTTGTTTTAACCTTCACAAGGACCGGGCGTAGCCACACTTGATTCAGCTAAAGTGAGAGAGACAGACACCCGCCAGTCACCTTTAAGCAACGAGTGCTCTTAACGGTGAAACCAGTCTCGCGTAAGCGTACGCGTAATGTCGGACCGGGCCGCTTCATCTCACAATACCGCCGAAGCAAAGTATGACATGCTGGTAAGCAGTATGACTAGTATCGCCCACAACTCATTGTGTTCTACTCGTGCATATCATCTACGCATAGACCTGGCTCATGATGCCACTGTTGGGGAACGTAGTATTTTAAAATTTTCCTACGATCACGCAAGATCTATCTACCAGATGCATAGCAACGAGAGTGAAGAGTGTGTCTACGTACCCTCGTAGACCGGAAGCGGAAGCGTCAAGTGACGCGGTTGATGTAGTCAAACTTCTTCGCGATTCAACCGATCAAGCACCGAACGTACGGCACCTCCGCGTTCAGCACACGTTCATCTTGATGATGTCCCACGAGCTCTTGATCCAGTTGAGCTTCACGGGAGAGTTTCGTCAGCACGACGGCGTGGTTACAGATATGATGTATCTACCGGCGCAGGGCTTCTCCTAAGCACTGCAACGGTATGACCGAGGTGTGTTTCTGTGGAGGGGGGCACCGCACACGGCTGGAACAATTCAACTTGTGTGTGTTTGGGTGCCCCCCTGCCCCCGTATATAAAGGAGCAAGGGGGAAGGCCGGCCGGCCCTTGTTTGGTGCGGCTAGGGTTGCAATCCTACTAGGAATAGGATTGCAATCCTATTCCTAGTAGGAATCACCAAAAGAAGGAAGAGAGGGAAAGGAAAAAGGAGAGGTGGCGCCCCCCCCCCCAATCCTAGTCCAACTAGGAACCCTAGGTGGGGCGCCGGCCAGCCCTATGGGCTGCCTCTCTCTTTCCCTTAAGGCCCACTATGGACCATCCCCCCTCGTAGGGGGTTCCGGTAACCCCCTCCGGCAATCCCGTTAAATCCGAAACTTTTCCGGAACACTTCCGGTGTCCGAATATAGTCGTCCAATATATCAATCTTTATGTCTCGGACATTCCGAGACTCCTCGTCATGTCCGTGATCTCATCCGGGACTCTGAACTACCTTCGGTACATCAAAACTCATAAACCCATAATACCGATCGTCATCAAACGTTAAGCGTGCGGACCCTACGGGTTCGAGAACTATGTAGACATGACCGAGACTCATCTCCGGTCAATAACCAATAGCGGAACCTGGATGTTCATATTGGCTCCTACATATTCTTCAAAGATCTTTTATCGGTCAAAACCGCATAACAACATACGTTGTTCCTTTTGACATCGGTATGTTACTTGTCCGAGATTCGATCATCGGTATCTCTATACCTAGTTCAATCTCGTTACCGGCAAGTCTCTTTACTCATTCCGTAACACATCATCTCGTGACTAACTCATTAGTCTTTTGCTTGCAAGGCTTATTGTGATGTGTGTTACCGAGAGGGCCCAGAGATACCTCTCTAACACTCGGAGTGACAAATCCTAATCTTGATCTATGCCAACACCACAAATACTTTCGGAGACACCTGTAGAGCATCTTTATGATCACCCAGTTACGTTGTGACGTTTGATAGCACACAAGGTGTTCCTACGGTATTCGGGAGTTGCATAATCTCATAGTCATAGGAACATGTATAAGTTATGAAGAAAGCAATAGCAGTAAAACTAAACGATCATAGTGCTGTGCTAACGGATGGGTCTTGTCCATCACATCATTCTCCTAATGATGTGATCCCGTTGATCAAATGACAACTCATGTCTATGGCTAGGAAACATAACCATCTTTGATCAATGAGCTAGTCTAGTAGAGGCATACTAGGGACATTCTGTTTTGTCTATGTATTCACACATGTACTAAGTTTCCGGTTAATACAATTCTAGCATGAATAATAAACATTTATCATGATATAAGGAAATATAAATAAGAACTTTATTATTGCCTCTAGGGCATATTTCCTTCAATAACAACGGAGAACATGCAAGAATTACTTATGAACATAAATATAAAAGAGGTGAATCAAATATATTACTCAAACACAATCTGATCATAATCTCATAATCCATCGGATCCCAGCAAACTCATCATAGCAACAGCATAGGGATTACATATGTGCCTCGATCATGTAGGGCAGCTCACGAGGACTAATTAGTGAAGCACAAGAACGGGAGGAGAACATCACATAGCTACTGGTCATGGACCCATGGTCCAAGAGAGACTACTCACAACTCATCCGGGAGGCGTCCATGGTGGTGGAGAAGCTCCCGGTGGTGATCCTCCCCTCCGGCAGGGTGCCGGGAAGAGTTCTCCTGGTGCTCCCGATCTTGGAAGCGGAGGCGGAGGCGGAATAGAGATGAGATCGCGAAAAAGGGTTTCCGTCTCGACGGTTTTGGGAGACGGTCTAAATATATGCCAAAGGGGGGCACCAGACGAGGCTCGGGGGGCCCAGGCGCCCCCCCCCCCCCCCCCCCCCCC
>LR738716.1:72504358-72516449 GCA_902687465.1 Secale cereale
CCCCCCGGCGCGGCCCAGGGGGGGACGCGCCACCAGGGCGCCTGGAGCCCTGGTGCCCCCCCCCCCCGGCTGTACTTTGGCTACCGGGAACCTTCTAGAACGCTGATTTTTTATATAAATTTTCCGGGATTTTTCTGGCAGTTCTCGTAATGGGAAAAACTGAAATACAAGAACAGCAGAAAACAGAAACTCGCACTGGGGTGCACTGAGTTAATAGGTTAGTCCAAATATGATCAAAAGTGTATGGAAGTGTATAAATATCATAGCAATATCACCCAAAAGAGGCATGGAGCAAGCAGAAATTATAGATACGTTTTGGACGTATCAAAACCCACCTGCAATTTTTTGCCCCTGATTTTCTCTTGTTCCGTGAGTAATTTAGGTTGTGTTCAGGTGGTGTTGGTGTCAAGCGCTTGACTCTTCTTGCTCTTAATTATTTAGTAGCTCTGAATTAGTGTAAATTGGGATGCTTTTGGCTGCCATGATGATGGAGGCTAGGAAGGGTTTGATGGAGAGGGTGAGGGAGAGGGACAGGATCAGCTCCCAGTCGGCATGCAGGTCCTGGCCGTCGACGATGACCCCGTTTATCTCAAAGTTCTGATGGTCTTCATCCGATGCTGCCAATATCATGGTTAGAGCCTGCTTGCACTTCATTGTGTATATTTTTATAAGAAACTTCATTGTGTTGTAAGGTATATTATTACTCCCACGAGCAACCTCGGTCACATCATCGTCTTCAAGGCTAAGATCAACGCTGCTCCTGCCCTTCAGGCCCTTTGCCATCATGCTCCACTACATATCTAGAAACAACAAATCGCACTTATAAATTAATTTCCAGTAGACAACAGAGTTGTACAGTACGACTTGCATTTTCATGTTTCATTTTTTTCTATATATTTAGTGGTACTTCTGAATCTTTCATAGCACAAGCATCTGTTTCCTCTAATGCATTCTGTGTCACGTTTAGTAGCAGGAGCAAGACAGTGCCTTCTATATCCTGAATTTGCTATTTTCAAATGCTTCATAGCAAGGATGAGTTCTCTCTTTGTGTTCACACCATTCGGTGAGAGACTGGAATATCCAACCAAGTTGATGCCAGTGGTTTGACTTGATCTTCAATTGGTACACATAAAATTGTCTTACCTTCTGTATGTTCTGTGCCTCGTCTTGTGGAGGCATCTGGGGTGCTACCTTGGTACAACATGTATGTGATTTGTTTTGATTCCAGCATAACCTTCCAATTTAAATATTGGCTTCAGCTTATCATGAAAGATTTGACCTTTTCTAAATGCAGTCAGGTCCCGGGGGCACTTCCAAATGCTATTGAAAATGTGACGAAGAAGATTATTGCAGTATGCACCGGATAATGGGATGATTTGTGCCATCCAACAGCCACTACTAAGATCCATATTGTTAAAAATATTCTTAGTATGGTGATGTGCTTTCTTTGATGGTGGGCTTGCCCATCCTGACAACAAGAACAGTTGCTATTTTGCACAATATATTTCCAATGGAATCCACATGTCTTGTCTATGTATAGCCTTCCTTTGATGGTTTGGTTCAGCCTAAATGTTGGCGCACTATAGAAATTTTAAAGCTCCTCATTCAAGGTATAGTGGCAGCATCATGTGTGACTATGCATTGCTAAGCTTGTGCACTTGCAGTTCTTGCAATTCTTTCATTTTCTGGTCGTATTGGGCTTAGAAAAATATAAAAAATCACACAACTTTAAGTGAGTGAGAGCACCAAAACTGCTCCTACATTTTCTGAAGCGCTTTCCCATTATTGTGTTCTAATGATGGTCAGATCCAAGGAATTCAAGGAGGTATATCTTCGACAAGCTAAGTGGGACTGCAGCTCATGTACTCATCAACCATAATCTCCCAAGACTTCAGGAAGCACGTCTCCTATCCTTGTTTTGATTCCAAGCTCTAGGTGCTTTCTGACATACATGTTTTCAAATTCCGTGACATAGTTCATGACTATACTGGAATTAGTTAATCCTCTTAGAAAGCAAAAAAGAAAAATTTATAGCATAAATGAGTTCTCTATTAAATCTTGTCCAGTTAAACATTATTGTTTGAATTAATGTACATGCAGCATTTATGAAATCACTACTTCAGTATACTCGGTTGAAGCCTGATTCACAAATTAGTTGTGCCAAATTAATAGTAAGAAAATAGAATCAGACAATGGTCTGTTTGTTGTGTCCAATGTTGAGGATATCGCTTATCGTTATCGTCTCGGTCAGCTAAGGATTAGAGATTAATCGGAAATTGGCCGATTAATCGATTTTATCAGTCGACTATTAATCGGATATTTTGTTTCAAATCTCAGGTTCTCAACACTAAAATATGCAATATTCAACACCAAAACAATATTTGACAGAAGTGTTACCTTGATTTCTAGGCTTTGAATCCTCGTATAATGGCAAACAAAATAGGACAATAGTATAGATACCGTAACAAGGTCCACAAAACGTAAATAAACATAGTTTTTGCTAACATAGTGTGACGAGTAGGTCTGATTTATCGGTAGATTCCCGATAAATCGCTTATCAGAACGATAAATCGGTCCAAAAGATAAACGGCAAAGATAAGGCATAATCTTATCGGTCACCCCCCCGATTAGCGATAAATCGGAAGATTAATCGGTGAATCGGAAGATTTCTTGAACAGTGGTTGTGTCCATTAAAAAATTATAGTTTTTCTCTTTGCACATAATTTAAATTGGGTTCCCTCAATCGTTGAAGCGTCCACTAGTAGAAAACAGGGCTTTGGTCCAGGCCTGTCCAGCCCATTAGCCCCGATTCAATCAAGAACCGGGTCCAATGGGGGCACTGGACCCGGTTCGTGAGCCCAGGGGGCCGGCCGGGCCACGTGGGCCATTGGTCCCGGTTCGTCTGGACCTTTTGGTCCCGGTTAGTGCGACAAACCGGGACCAATGGTTCTTGCTCCTGGCCCACCACCATTGGTCCCAGTTGGTGATATGAACCGGGACCAAAGGCACCCCTTTAGCCCCGGTTCGTAGCACCAACCGGGACCAATGAGGTGCCTATATATACCACCTCGCGCAAGAGCAGAGCACACTGCTCTGTTTTTTTTTCTGGCCGAGGGGGAGAGGGGTTAGTGGTGCTCTAGCTCACCTTCTATGCACACAACGTGTTCGATGGAATGCCCGAGCCACAGTAGTTAAGCTTTTCTCCTCTCGAAGCTCTATTTTCTCCGAGATTTGTCTAGGTTTAGCGGTCCGTCACGTCCCGTCCCCGTCTTCGCCGCCGTCGATCGCCCCCGCCGATCTCGTCACCGGCACCACCGTGGTGAGCCTCTTGTTATGTCCATGCTTTTCTTACTTTTATTATTACTTGTTATTATTGCTTTAGATAGATATTTGTCTAATTTTCTTACGTTTATTATTGCTTGTTATTATATAGTGCGATGGTTTTGATATCCGCCCACATGGGCCCTCGTCCTGTCTATGATTTGGATGTGGTATATTATCTTTAATTTATAACTATTTGTTTTAGTGTTTATGATAGTTTTGCTGATCAACCTGACATGCTTAGATGTTTTATTATGTCTAGGAGGTAGTTGAACCGGAAATTCCAACCGGCCCTCTTGTGGAGAGGTTAAATTTAGTTGAAGAGGAAAACATTTCCTTAAAGAAAAAATTGGAAAAAATGGAGGAGGAGAAGATGGAATTGGAGTTGCATGTTGCGGAAGTCATCGATGATCACAAGATCAAGATGGACCCTATTGTCGAGAGGTTAAATTTAGTTGAAGAAGAAAACAAATTCTTGAAGGAAAAAATAAAAAAAATTGGGGACGAGAAAATGATATTGGAGTTGCATGTTGCGGATGTCGTCGATGATCACAAGATCAAGATGGATGCGATGCGGTTGAAGATTAGAAAGATTAGAAAATATGCCATTCATACCGAGGCTTGGTATCATTATGCCGTTGGATCAATTGTTACCTTGGTTGCGATTATGATCGCATTTGTTTTCGCATTGAAATATTTTACATAGTTTCGATGTGTATGGAGAGCTATATGTTGTTAGATGAGAACTATATATGTATGTACTTTGGTTTTAATGTGATGATGAACTTCTATTAATTTGGTCACTTAATTATCTATTTATGATGTTCTATAATGGTTTTTGACACACTTAATTATATATAATGCACGCAGATGAACAGGCAATGGATGTACGGTGACAGACACACCTCCGAGTACATTAAGGGCGTGCATGAGTTTCTAAATGCGGCTGAGGCAAACAAGCAGAATGGTTTTATGTGTTGTCCATGCACTAAATGTGGGAATACGATGTCTTACTCTAACCGGAAAATCCTTCACTCCCACCTACTTTACAAGGGTTTCATGCCACACTATAATGTTTGGATGAAGCACGGAGAAATAGGGGTTATGATGGAAGACGGCGAAGAAGAAGAGTACGATGACAACTATGTGCCCCCTGAATACGGTGATGCTGCAATGGGGGGAGCTGGTGAAGATCAAGAGGAACCAGATGATGTGCCCAATGATGCTGCAACGGGTGAAGCTGCTGAAGATCAAGAGGAACCAGATGATGATCTCCGCCGGGTCATTGTCGATGCAAGGACGCAATGCGAAAGTCAAAAGGAGAAGCTGAAGTTCGATCGCATGTTAGAGGATCACAAAAAAGGGTTGTACCCCAATTGCGAAGATGGCAACACAAAGCTCGGTACCGTACTGGAATTACTGCAGTGGAAGGCAGAGAATGCTGTGGCTGACAAAGGATTTGAGAAGCTACTGAAAATATTGAAGAAGAAGCTTCCGAAGGATAACGAATTGCCCGACAGTACATACGCAGCAAAGAAGGTCGTATGCCCTCTAGGATTGGAGGTGCAGAAGATACATGCATGCCCTAATGACTGCATCCTCTACCGCGGTGCATACAAGGATCTGAACGCATGCCCGGTATGCGGTGCATTGCGGTATAAGATGAGACGAGATGACCCTGGTGATGTTGACGGCGAGCCCGCCAGGAAGAGGGTTCCTGCGAAGGTGATGTGGTATGCTCTGATGGGCCTTGAACCCCTCGTTGGTTACCCCAAGTGGAAGGTGTAAGATGTAGTAAGTAGAAGTGTTTTCCCTTAGCAAAGATGCCAAGGATCGAATCCCCAGAGACTCCTAGGTTCAACAAGTAGGTGTCAATTGCTACGGCGCCAGATTAGTAGCAATCAACGTGGACCTGCACACAGATACAAATAACTTTGCTCCCAACGAGTACAGAGAGGTTGTCAATCCCTCCGGCCTTGTAGTTCACAAAGGATTAAAAGCAATGATAGTAGTGATAGATAGTGTTTTTGCAATAGTAAGTAATAACCGAAAATAAATAGCGGATGTGATCAATGATGGTAATATGGACCGGAGTCTCATGATGTTCACTAGTGATGTCTCTCTCCCAAAAGACGATAAAACAGCTATGTGAGGTAAACAAATTATAGCTGGGCAATTGACAGGACCACGAACGCAAACCAATGCTGACTACATTGCAAGAAAGGTTGAGGTTCAAAGCATGGGCGGTACGCCAAAGTAAGTAGACCGAAATCCATCAATGCCTACTACTAATCATCCACCTTGAGATATCTATCCAGAACATCTCGCTGGTATTAAGTTGTGAGTCCCACCCATAGTGTAAACTCAATGCAACAGACCACTGCATTAAAAGAACTTTGCGTAAAGTAAACAATCCTTGCACCCACGGGCACAAGCACCGTTGTTTTCCCCCTTGTGGCAACAGCACATCCCCTAGACTCATGTTTCTGTCACTCAAGCTAGTCATCGAGGGGCATGAACCCACAATCGAGCATAACGTTCCCTCTTGGAGTCACTACCTATTACTCGGCCAAAGCATTAAATAACAACGGAGAACATGCAAGAATTACTTATGAACTAAAATATAAAAGAGGTGAATCAAATATATTACTCAAGATCAATCTGAACATAATCTCATAATCCATCGGATCCCAGCAAACTCAACATAGCAACAGCAGAAGGATTACATAGGTGCCTCGATCATGTAGGGCAGCTCACGAGGACTAATTAGTGAAGCACAAGAACGGGAGGAGAACATCACATAGCTACTGGTCATGGACTCATGGTCCAAGGGAGACTACTCACGAGTCATCCGGGAGGCGTCCATGGTGGTGGAGAAGCTCCCGGTGGTGATCCTCCCCTCCGACAGGGTGCCGGGAAGAGTTCTCCTGGTGCTCCCGATCTTGGAAGCGGCGGCGGCGGCGGAACAGAGATGGGATCGCGAAAAGAAGTTCTTGTCTGAGGGTTTCGGAGGTCCCTCTAAATATATGCCAAAGGGGGGCACCGGACGGGCTTCGGGGGGCCCAGGCGTCCCCCCGGCGCGGCCCAAGGGGGGGCGCCGCCAGGGCGCCTGGTGCCCTGGTGGCCCCCCAGGCTGCCCTTCGGACGCAGTGTTGTTTCCAGATCGCTGATTTTTTATATAATTTTTCTGGGCAGTTCTCGAAACGTGAAAACCTGAAATACAAAAACAGCCGAAAATAGAAACCGGAACTGGGGTGCACTGGATTAGTAAGTTAGTCCAAATATGATCAAAAGTGTATGGAAGTGTATGAATATCATAGCAATATCACCCAAAAGTGGCATGGAGCAAGCAGAAATTATAGATACGTTTTGGACGTATCAACATCCCCCAAGCTTAATTCCTGCTCGTCCTCGAGTAGGTAAATGATAACAAGAATAATTTCTGTGGTGACATGCTATTAACCATATAGGACTTTTATAGTCATATGACAAAAGCTTACTGAGACAATGATTCTAAAGTAATTAAGTTGCCTCATGAGAAAATCACAAATGACTGAAAGTTTTACAACATGAAACTGAAACATCAAAAAGATTTGCAATGAATATGATGTGCAAATATGATAAAGTAATATCTAGCTTGCCCCATTTAGTGATGCAAAACATAAATGCAGGGGCACCTTCAAGGTTTAAGTGATGACTAGATACAATGATTTCAGAATAAACGATATCACAATCATGCAAAAGATAATGCTACTTTGGGACAATGCACATTACACTCAGAATGACAATCATGCTCTGAGTAGTTGGTGCTTTACATAAAAGTAAAAGAAAGGTTAAGTGCTAGAGCTTTTTATTTTGAAAACATGGAAGCAATTGTGTCAACGGTAGTAGTACTTCATATGTGTCATGCATAAGACATCCTATAAGTTGCAAGCCTCATGCATCGTATACCAATAGTGCTCGCTCCTTGTCCTAATTAGCTCGGATTTCCATGGGTTATCATTGCATTGCATATGTTTCAACCAAGTGTCACAAAGGGGTACCTCTATGCCACCTGTACAAAGGTCCAAGGAGATAAATCGCATTTGATTTCTCGTTTTTGATAGATCTCAACTTGAGGACATCCATACTGGGACAACATAGAAAATAGATGATGGTCTCCTCTTTAATGCATAAGCATGTTCTCATAAGAGATTGAGGATCAAGGTCCAAGCTAAAACTTCCACCATGATACATGGCTTTGGTTGGCGGCCCAATGTTCTTCTCTAACAATATGCATATTCATTCAACCCACGGCAAATCACCCTTACTTCAGACAAGACGAACATGCATAGCAACTCACATGATATTCAACAAAAGTGTGACAGTTGATGGCGTCCCCAGAAACATGGTTACCGCTCAGCAAGCAACTCATAAGAAATAAGATACATAAGCAACATATTCTTTACCACAATAGTTTTTAAGCTACTTTCCATGAGCTATGTATTGCAAGGTTAGTGTGCTTAGTACAGGTGGAGGTTAGCAAAAGACTGGGAGCGACCAACTAAGAGAGCAATGACGGTCATAATCATGCAGAGCGACAAACAAACATTGAATCAGGCATGGTAGTTATATTGCTACTCAGAAACAAAAGATCATCAAGGCTTGACAGACTTTCTTTACAGTCTTAAATATGCGTGAGCATACGCCAAATCAATCAAAATAAATTCTCGAAGGAAGTTATTACTAAACCATACCATATCATAGGCAAACAAATCAAGTTGGTACTCCAATAACACATTGGGAACCCCCCAGCTATTTAAGATTAACCATAAGAAAACCTGAACTACTAAGCACCATCATGCAAGTAGCATCTTTATCATAGACACATTAACCAATGCAACGGAAGCAAACTCTCTTAATAAGGTGAGCATGATAATTAAAGAGAGTTCAAACAACCAACTAGACAAAAGCTCTTTGAAAAGATAAGCATGAATACTAAGAGCAGAGCACGATAGTAGCTATTTAAAAGACAAAGAACACACATAGCAAAGATAGACATGAAAATTCTATGTTATGTTCTAGGTAGAGGTGGAGCGTGTTTCTCTCCCACATAAAGGAATTCTGAGTTCCGACTCGTTTTGAAAAACTAAAGAGAAAACTAAAAGCAAGACGCTCCAAGCATAGCACATAACACATGAAGTGATAAAAATATAGCGGAACGAAAGACGAACTGATAATGTTGATGGAGAAGGGGATGCATGGGGGGCATCCCCAAGCTTAGACGCTTGAGTCTCCTTGAATATTTCTTGGGGGTGCACGGGGGCATCCCCAAGCTTGAGCGCTTGACACTCCTGAATCTTTTTATCATCTTCCCTCGCACACTTGAAAACTCCCTTCATACATAACTCATCATAATCTGATTAGCGAGGTTAGTACCCTTAATAAAATAATTATAACTTGCTGGAAATAAGGATATTCTTGAAGTTCTACTGTTTCTCAAGATTGCCAAAATGTTTTTGCAAAGAAAAAGCAAGTTCTTGATTTGCAAAGTAAAGGAAAGGCAAAACAGGACAGAATCTGTGAAAAACAGAACAGCAGGTAGTAATTGATCTGTTCGGGATACTTCTGCAACTCAAATCAAAAAACTCAGAACAGAAGCACGAAAGACAATTATATAGAGAACGCTGTCGAAAACATTCAGACTAAAAAGATGATCTGGTGATTTTATACGAATTTTTCTATCCAAGGACAGAATCTGTTTCCTGGACAGCACCTCACAACTTTTGAACTTTCTAGCAATCAGAGGCTATACTTGGCACAAATATGAAAAGCAAAGATACAATGATGATGCTACAGCAGTAAACAACATCAAGACACAACAAAAGCAAAAAATTTATTCAAGTGGGCTGCCTCCCAAAAGCGCTTTCTTTTATGCCTTTAAGCTATGCATAATGCATATAGATCAAGTTTTATCAAGAGTAAAAGAATAGCTAGCCCGTACAACGGACTCAAAAGGTAACTTGATCTTCTTACGAGGGAATGATACGTCCAAAACGTATCTATAATTTCTGCTTGCTCCATGCCACTTTTGGGTGATATTGCTATGATATTCATACACTTCCATACACTTTTGATCATATTTGGACTAACTTACTAATCCAGTGCACCCCAGTGCCAGTTTCTGTTTTCGGCTGTTTTTGTATTTCAGGTTTTCACGTTTCGAGAACTGCCCAGAAAAATACAGAAAAATTATATAAAAAATCAGCGTTCCGGGAAGGACACTGCTTCCGAAGGGGAGCCTGGGGGGGGGGCACAGGGGCTCCAGGCGCCCTGTGGGCGCCCCCCCCCAGGGCCGCGCCGGGGGGGCGCCTCGGCCCCCCGAGAGCCCCCCGGTGCCCTACTTTGGCAGATATTTAAAGGGTTCCCCGTAACCCTTGAAACAGGACTTCTTTTCGCGATCCCATCTCTGTTCCGCCGCCGCCGCCGCTTCCAAGATCGGGAGCACCAGGAGAACTCTTCCCGGCACCCTGCCGGAGGGGAGGATCACCACCGGGAGCTTCTCCACCACCATGGACGCCTCCCGGATGACTCGTGAGTAGTCTCCCTTGGACCATGAGTCCATGACCAGTAGCTATGTGATGTTCTCCTCCCGTTCTTGTGCTTCACTAATTAGTCCTCGTGAGCTGCCCTACATGATCGAGACACCTATGTAATCCTTATGCTGTTGCTATGTTGAGTTTGCTGGGATCCGATGGATTATGAGATTATGTTCAGATTGATCTTGAGTAATATATTTGATTCACCTCTTTTATATTTTAGTTCATAAGTAATTCTTGCATGTTCTCCGTTGTTATTTATTGCTTTGGCCGAGTAGTAAGTAGTGACTCCAAGAGGGAACGTTATGCTCGATTGTGGGTTCATGCCCCTCGATGACTAGCTTGAGTGACAGAAACATGAGTCTAGGGGATGTGATGTTGCCACAAGGGGGAAAACAACGGTGCTCGTGCCCGCGGGTTCAAGGATTGTTTACTTTACGCAAAGTTCTTTTAATGCAGTTGTCTGTTGCATTGAGTTTACACTATGGGCGGGACTCGCAACTTAATACCAGCGAGATGTTCTGGATAGATATCTCAAGGTGGATGATTAGTAGTAGATATTGATGGATTTCGGTCTACTTAGTTTGGCGTACCGCCCATGCTTTGAACCTCAACCTTTCTTGCAATGTAGTCAGCATTGGTTTGCGTTCGTGGTCCTGTCAATTGCCCAACTGTAATTTGTTTACCTCACATAGCTGTTTTATCGTCTTTTGGGAGAGAGACATCACTAGTGAACATCATGTGACTCCGGTCCATATTACCATCATTGATCACATACACTATTTACTTTTCCACTATTTTACTTACTATTGCAAAACATTATCTATCACTACTATCATATTGCTTTTAACCCTTTGTGAACTACAAGGCCAGAGAGATTGACAACCTCTCTGTACTCGTTGGGAGCAAAGTTATTTGTATCTGTGTGCAGGTCCACGTTGATTGCTAATTGCGCCGTTAGCAGTTGACACCTACCTGTTGAACCTAGGAGTCTCTGGGGATTCGATCCTTGGCATCTTTGCTAAGGGAAAACACTTCTACTTACTGCATCTTACACCTTCCACTTGGGGTAATCCAACGAGGGGTTCGAGGCCCATCAGGGAAGTGTTCCATCCCTTTCTTGAGAGGAAACTGAAATTTTATATTACCCTCTTTCATGTCAATGACAGCACCAACGGTGCGCAAAAAGGGACGTCCCAAAATAATTGGACATGAAGGATCACATTCAATATCCATAATAGTGAAATCAACAAGCACATAATTATCATTGACAACGATAAGGACATCGTCGATCCTCCCCAAAGGTTTCTTGATGGAAGAATCAACGAGACGAACACCAAAAGAACAAGAATCATAAGGTTTCAATTTAAGCATATCATATATTCTTTTGGGCATAACAGAGGTACTAGCACCAACATCACATAATGCATAACAAGAGAAGTCATTCAAATTAATTTTTATCATAGGATCCCAACCATCTTCTAGCTTTCTAGGTACACTACTAGAAAAAAGCTCATTAGTGGCGCACCACTTTTGGGTATTAGTGGCGCACTGTGGCGCACCAGAGGTGCGCCATTACTAATCCAGATATCAGTGGCGCACCACCTGGTGCGCCATTGATATCCCCCCGGGTGCGCCACTGATAATGTATAGGGGTGGCCTGCTGGTGCGCCACTACTAAGTATAAGGGTGCGCCACTGATATTTTTTCAGAATTTTTTTTTCAATTTTTTTTTCAAATTTTATTCCAGAATTGCTACAGGTGCGCCACTGATATTGCTACAGGTGCGCCACTAGTAACAATTTTTTTTTTCAAATTTTTTTCCAGAATTTTTTTTTTCAATTTTGGCGGGTTATTTTTTTTTCCTTAATCTCGGGTCACTATGGCTTAATCTCGGGTCAAATCGCACTCCGTGGTCAAACTTCCCGGAAGGTCACCCATCCTACACTACTCCAGCCCAAGCACGCTTAACTTCTGAGTTCTATCCAACCCCAGCACCATCTCACTTAGCAGGCACTTGTTGATATATCTATCATATCAATCCTATTAAACCTTGTTGATGTCTAGGAGTTTGTTCATGTTCATGAGTGTGATGAAATTTTGAAAAAATATTTCAAACTTCCCGGTCATTTTACATATCATATTTTGAATTTTTTAAAAAAAAACTATTTTTTTTAAAAAAACCATTTTTT
>LR738716.1:72516630-72537864 GCA_902687465.1 Secale cereale
TTCCAAAAAAAATAGTTTTTCAAAAAAAAAATTTCAAAAAAAAAACTATATTAGTGGCGCACCGTGGCAGTGGTGCGCCATTACTAGTTTTAACTAGTAATGGCGCACCTCTGCAACGGTGCGCCACTACTACCTTTGAAAAAAAATTTAAAAAATAAAATGTTAGTAGTGGCGCACCGTGTGGAGGTGCGCCATTACTAGTTCAAACTAGTAATGGCGCACCTCCACACGGTGCGCCACTACTAACATTTTTTTTTAAAAAAAAAATTTCAAAGTTAGTAGTGGCGCACCGTGTGGAGGTGCGCCATTACTAGTTAAACTAGTAATGGCGCACCTCCACACGGTGCGCCACTAGTATGTCTGGGGAGGGGGGTGTGCACAGAACAAACTTACTAGTGGCGCACCACACACCAGGTGCGCCACTAGTAAAAAAATAGTAATGGCGCACCTGTTTATGGTGCGCCACTGCTATAGCAGTGGCGCACCACATCCACGGTGCGCCACTAATAGTGATATTACGGATAGCCCTTTTTCTAGTAGTGGTATGGAGGCTTCTACTCTAAGTTTCTCCTCCCTAGCTTTGATGAGAGCATTAGTGATATGCTCTGTGAAGGCAAGGTTAAGCGTGCTAGTGCGGGGATCTCTAGACATCTTGTGAAGGAAATCAATAACTTCGGTAAGAGTGCAATTATCAAAATCAAGGTCACGAGCATCAAGTAAAGTGGTAGTGGTGTCCTTAAGGTTCACTTGTTTGGTAGCTTCTAAAGTCATAGCATCACCATTAATAGGTCCATTGGGACCAGGAGTACGTTGGGTGCTAAGAGTGTGAACATCCTCAACAACTTGCATAGTAGCAACAGTGCGGTGGGTAGGAAGGCTCTTAATTCTTTCCTCTTCCTCCCTTTCTCTAGCCCATCTTTCTTTAAGTTTAGCCATCATCCTAATATTTTCATTAATTTGCACTTGAGTAGCATTAATAGGGATGACTTCCCTCTCCTTAAGAGGAGAGGTTTCAATTTTTAGCAATTTTATCTCATTAGCTAAATGGTCTACCTTAAAAGAAAGATCATCTAGTTTATGTAGTTTCTCTCCTACATTCTTATTAAAGGCTTTTTGGGTAGTAATGAAATCTCTAAGCATGGTCTCTAGCTCAGTATTGGAGTTATTGGTACTAGGATAAGCATTGTTGTTCCCATAAGAGTTAGAGGGGAACGGTCTAGGATTGTTACCAAAGTTACTTCTATAAGCATTGTTGTTAAAATTGTTTCTAGAGATAAAGTTCACATCTACTTGTTCTTGAGCAATCAAAGAATTTAAAGGAACATCACGAGGATCAACAGTAGATTGCTTCGAAAGTAGAGACATGATGAAGTCAACTTTTTCATTAAGGGAGGAAATCTCATCGACAGAGTTTACCTTCCTACCTGTTGGAGCGCGTTCGGTGTGCCATTGGGAATAGTTGGTCATCATCTCATCGAGAAGCTTTGTGGCAGCACCAAGTGTAGTTGACATAAAAGTTCCTCCCGCGTCCGAATCTAACAAGTTCCGCGAGGTAAAGTTCAAGCCTGCATAAAAAGTTTGGATAACCATCCAAGTAGTCAAACCGTGAGTAGGGCAGTTCTTGATAAGAGATTTCATACGTTCCCAAGCTTGGGCAACGTGTTCATTATCCAATTGTTTAAAATTCATAATGTTACTTCTAAGTTGGATAATTTTAGCAGGTGGATAGTATTTTCCGATAAAAGCATGAATCTATGCTATTTCTAGGCAAAGACTGAAACCAAATTTTAGCTCCTCCTCTCAAGGAGAAAGGAAAAAGCTTAAGCTTAACAATATTACCATCTATTTCTTGGTACTTTTGCATATCACAAAGTTCAACAAAGTTGTTCAAGTGTAAAGCAGCAGCATCTCCAGCTCCGGAGAATTGTTCTCTCATGACTAAGTTCAGCAAAGCAGGTTTAATTTCATATGAAGGTGCTGAAGTGGCAGGTGTAGTGATAGGTGTGCTGATAAAGTCATCGTTGTTGTAACTAGTGAAGTCACACAACTTGGTGTTCTCGGTGGAACCCATAGTAGCAAGCAAGCAAGATGTCAGGGGAAACTGTCCGCCACGAACACCTATGGGACCGGAGCCCCTTGTCTGTGCGGTACGAGGGCGGAGGGAGCACGAAGAGCCGATCGTAGCGAGCACGCGGGCGGTTTTACCCAGGTTCGGGCCGCGGTGGACGCGTAAAACCCTACTCCTGCTTAGTTGTGTATTGAGTTTGAGTGCTCGGGAGCTTGAAGAAGCAGCTACACCGAGCGTGAGGGTGATCTAGGTTCCGAACCCCCTCCACGTTGTGCATGGGCCTCCTTTTATAGTGTAAGGGGTCACCGACAGGTGTCAACGTAGGAGAAAGGGGTAAAAACGTAAAAGAGGTGGTAGTTGTAACAGTGCGGGAACAGTGGAGCTACAGTGCAGAACAGTGGTCTATACCTACTTTGACAGTGGGGGACAAGGGCATTTAATGCCCGTCGCCGTCGACCCCAAAAGCTCCCGCTCTTGCGTCTCCGTCTGCCACGGCGATGGATCCATCACCGTGGAGTGCCACCGTGTACCCCAGGCTGCACAGCCATCCGCCACGCGTCCCTGGATAGGCCCCAGGGCGACGCGTGGGCCGATGAGCTGGAGCGCGGGCACACAGCGCAGCCTTCCCGGCAAGCACCTTGTCGGGGCCTTGATCTTGCCGGGCCCGGGAGCTTGCCGCTCCCCGGGCCCTTGCCGGGGCGCATATAGCGCCGAGGCGTGTCTTCTAATCTTCCTGGCAAGCTCCTCTTGCCAGGGTCTTGTACTAGTGGGGCAGTCTTGAGCCTGGTACGGCCTTCCCGGCAAGCTCCTCTTGCCGGGGTCTCGATCTTATGTCTTGTATACTTTGTTTTTGAATGGTTTAATAGGGAGCAGGAAGGTCTCCGGCGAGCACGCGGTAAACCTTGCCGCGGGAAGCTGCGACTGCCCGTGCACAAGTTGGGGTACTGAGGTACCCCTACCTTAGTACACCGACAGGAGCCCCCGGGCCTGGGCCACACACGGTGCCGAGCGCTGTTGGGCCAGGCCCAAACCAGTGCACGGGCACCCGCGGCCCGCGGCGCGCCGAATCCACTTCCGTATCCGCCGCACCCCACCGTAACGGCACGCGTCGATCGCGGCGTCGTGGGATTGGACGTGCCCACGATCTCTTAATGGAAAGGGCGAAACGCCCCCCACTCCCCCATAAAAGCAGAGGAAGCAGCAGCCGTTCCCCCCCTTGCGCTTTCATTGCCTCGTCTTCCTCCTCCAAAGATTCTTCTTGCGCTCCGCCTCCACACCTCCGCCGCCGCCGTCTGCATCTCCGGCGTCGTCGGACCTTTCGCCCCTCCTTCCTTCCGCCGCGTCCGCCATGGCCCCGAAGACCGACAAGGCGAAGGCGGAGAAGGCCAAGAGGGAGAAATCGGAGCAAGCGGCGAAGCTCGCCGCGTACCGGAAGAAGCACCTCGTCTTCCCACCGAAGCTCGGCGTGCGGGAGCTCTGGAACAAGTACTACTTGTTCTGGGCCAAGGACACCAAGGCGCACCCCCGCACACGAGCCTATCCGGCCGCCGCCAAGGACGAATACCCAGGCGGGTACTATTTCTTCGCAGCCTTTTTTCACTGTGGTCTCTGCCCTCCTTTCTCGAACTTATTCTGCAACATTATGAACACATACGGCCTCCATCTGCTTGACTTCACCCCCAACGCCATCCTCACCATGGCGGTTTTCGCACACATGTGCGAAAACTTCATAGGAGTACACCCAAACGTAGCGCTTTTTAGGCACTTCTTCATTCCTAGAGCAGAGGCCGACGCCCCCCTCTCCGGAGGAATTTCTTGGGTTTTCCGTCTGAATAAAAAGGGAGCGTACTTGCCGGGGGAGCTCCGCGGCAAGTGGGAGGAATGGCGAGCGGAGTGGTGCTGGATCGTCGAAGACCAGCCGCAAGCCTTCACCCCGCCGCGCACAACGCCCATCGTGCGCGGCAGGGACTGGAGCGAGCTAGATTCGGACGACATCAAGCTCGACATCGCCCTCGTCCGGATTCTTCGTCTTCGGATGGCCAAGCTGTCAGTTGCAGAGGTGGGCGCAGATTTCCTCCGCCGGCGCATCGCCCCTCTCCAAGACCGGAAGAGGTCGGCCTGGGAGTACGGCGGCCCGGCAGACATAATGAGGCTGCGCCCCGGGCTCAACTTCAACTTCACCACGCTGGAGCTGAAGGGGATGGTCCGGGAACTCTTCAAGTACGACCCGGCACACCCTGAGTGGTTCAGACCTCCCCGGGAAGTGGTGCCGCTCTGCAACAACATCGTCCGGGACCGGATCCTCGCCATGATGCCCATGTGTGACTCGCATGGCGTGGACCGCACGTGGATCGCTCCCAAGCCCATCGACGTCCTCAACTTCTACGACAACCTCGCGGAGGTGGCGAAGAACAAGAACGACCTCAAGGAGCACACGCGGGACACCACCGACCAGGAGATCGCCTACATAGCTTCCCGGGCTGAAGAGGCCGCTGCAGCCGCAGCGGCAGGAATTTTTGGATACACGCCTGAAGAGGCGGAGGTTGCGGATGCGACCGCCCAGGCGGAGGAGGCGGAGATCCGCAGGTTGCTGCAGCTCCCCCCTGATGCGCTCGCCGGGGTCCCCTCCCTGAGGCACTCCGGGATCCATGGAATCGCGGCCGAGGCCGCGGCAATGGAGGGTGCCGCTGGAGGGAGCAGAGGCGCCGCGAGGGGCGGAGGCGGCAAGGGAAAGGAGGCCGCAGCGCAGGGCGCCGGGCCCAGCGAGCCGGCCGGGGAAGAGGAGGAGGAGGAGGCCGAGGACTCTGGCGGATCCACGGAGCTCTACGCCGATGACCTCTCCTCGTCGGAGAGCTCCCCGCCCCCAGCAAGCCCAAGGCAATCCCCACCGAAGCGTCTCCGCAAGACGGCGACGGGGGAGAGGGCGCAGGCGCCCCGGCAACAGCCAGCTCGCCGGGCAGCTCCCCGGGGGAGCCAAGCCGCGCCAAGGCCGACCGGCGCACCAGCCACAGCGGAGGCGGCCCGCGCGCGGACCACGACGGAAGCGCCTCGCAGGCCGGCGCCGAGCCGGCAGGGGTCTTCTCGGAGCGGAGCAGCGGCTCCGCCCGCTCCTCGGGCGCCGGCGACCACAGGGGCTGGGTCTTCGCAGCCCCCAGCCCCGGCGAACACCAAGCGCGCGAGGGAGTCTTCATCTTCCGCTCCTCGCGCCGACGCGCCGACGGTGGAGTACGACTTCTCCGCCTTGAGCGAGGACGACGAGGAGGACCAGGAGTAAGAGTCTAAGATCTTACACCTTCTCGGTTTTTGTCTTGGTTTTTGTTGATGCTGACTCTGTTCATTGCTTTGATTTCAGTACCTTGACTCAGCGCGCGGCGAAGAAGGCCAAGGCGCCTGTAGTCGAGGCCGCGGAAGGCTCAGCCGTCACGGCAACAGGAGGTGTGTCGGAGCCGAGCCTGCCGGACCCGAGCGCTGCTCCGAGGAGCAGCCCCCAGCGCAGCCCCCAGCGCAGCCCCCAGCGTAAGTCTGGGGTTTATTCTTTCACTTAGCGGGGTACGCCTGAGGATTGGTCTTGTCTTCATATCTTGATGTTTCTTATCTTGATTTGTGCAGAGGTGGAGCCACAGCGGGAAGAGCGCCCGGAGACCGTCGTCGAGGAGCCGCAGGCCCCGCCGTCCCCGCCAAGGCAGAACTCTCCGGCAAGGGAGAGTGCTCCGCCAAGGGCGGGTACTCCGCCAAGGCAGAGTACCCCGCCAAGGGCGAGCAGCCCGGCGAGGGTGACTACTCCGACAAGGCCGAGCTCCCCGGCGAGGGAGCCCGCCGCTGAGGACGTCCGCCAAGGTATGCCTTGTGATTTGCTTTCTTGGCTTTGCCTCTTTTTGGATATTTGCTTGAATCTTGAACTTCTTTTTCTTCTTCTTCTTCTTAGATCTTCCTCCCCCCGAGCCCATGGAGACGGAGGTTATCAACCTCGAGGAGGAGGGCGCGCAGGGCGGCGGCGGTGACGTCCCTGCCACCGAGGAGATGGCTGAGGCCGCCGAGCCGGCCGCGCAGGAGACTGCTCCGGCTGCGGACGCAGCGGCGGGGGAGGGGGACGGCGACCGCACCGCCGACCCGGAGGTGGCGGGAGCATCGGATGCTGCACCGGCCGCCGACCCCTCCGCCAGCAAGGAGCAGGGGTACTATCTTGAGGCCCCCAACGGCGTCTTCATCCAGATGCCTTGGGGGTCTTCATCGCGAGCTCCCGCGGAGGGCGAGGCGTTTGACGGAGAAGTCCTCGCCTCCACGGGCCTGAAGATCGTCGAGGCGCCCGGCGGGAGTGAGGGGCCCGAGGAGGAGAAGCTGCTCCACCAGCTCCTGGCCCTTTACCGGGCCAGGCAGGCGAAGCTCGCCTCCCGGGAGGCCCTTGCCGCCAAGGCCGCCGCAGAAATGGAGAAGCGCGCGGCGGAGCTCAGCGCCGCCAATCAGGCGGCCCTCCGCGAGGTGGCGGAGGAGCGCGAGCGTCTCGCCGGCGAGTACCAGGAGTGGGTGCTCGAGAAGGCTGAAGCTGAGGAACAGCAGCGGCTCGCCGGGGTGGAGATGTCCCGGCGAGAGGGAGAGCTCGCGCAGCGGAAAGTCGAGCTCGACTCCCATGAGGAGGACCTTGCCGCTCGCGAGGCTGCCCTTGGCGGGGAGTTGAAGGAGGCGAAAGCCGCCGCGGTTGCCGCGGAAGACGCCAAGAAGGAGCTCGCCGCCAAGGTTGTGCAGCTGGAGAAGGCGCTGAAGGTGAGCGCTGAGAAGGTTGCCGCGCTCATCATTGAGCGCGAGAAGGATGCCCACACAAACTCTGAGCTCCAGGTGAGCCTCTCCAAGAGGGGCGACGAGTTGAAGGCCGCCAAGGACTCCATCGAGGACTTGGAGCTGAAGGTCACCACTCTGAAGGATTCACTCGACGCTGCCCGGGCTCAGGAGAACAAGCTGAAGGAGGAGCTCCGCAAGGAGCGGACCTTGGTGGACAGCGTCAACAAAGCATCCGAGCTCTTCCGCCAAACCATTGAGGTATGGACCGAAGACTTGGTTTCTTCTGCGTCCAACATTGACCAGGAGCTGCTGGCGCTGAAGGATGAACATCTCATCTACTCGCCGGATCCGGACCTCCCGCACAGCGCCAAGCTCAGCCTCTTCTTCAGAGGGATCGCGCCGGCCCTTGCAGGTCTCCGGAACCGAATCCCCGCGCAGCTGGCCGAGGAGTCGCGCCTGCTCTGCGCGGGAACTCTGGAGCGGGTGCTGACGAAGATCGTGTACCGCAACCCGGGGATCAATCTCACCAACGTTCTTCGCAGCCTGCCGGCTGACGCGAACACGGAGGCCTTGAAGGAGCAGGTCGCCCATATCATCGCCAAGGTGGCTAGGCTCGGCAGGAAGGAGGGCGACCGCGTAGATTAGGGCTCCGTTATCTTTATCTTTTCTTTTTGCTGCTGCACATTATGTCATGAACTTATTAGTCCATTGCGACAAGTTATCCCTTGTAAGATATTTATCTTATTTCGATCAATCAGTGCAATGTTATCTTCCTTGTCTTAATCCTTGACTTTGTATGTTTTTCACCCTACGCTCCCGGGAAGCTTGCCGGCAAGGGACCTTTGCCGCGAGCGCTGAGTGCTGGACTCTGAGCAGCCTGCTGGCCAAGGCCTCACCGGCAAGCAACCTTGCCGCAGCCAGTCGCAACGCACTTAGCTTGCTGAGCGTACTCGGAAACGAAGCAAGGGCGCGACACTTGTCGCAGCTCACTTAAATCGTTGAGCGAACTCGAAAACAAGATAAGGGTGCGGCAAGCTACGGGTAGGTTCCTCCGCGCACAGGTTTTCCATACAAAGTGTGATTGTTCAAGGAAGACAACTAAAATTTAAAATTTGAACTGGTCAAATTCTAACAACTTATCTTTCATATGTTGCTTGCTTATATTGCTTGCTTTCCGGTAAGGCTTCTCTTTCTTGAACAGCACTTGGTTCCTCCTCCACCTCCTTACCCCCCGCCAAACTTGTGCGCGAGGAATGTTCCGTCTTCTTAAGAGGAAAGAAAAGGGAGAGGGAAACAAGTATATGGCCTTTCGGCGTGCCAATGCTTACCGGATACTTGAGTGTTGCACCAAATGCCAAACAAGACATGCAAATAGCGAAGAAAAGCATGCAAAAGGCAATCGGTGCGAGAAACACAGAAACTTTACTGATGCACGGGGTCTGCGCCCGGCTTTGTACAAAGGGCTACATGCAACAGCGGCAAAGCTTGTACAAAAGGTGGTTGCCGGAGCGGATCACGGCAACCGCGCCTTAGGGGTGAAACTTGCGAAGATGCTCTATGTTCCAGGAGTTGCTCACCGGTAAGCCTTCTTCGGTCTCGAGGCGGACAGCGCCGGGCCTCGTGACTTGTCTCACCCGATAAGGGCCTTCCCACTTCGGCGTCAACTTGTTGGAATTCTTGGCGGACTGAACACGCCGAAGAACAAGGTCGCCTTCCTCGAGACTCCTGGCCTTGACCTTGCGGCTATGGTAGCGACGCAAGGCTTGCTGGTATCGAGCAGCTCGTACAGCAGCCTGGAGACGTCCCTCCTCGAGGAGCAATGCGTCATCTTGCCGCAGTTGCTCTTGCTCGAGCTCATCATAAGAGAGTACTCGAGGAGATCCGTATACGAGTTCCGTGGGGAGAACTGCTTCTGCTCCATAGACTAGAGCAAAGGGTGTCTGTCCGGTGGCTCGACTTGGTGTCGTTCTGATTGACCAAAGAGCCGCCGGTAGCTCCTCTATCCAATTTCTTCCACACTTGCGCAGCCTGTCAAAGGTCCTTGTCTTCAGTCCGCGCAGCACTTCAGCGTTTGCCCTCTCCGCTTGACCGTTGCTCCTCGGGTGAGCAACAGAAGCGAAACAGACCTTGGCGCCAAGGTCTTGGACGTACTGCATGAAGGTGCGACTAGTGAATTGTGTACCGTTGTCGGTGATGATCCTGTTAGGGATCCCGAAACGGCAAACAATCGACCTGAAGAACCTGACTGCTGACTGTGCTGTCACCTTTCTCACCGGCTCCACTTCTGGCCACTTTGTGAACTTGTCGATTGCAACGTACAAGTACTCAAAGCCCCCGACGGCTCGGGGGAAGGGGCCGAGGATATCGAGCCCCCAGACCGAGAAGGGCCAGGACAAAGGGATTGTTTGGAGAGCTTGAGCTGGCTGATGAATCTGCTTTGCATGGAACTGGCACGCTTCACACTTAGTTACTAGTGCAGTTGCATCTTGGAGGGCTTCTTGCCAAAAGAACCCTTGCCGGAAAGCCTTCCCGGCAAGCGCCCTTGCGCCAATGTGGTGGCCGCATATGCCTCCGTGTATTTCCGCCAACAGCTTCTGTCCATCTTCCCTGGAGATGCACTTCAATCTGACACCATTGAATCTTCTTCTGTACAGCTCGTTATCCACGAACTGGTACATACTTGACTGTCTGGTTATCTTCTCTATCTCTTGAGGGTCGTCGGGAAGTTCTCCAGTTTGCAGAAAACGGACTATCTGCTGTGCCCATGCCGGAGCCTGAGGCTCAACGGCAAGGACTAAAGGCTCGAGGGCCGCTGCGGGAACCTCAGCTTCTACGGCGAGGACCTCTGGTTCTGCCGGAGCTGATGGTCCCCTGGCAAGCTCGCCGGGGCAAGGCTTGTCGGGAACACTTGCTTCAACTGTACAAGCCCGAGGGCTTGCAGGAGCAAACTGTTCCTCAGCGTTGTTGTTGTTGATCTTGGGGACCATGGCGGCGGTTTCAGGGAGATCCGCCGGCAAGTAATCGCCGGAGACCAACTTTCTCTTCTTGGATTGCCCAATTGACGGTGTAACGGATGGTTGAGTCAGCTTGAGCAAGAAGGTCCCTGGTTCCACAGGTAACTTCATCGCAGCACACTTTGAAAGGCCATCTGCAATTTCATTTTGAGCTCTCGGGATGTGCTCCATCTGCAGACCTTCAAAGTGTTCTTCAAGCTTTCTCACTTCATCGACGTAAGCTTCCATCAAAGGGCTCTGATAGCTTTTGTTGACTTGCCGGACCACCAACTGAGAATCGCCCCGCACAATCAGCTTCCTGATCCCAAGTTCGGCCGCAATCCTGAGGCCGGCAAGCAAGCCTTCATATTCTGCGGTGTTGTTCGTCGCTTGCTCCCTGGGAAAGTGCATCTGGATAACATACTTGCGGTGCTCTCCGGTGGGCGCGATGAGTACCACGCCAGCACCAGCGCCTTGCAGCGAGAAGGCGCCATCAAAATACATTACCCATTCACTTGTAGCTTCTTGTACGGGCGTACTTGTTTCTTGAACTTCTTCATCGGGCGTTGGAGTCCACTCAGCTATGAATTCTGCCAAAGCTCGGCTCTGTATGGTTGAAGTACTTTCAAACTTGAGTCCAAAGCTCGACAGTTCCAGTGCCCACTCGACGATCCTGCCCGTTGCTTCGGGGTTATGCAATATCCTCTTTAGCGGAAAGCGAGTGACCACCGTTATCTCATGGGCTTGGAAGTAATGGCGGAGCTTTCTCGAGGCCATGAGGAGGCTGAAAAGCAATTTTTGCACACCAGAGTACCTTGATCTAGCTCCCTGGAGGAGGGAACTCACAAAATACACTGGGCGCTGCACCATCTTCTTCCGCACCTCATCCTGTTCCTGCGCAGAGTTATCCTTGTCGGGGCCAGAGCTTGCCGGAGCAGCCCCCTGCTTGTCTCTGGATTCGTTTGCCGGTGGTGCTGACTCCTCGTCGGACTCCCTCTCCGCTACTAACGCAGCACTAACCACCTGGTTGGTTGCCGCTAGGTATAGCAACAACTTTTCCTGTGGTCTAGGTGCGACAAGTATTGGAGTGGAGGACAGGTACCGTTTCAAATCCTGCAGCGCCACCTCCGCTTCCGGAGTCCACTTCATGGGACCTGCCTTCTTCAAGATTTTGAAGAAAGGTAGGGCGCGTTCTGCAGACTTTGAAATGAACCTACTGAGGGCAGCCACACAACCTGCAAGCCTCCTGACATCCTTGACGCGCTTTGGGGCCTCTATCTGCTCGATGGCTTTAATCTTGTCGGGGTTGGCTTCAATCCCCCTCTGCGATACACAGAACCCGAGAAGCTTGCCGGAGGGGACTCCAAAGACGCACTTCTCGGGGTTCAACTTGAGCTGTATCTTGCGCAGGTTCTGAAATGTCTCTTCCAAATCTTGGATCAGGGTTTCTTTGCTCTTGCTCTTCACCACGATGTCATCCATGTAAGCTTCTACATTTCTGTGGATCTGTGGCTCAAAAGCAGTGTATACCACCCTTGCAAAGGTGGAGCCTGCATTCTTCAATCCAAATGGCATGCGAATAAAGCAATAAGTGCCACATGGAGTGATAAATGCAGTCTTCTCTTCATCCTCCTTGGCCATAAAGATCTGATGATAGCCTGAGTATGCATCAAGAAAACAGAGTAGCTCACATCCGGCAGTGGAGTCAACGATCTGGTCAATGCGTGGCAAAGGGAATGGATCCTTGGGACATGCTTTATTCACATCGGTGAAGTCTATACACAGTCTCCATTTTCCATTGGCCTTGCGCACGACGACTGGATTTGCCAACCACGTTGGATGGATCACACCTCTAACTAGGCCTGCTGCTTCTAGCTTCTTGATCTCTTCGTTGATGAACTCTTGGCGCTCCACGGCTTGCTTCCTCACTTTCTGCTTGATGGGCCGCGCATGAGGACAGACAGCAAGCTTGTGCTCAATTACCTTCCTGGGAACACCGGGGATGTCAGATGGTTGCCAGGCAAACACATCGACATTCGCCCGCAGGAAGGCAACGAGCGCGCTTTCCTATTTGCTGTCAAGGGTGGCACTGATGGTGAAGGTACCACCAGTGCCGTCCTCCTTGGCGGACACCTTCTTGGTTGCCGGAGGAGCGGCCATTCCTTTCTTGCTCTTGCCGGTGGAGCTCGATGGAACGTCCTCGACGGCAGCGCAGCACTCCGAGGAGGTGCGGTTGCCGGAGTGGGTCCCAGAGCACTTGCCGGACTTGGTCTTCGTCTTCTTCCCCCCGGGAGCTTCAGCGGCAAGAGTATCCTTCTCGGCCGCAGCTGCCGCATCCCGGTAGATCTTGTCGGCGCAGACAAGCGCATCCTTCTTGTCGCCGTGGACAGTGATGACGCTTATCGGCCCCGGCATCTTCAGCACGTTGTAGGCATAGTGGGAAGCTGCCATGAACTTGGCGAGGGCAGGACGGCCGAGTATTCCATTGTAGGGCAATGGAATATCGGCGACGTCGAAAGTGATGCGCTCAGTCCTGAAGTTGAGCTCCCCGCCAAAGGTCACCGGCAGAGTGATCTTTCCCTTGGGCTTGCTCCTTCCCGGGTTGATTCCTTGGAATGAACCGGTTTCTTCGAGCTCGCCATCTGGAATCTGGAGTTTCTTGATCACAGCAGAGGAGATCAAGTTCAGCCCGGCCCCGCCGTCAACCAACATTTTGGTGACCTTGAGGTTGCGGATGGTGGGAGAAACCAGCACCGGCAAGCACCCGACCGCAGTGGTGCGGTCAGGGTGATCCTCGAGATAAAAAATGATGGGCGTGCTGGACCATTTGAGGAGCCTGCACGACTCCACGGGCGGCTCCGCTGCGTTTACCTCACGCACCCACTGCTTTAGTTGGCGGTGGGAGGTGTGCAGGGAGGCGCCACCGTCGACGCACAGGACCTCCGTGGCCTTCTGGAACTCCTGCTCGCTGTTCTCCTCGTCCTCCATGTCTTCATCGTCGTCTTCTTCGTCGTTGTCGCGGCCCCGGGGAGGTCGGTCTCCTTGCCGCTGCTTAGCCTTGCCGCGGCGTCCTCCCCGGCCGTTGAACGGCCGCTTCTTGCTGGGCTCTTCCCCGCCGCCTTGGGCCTTCTCCTTGTCGCGCCTCTCGTACTCAGCTTTCTGCTGCTCGACGAGGTACTCGACGCGCTTGCAGTTGGAGAGATCGTGACCCTTGGTGCGGTGGATCTTACAGTATTGCTTGTCGGAGCTACCCGGCTTGTCGGCCGCCGCCGCAGGGGCAGGCTCCTTGCCGGAGCCGCCAGCCTGTGCTTGCTTGGCGGGGGCCTCCTTGCCGGACTTCTCGACGGCAAGCACCTCCTTCTTGCCCTTCCTTCTGTTATTCCGCCGCCGGCTCTTCTTTGCCGGGGCGGCGTCGTCGCTGTCGCTTCCTCCCGCGCCAGTCTCCTCCCCTCTTCTGCGCGTGCGCACTTGTCAGCAAGAGCATAGAGCTCGCTGACATCCCGAATCTTGGTCATCGCCATTTCCTCACGCATGCGGCGGTTACGCACGTTCTGGTGGAACGCGCTGATAACCGCGGCAGGGTGGACATCAGGGATGTTGTGCTGCACACGGCTGAAGCGTTGAATGTACTTGCGCAGGGTCTCGCCTTCCTTCTGGGCCAAGATGTGGAGATCGCTCTCCTGGCCGTGGGGTTTGTGGCCGCCGGTGAAGGCGCCAACAAACTGGTGGCAAAGGTCGGCCCAAGAAGAGATGGAACCTTCCGGCAAGTGCATAAGCCACGAACGGACGTTCGGCTTTAGCACGAGCGGGAAGTAGTTCGCCAAGATCTTCTCGTCGCGCCCCCCGGCAGCTTGCACCGCGATGGTGTAAACGCTGAGAAACTCCGAGGGGTGCGTCTTGCCGTCGTACTTCTCCGGTACGTCGGGCTTAAAATTCTTCATGCTGGGCCACTGGACGCGCCGCAGCTCGCGGGTGAACGCAGGACAGCCTGCCGCGTACGGCAAGTCGCCTGGCTCACCGGGCGCGTGCGCGTCGACAGTGTTTCCAGCTCTCTTGTCAGATTGTCGCCGAGCTTCTCGGCGGCGCTCGATTGTGGTCCGAGCGTCTTCTTCTCGCCGGTCGTCGAGGACCTGGCGCTGGTCCCGACGGGCCCGCGGGTCCGACGAGGCTGTGGAGCCGTCGTCGGCGTTGTTCCGGCGGGGCGGCGTCTTCTGCTTTCGCTGCGGGGAGTGCGCGCTTGCCGCACCCCCGGCAGTCTTGTCGCCGTCGGCCTTCGTCTTCTCAGCTTGCCGCGGCCGCGAGGCCGACGGCTGCTGTGGAGAATCGTTGTTGGCGAAGGCTATCAGGCTCTGGATGGTGACCCTCCAGTCTTCGGCCTTGTCCGCCGCTGGAGGGAAGTCGAGGAGCAGTTGCGCCCTTGCGAGCGCTTCTGCTGAAGTGGAGGGGAACGCGGGCGAGCGGTGCGAGGAGCGGGATACGCTCGGACTTCTAACGACGTTAGAAGGAGCGGGGTCCCGCGTCGGCGCCTTCGCTTTGCTCGTGCCCGGACGGGGGTCCGGGGCGTCCCGCGAGCCTCCGGTTTGGCCTTGCACCAGCAAGCGGATACCACCTCCTGTGGTATGGCGCTGCTGGGTTGTCGTGTGCTGAGATGGACGCGGCGCGTCCACGGAGACCGAGGTTCGGTCGTCCGTCCTGTTCTTGGATCTGGTGGCGCCGTGAGTGTCCTCGCCGGCGACCACCCTTCCGACGGCGTCTCCCCCGCCCACCATTGGCTCTGGTGGCGGCGGATGAGACGCAGACGGGCCTCCGACCTCCGAAGCCTTCTTCTTCGGGGCCATGGAGTTGTCGCTGATGAAGTTGATGAATTCGGAGAGGTTGATGAAGAATGCGCCCGCGCGAACGCCGGATCAGGTTCGCACAACCTCGACGCCCCCTACCTGGCGCGCCAAAGATGTCGGGGGAAACTGTCCGCAACGAACACCTATGGGACCGGAGCCCCTTGTCTGTGCGGTACGAGGGCGGAGGGAGCACGAAGAGCCGATCGTAGCGAGCACGCGGGCGGTTTTACCCAGGTTCGGGCCGCGGTGGACGCGTAAAACCCTACTCCTGCTTAGTTGTGTATTGAGTTTGAGTGCTCGGGAGCTTGAAGAAGCAGCTACACCGAGCGTGAGGGTGATCTAGGTTCCGAACCCCCTCCACGTTGTGCATGGGCCTCCTTTTATAGTGTAAGGGGTCACCGACAGGTGTCAACGTAGGAGAAAGGGGTAAAAACGTAAAAGAGGTGGTAGTTGTAACAGTGCGGGAACAGTGGAGCTACAGTGCAGAACAGTGGTCTATACCTACTTTGACAGTGGGGGACAAGGGCATTTAATGCCCGTCGCCGTCGACCCCAAAAGCTCCCGCTCTTGCGTCTCCGTCTGCCACGGCGATGGATCCATCACCGTGGAGTGCCACCGTGTACCCCAGGCTGCACAGCCATCCGCCACGCGTCCCTGGATAGGCCCCAGGGCGACGCGTGGGCCGATGAGCTGGGGCGCGGGCACACAGCGCAGCCTTCCCGGCAAGCACCTTGCCGGGGCCTTGATCTTGCCGGGCCCGGGAGCTTGCCGCTCCCCGGGCCCTTGCCGGGGCGCATATAGCGCCGAGGCGTGTCTTCTAATCTTCCTGGCAAGCTCCTCTTGCCAGGGTCTTGTACTAGTGGGGCAGTCTTGAGCCTGGTACGGCCTTCCCGGCAAGCTCCTCTTGCCGGGGTCTCGATCTTATGTCTTGTATACTTTGTTTTTGAATGGTTTAATAGGGAGCAGGAAGGTCTCCGGCGAGCACGCGGTAAACCTTGCCGCGGGAAGCTGCGACTGCCCGTGCACAAGTTGGGGTACTGAGGTACCCCTACCTTAGTACACCGACACAAGATAACTATTTTTGTGATTTTCGGTAAAAAGGTACTGAAAGCAAAAACTGAAAGGTAAACTAACAAGACTAAAAAGCGAAGGTAAAAGATAGCATGCAACTCCCCTATCCTAAAGAGTGGAGTCCCCGGCAACGGCACCAGAAAATACTCCTTGATGGGCCTCGAACCCCTCGTTGGTTACCCCAAGTGGAAGGTGTAAGATGCAGTAAGTAGAAGTGTTTTCCCTTAGCAAAGATGCCAAGGATCGAATCCCCAGAGACGCCTAGGTTCAACAAGTAGGTGTCAATTGCTACGGCGCTAGATTAGTAGCAATCAACATGGACCTGCACACAGATACAAATAACTTTGCTCCCAACGAGTACAGAGAGGTTTTCAATCCCTCCGGCCTTGTAGTTCACAAAGGATTAAAAGCAATGATAGTAGTGATAGATAGTGTTTTTGCAATAATAAGTAATAACGGAAAATAAATAGCGGATGTGATCAATGATGGTAATATGGACCGGAGTCTCATGATGTTCACTAGTGATGTCTCTCTCCCAAAAGACGATAAAACAGCTATGTGAGGTAAACAAATTACAGCTGGGCAATTGACAGGACCACGAACGCAAACCAATGCTGACTACATTGCAAGAAAGGTTGAGGTTCAAAGCATGGGCGGTACGCCAAAGTAAGTAGACCGAAATCCATCAATGCCTACTACTAATCATCCACCTTGAGATATCTATCCAGAACATCTCGCTGGTATTAAGTTGCGAGTCCCACCCATAGTGTAAACTCAATGCAACAGACAACTGCATTAAAAGAACTTTGCGTAAAGTAAACAATCCTTGCACCCACGGGCACAAGCACCGTTGTTTTCCCCCTTGTGGCAATAGCACATCCCCTAGACTCATGTTTCTGTAACTCAAGCTAGTCATCGAGGGGCATGAACCCACAATCGAGCATAACGCTCCCTCTTGGAGTCACTACCTATTACTCGGCCAAAGCAATAAATAACAACGGAGAACATGCAAGAATTACTTATGAACTAAAATATAAAAGAGGTGAATCAAATATATTACTCAAGATCAATCTGAACATAATCTCATAATGCATCGGATCCCAGCAAACTCAACATAGCAACAGCAGAAGGATTACATAGGTGCCTCGATCATGTAGGGCAGCTCACGAGGACTAATTAGTGAAGCACAAGAACGGGAGGAGAACATCACATAGCTACTGGTCATGGACTCATGGTCCAAGGGAGACTACTCACGAGTCATCCGGGAGGCGTCCATGGTGGTTGAGAAGCTCCCGGTGGTGATCCTCCCCTCCGGCAGGGTGCCGGGAAGAGTTCTCCTGGTGCTCCCGATCTTGGAAGCGGCGGCGGCGGCGGAACAGAGATGGGATCGCGAAAAGAAGTTCTTGTCTGAGGGTTTCGGAGGTCCCTCTAAATATATGCCAAAGGGGGCACCGGACGGGCTTCGGGGGGCCCAGGCGCCCCCCCCCCGGCGCGGCCCAGGGGGGGGGGCGCCGCCAGGGCGCCTGGAGCCCTGGTGGCCCCCCCAGGCTGCCCTTCGGACGCAGTGTTATTTCTGGATCGCTGATTTTTTATATAATTTTTCTGGATTTTTCTGGGCAGTTCTCGAAACGTGAAAACCTGAAATACAAAAACAGCCGAAAACAGAAACTGGCACTGGGGTGCACTGGATTAGTAAGTTAGTCCAAATATGATCAAAAGTGTATGGAAGTGTATGAATATCATAGCAATATCACCCAAAAGTGGCATGGAGCAAGCAGAAATTATAGATACGTTTTGGACGTATCATGCTCCTATAATACCACGGTTGAAACGTTTGTTCAGAAACGGAGAGCATGCCAAGTTGATGCGATGGCACAGTGAGGACTGTAAGAAAGACGGGAAGTTGAGAGCACCCGCTGACGGGTCGCAGTGGAGAAAAATCGAGAGAATGTACTGGAAGGAGTTTGCAAAGAACCCAAGGAACGTATGGTTTGCTTTAAGCGCGGATGGCATTAATCCTTTCGGGGAGCAGAGCAGCAATCACAGCACCTGGCCCGTGACTCTATGTATGTATAACCTTCCTCCTTGGATGTGCATGAAGCGGAAGTTCATTATGATGCCAGTTCTCATCCAAGGCCCTAAGCAACCCGGCAACGACATTGATGTGTACCTAAGGCCATTAGTTGAAGAACTTTTACAGCTGTGGAATGGAAATGGTGTACGTGCGTGGGATGAGCACAGACAGGAGGAATTTGACCTAAAGGCGTTGCTGTTCGTGAAGCCCGCTCTCAGTAACCTTTCAGGATAGACAAACAAAGGATACCACGCATGCACCCACTGTTTAGATGACACTGAAAGTATATACCTGGACAAATGCAGGAAGAATGTGTACCTGGGCCATCGTCGATTTCTTCCGACCAACCATCAATGTCGAAAGAAAGGCAAGCATTTCAAAGGCGAGGCAGATCACCGGAAGAAGCCCGCCATGCGTACCGGTGATCACGTACTTGCTATGGCCAATGATTTACACATAATCTTTGGAAAGGGCCCCGGCGCACTAGCTGTTCCGAATGACGCTGAGGGACACGCACCCATGTGGAAGAAGAAATCTATATTTTGGGACCTACCCTACTGGAAAGACCTAGAGGTCCGCTCTTCAATCGACGTGATGCATGTGACGAAGAATCTTTGCGTGAACCTGCTAGGCTTCTTGGGCGTGTATGGAAAGACAAAAGATACAGCTGAGGCACGAGCGGACCTGCAACGTTTGCACGAAAAAGACGGCATCCCTCCGAAGCAGTATGAAGGTCCTGCCAGCTATGCTCTTACGAAAGAAGAGAAAGAAATCTTCTTTGAATGCCTGCTCAGTATGAAGGTCCCGACTGGCTTCTCGTCGAATATAAAGGGAATAATAAATATGCCAGAGAAAAAGTTCCAGAACCTTAAGTCTCATGACTGCCACGTGATTATGACGCAACTGCTTCCGGTTGCATTGAGGGGGCTTCTACCGGAAAACGTCCGATTAGCCATTGTGAAGCTATGTGCATTCCTCAATGCAATCTCCCAGAAGGTGATCGATCCAGAAATCGTACCAAGGCTAAGGAGTGATGTGGTGCAATGTCTTGTCAGTTTCCAGCTGGTGTTCCCACCATCCTTCTTCAATATCATGACACACGTCCTAGTTTATCTAGTCGACGAGATTGTCATTCTGGGGCCCGTATTTCTACACAATATGTTCCTCTTTGAGAGGTTCATGGGAGTCCTAAAGAAATATGTCCGTAACCGCGCTAGGCCAGAAGGAAGCATCTCCATGGGCCATCAAACAGAGGATGTCATCGGGTTTTGTGTTGACTTCATTCCTGGCCTTAATAAGATAGGTCTCCCTAAATCGCGGTACGAGGGGAGACTGACTGGAAAAGGCATGCTTGGAAGGGACTCAATAATATGCAGGGACGGATATTCTTGGTCTCAAGCACACTACACAGTTCTACAGAACTCTACATTGGTGAGCCCGTATGTCGATGAACACAAGAACAGTCTGCGCTCCAAACACCCGGAGCAGTGCGACAACTGGATTACATGTGAACACATCAGGACTTTCAGCAGTTGGTTGGAACACGTCTCAGAGGTGACAACACTGTTTGTGATGAGTTGTACTTGTTGTCCAGGAGACCATCTTCGACTGTATTGATTTACAAAGGATACGAGATAAATGGGAATACATTTTACACAATTGTCCAAGATCAAAAGAGCACCAACCAAAACAGCGGTGTCCGCTTTGATGTAACAACCGAGAGGGGAAATGACACATATTATGGTTACATAGTGGACATATGGGAACTTGACTACGGACATGATTTTAAGGTCCCTTTGTTTAAGTGCAAATGGGTCAATCTGTCAGGAGGCGGGGTACAGGTAGACCCACAGTACGGAATGACAACAGTGGATCTGAAAAATCTTGGATACACTGACAAACCATTCGTCATAGCCAATGATGTGTCACAGGTTATCTATGTGAAGGACATGTCTACCAGACCGAGAAAAAGAAAAGATAAGGAAGCGAATACATCATACGATGAGCCAAAGCTCCACATAGTTCTTTCAGGAAAAAGGGACATCCTGGGAGTGGAGGGCAAGACACACATATCCGAAGATTATGAAAAGTTTCATGAAATTCCTCCCTTCAAAGTCAAGGCTGACCCAAGCATCCTGATAAACGATGAAGATTATCCATGGTTACGGCGCAATAAGCAAATGACACAAGCGAAGAAAATTGAAGACTTTTTTCCGCAACTATTATGATGATACCATGCCAACTTTGTAACAGACGAGTATGATACCATTGTCCGTTTGTACTATTCAAATTTCAATACTACTTGCACTAACAGAAAGTTTGTAATTGGTTTTACCAGAAAGAATTGAAAAATAAAGCAAAAAACAAAAGAAATTAAATAATGCAGAAAACAAAACAAAAAAACTTGCAAAAAAATAAAAATAGCAACAATAAGTATTTCATTGTAAGTAGAAACAAAATAAAATAAATAAAGCAACAAAGAAAACAAATAATTTCAAATTTAAACTATTCAAATTTGAATACTACTTGCACTAACAGAAAGTTTGTAATTGGTTTTACCAGAAAGAAATAAAAAATAAAGCAAAAAAACAAAAGAAAATAAATAATGCAGAAAACAAAACAAAAAACTTAAAAAAATAATAAAAATAACAACAATAAGTATTTCGTTGTAAGTAGAAACAAAATAAAATAAATAAAGCAACAAAGAAAACAAATAATTTCAAATTTAAACTATTCAAATTTGAATACTACTTGCACTAATAGAAAGTTTGTAACTGGTTTTACCAGAAAGAATTAAAAAATAAAGCAAAAAACAAAATAAAATAAATAATGCAGAAAACAAAACAAAAAAACTTGCAAAAAAATAAAAATAGCAACAATAAGTATTTTGTTGTAAGTAGAAACAAAATAAAATAAATAAAGCTACAAAGAAAACAAATAATTTCAAATTTAAACTATTCAAATTTGAATACTACTTGCACTAACAGAAAGTTTGTAATTTGTTTTACCTAAAGCAATAATATTCACAAAGAAACTCTAAATACAGCAAAAAACAACTTAGAAATAAATAAAGCAAAAAAGGAAAAAAAATTGGGCGCTGCCCAGTGAGTCAGCAAGGCCTACAGCCCAGGATGCATCTGGACTATAAGGCCCAGCAAGCTCACAGGGCAGCGCGCAGAGTTAGGCCCAGAAGCCTGCAATTGAGAGGAGCTCAATACAGCCACCGCAGTGGGGTTTATAAACCACTCCGAGCCCCTGTCAACTAGCGAGGTGGGACTAAATATTTGCGTTGCGGGGCAGGACAAGGGCTTTGGTCCCGGTTGGTGGCACCAACTAGGTCTAAAGGGGGGTATTAGTCCCGGTTTGTGGCACCAACCGGGACCAATGCCCCCCTTTAGTCCCGGTTGGTGCCAC
>LR738716.1:72537948-72596310 GCA_902687465.1 Secale cereale
TTCTTCCCGCCCTTTGGGCTGCTGAAAAGGGACCTTTTGTCCCGGTTGGTGGCACCAACCGGGACTAAAGGGGGGCATTGGTCCCGTTGGTGCCACGAACCGGGACTAATACCCCTCCTATATAATCAACACTTGTGAAAATTTCGAGACAGTTCTTATTCCCCGTCCCCGACGCCGCCTTGCTCGAGCTCGCCATCGCCCCGTCGCCCCGCGCTGTCGTGTCGTCGCCCCGCCCCGCGCCGTCGCCCCGCCGCGCGCCGTCGCTCCTCGTCACCGGCGCCCTCTGCCCCTGCGCTCCTCGTCGCGGGCGCCCTCTGCCTGCCCCGCGATATGAGGAGATTTTTTTTTCATATGTGATATAATATATATATATATGTGTATATATTTTGTATGTGTATATATATAGTTGCATATATGTGTATATGTTTATGTGTATATAGTTGCTGTATGTGATGTGTATGTGATGTATATGTGTATGTGGCTATATTGTTTTTATTTTTCTTAGGAATTTGCTAAATATATATGTTAAAAATGTTTTTTTTTCATATAATGTTTTTTGTTTATATATAGAAAGTTACAATTGTGATGTATAGTTGCTGTATGTGATGTATATGTGTATGTGGCTATATAGTTTTTTGTTTATATATGCTAAATATATATAGAAAGTTTTATATATGCAAAAGTTGCAAATTTAGAAAAAGAAGAATAGGAAAGAAGAAAATAAGAAGAGGAAAGAAAGAAGAAGAGGAGAGGAAGAGGAGGAGAAATAAATAAGAAGAAGAAAAAAGAAGAAAAAAAGAGGAGGAGGAGGAGGAGCAGGTGAAAGTGCAACTAATCCCCGGGTGGTTTTGGTAATTAATAACAAAATATATATCATTGAACTAATATTTACTTGAGAATCATTTCAGAGAAGTTCGATGATTTGGGTATCGAAATGTCTGAAGAAGTGGACCCCTCAAAATGCTAAGACAAGCATTGGCAAAAGCTAAAGACTCTATTTTTGGTTTAGTGATCAAAGATCACATTGAGTCCATAGGAAAAGCCAATACTATTAAAAGGGGATGAGGTTGTGTTAATGATCTGGTTGCTCAAGTGCTTGGTGATCTAGCTCCCTCAACTTTCAGCACTCTTCACTACTTAACACACTCATAAGTAATCTCGGACAAACCGATTCTGCAAACTCAGTCCCACCGAGATGAACCACCTCAGTTATTCTCCCAAACCCTAATTTCTCGGTCCATCCGATTTTGAGTTTCGGTCTCACCGAAAATGGACTGCCAACCTTCTGTAACCAATTGACATCACTTCGGAATATCCGAATTGTTATTTTCGGTCCCACCGAGATGGCAAGCTCCAACCTTTGACTCACTTCAGACACACCGAGATGGTATTTTCGTTCCCACCGAAAATCCCAACGTTCACTATATTTGAACTTTCGGTCTGACCGAGTTTTCACTTCGGTCTCACCAAGATTGGTCAAATGTGTGTGTAACGGTTGGATTTTGTGTGGAGGCTATATATACCCCTCCACCCCCTCTTCATTCGTGGAGAGAGCCATCAGAAAGTCTACCACTCCTACCATACACTTTCTGAGAAGAGAACCACCTACCCTTGTATTGAGATCAAGCCATTCCATTCCTATCATATGAAACTTGATTTCTAGCCTTCCCAAGTTGCTTTCCACTCAAACCTTTCTTCCACCACAGCCATATCAGTGAGGAGAGTTGAGTGTTGGGGAGATTATCATCTGAAGCACAAGAGCAAGGAGTTCATCATCATCAACACCATCTATTACCTTTTGGAGGGTGGTGCCTCCTAGATTGGTTAGGTGTCGCTTGGGAGCCTCCGTCTTTGAGATGTGGAGTTGAACCAAGGAGTTTGTAAGGGCAAGGAGATCGCCTACTTCGTGAAGATCTACCCCGAGTAAGGCTAGTCCTCCGTGGGCGTAGGCCATGATGGAATAGACAAGGTTGCTTCTTCGTGGACCCTTCGTGGGTGGAGCCCTCCGTGGACTCGCGCAGCCGTTACCCTCCGTGGGTTGAAGTCTCCATCAACGTGGATGTACTTTAGCACCACCTATCGGAACCACGACAAAAATCTTCGTGTCACCAAACTGCGTTTGATCTTCTCCACCTCTCTTTTACATGTGCAATTTACTTTCCGCTGCTTATACTCTAGAATTGCATGTGTAGGGTGATACTTGATTTGATCTTAATTGTGAAACTGCCAAAAACTTTGCATGATCAAAAGGCAGATCTTTTATATTGTCAAGTAGTCTAATCACCCCCCCTCTAGACATACTTTCGATCCTACAAGTGGTATCAGAGCTTTGGTCTCCATTGTTTTGGTTTCCATTGCATTGGACTCCATAAGCTTGGTTTCACAACCTAGGAGAGTATGGCGTCCAGTGAGGGTAATTATCGTAGAGGTCCTTACTTTGATGGTACAAATTTTGCTAGTTGGAAGCATAAAATGAAAATGCATATTCTTGGTCATAACCCAGCCGCATGGGGCATTATTTGTGTTGGTATGCAAGGTGATTTCTTTGAAGAAGGAAAAGTTCCGGATCGCGAAGCTACACCGGAAGAGTTGCGGATGTTGCAAAACAATGCTCAAGCTTGTGACATTCTCTTCAATGCTTTGTGTCCCGAAGAGTTCAACAAAATCAGCCGTCTTGAGAATGCTAAAGAGATTTGGGATACTTTGGTTGAAATGCACGAAGGTACTGAATCTGTGAAGGAAACCAAGCTAGATATTCTTCAAGGTCAACTTGACAAGTTCAAGATGAAGGATGGTGAAGGAGTCGCTGAAATGTACTCTAGGCTTGCTCTCATCACAAATGAGATTGCCGGCTTAGGAAGCGAAGAAATGACCGACCGATTCATCATTAAGAAGATTCTCAGAGCTTTGGATGGAAAGTATGACACCGTGTGCACTTTGATCCAAATGATGCCAAACTACAAGACTCTCAAGCCAACTGAAGTCATTGGAAGAATTGTTGCTCATGAGATGACACTTAAGGATAAGGAAGAGCTTCACAACAAGTCAAGTGGTGCTTACAAAGCTACAAGTGGTGCTCCTACTACCTCAAATGACAAGCTAATTTCCAATGAAGAGATAAGCCTAATGGTCAAGAACTTCAACAAGTTCTACAAGAATAGAGGCAAAGAAAGAAGCTCAAAGTCTAGATCATATGATGAAAAGAGATCTTCTAGTCGTGATCGAAACTGCTACAATTGTGGAAGACCCGGACACTTCTCAAATGAGTGTACGGCTCCCCACAAGAGAAGAGAAGAATCTCCAAGAAGAAGAGCAAGAGATGAGTCACCTCGGAGAGAGAGAAGGAGTAGAGATGATCGTTATGAACAAAGACCCTCTCGGAGAAGCAATGATTCGGAGAGGAAAGACAAGTCATCAAGAAGCTACACAAGAAGAAGACATCAAGCTCATGTAGGTAAATGGGTCTCCGGCTCCGACTCCGACAATCAATCCGATGGAAGCTATCACTCAGACTCCGACTATAGTCAAGATGAAGGTGTTGCCGGACTTGCACTTGTATCCTCCAACTCCAACTCCTACGACTTATTTGATTCACCAAATGAGGGAATTGGAAGATGCTTCATGGCTAAAGGTCCCAAGGTAACACACCCAGAATTCATTGACTTTGATAGTGATGAGGATGACTTGCTTGGTGAAGATGAGCTCTTGCATGATAAATCTAGTGAGCTTAGTAATGATGAAAATGCTAGTAGTCTTTATAGTCGAGAAGAGTCGAATGACAATGCTATGAAGGAGATTGAGTGTCTAACTAAAGAACTAAACACTCTTAAGTTAGCTCATGAAACAACTCAAGAAGATCATAGAGAGCTCCTAAGATCTCATGAGAAGCTACGCTTCGAGAAGCTCACTCTAGAGCAAGAACATGAGTTTCTAAAAGCGATCAATGACGATCTTCGAAAGAAGAGTTCTTCATATCTTGCCAAACGACTTCTCTTGTCTAATTTCTTGCCACCTATTAAGACTAAGCATGACAAGCATAAGAAAAATTCTTCCTCTAGTAGTAACAATAACAATGTTAAATCCAATATTGTTGCTTCTAGTAGTTCTCTTGACTCCACTAACAATGTTTCAAGCCAAGTTACACTTGAGCAAGAAAATAGCTTATTGAAGGAAATCATAGAGAAAGGTGTCTACAAGAGTCTTGCCGGAAGCAAGAACTTTGAGGAGATTGTTCGCAAACAAGGAAGACACCGGAAGAATCAAGGGATTGGTTTTGAGCGAAAGTTCAACGCCGAAGGTGTTGAGTGGGAAGAAGGTCAATACCCTACTCCACAGTTTGTTTCACAAAAGGAGAAGTATGATCCTACTTCTTCCAATGTGGAACAAGCTCAAGATGACCTTCCACCACAAGACCACAAGCTAAAGGCCAAGGACAAGCTTCAAGAGGAGATTGATGCATTCATTGAAGCATCTCAAGCCATGGTCAAGTGGGTTCCCAAGGACACATCAAGTTCTACTTCGTCAAGCTCAACTACAACACCAAGGATTCCCATCAAGATGATGTGGATCCCAAAGAAGAAGAACTAGAAGGTTCTTGAGGGTGACTCCGCCAACAAACTTCACTCATATTCATTTTGGCAAGAACTTGTGCAAACAACTTCCACATCATGCACTAGTTCATGGAGTCACAAACCCTCTTGTTGGTAAGTCAAGGGACAAGGTAATCATTGCTTTCATGGACATCATCTTTTATGTACTTCACTCTATGTCTATGGATATTCTTGTTTGTTCCTTGTGGGACTAACCCATGTAGGTATTGAAAGTGCCCTAATCCAAAGGATTGCTCCCAATTCTTGATGATCTACATCAACATTGAGCATCCACATCTTCAACATCTACATGAAGTCTTCTACGACAACCCAAGGTTAGTTTGACCCTTTAAAAGGGGTTCTCACATCTAGGGGGAGCTTTGCTCTAAAAAATTGAGCTAAAGCATCTCCAAATGATGTGAACACATCAGTGCTTTATGTAAAAGTGGTAACCCCACTTGTGCTTAAACGATGAGTATGACCTATGATCAAATGTTCTCATTTGGCTCCTAAGTCAATATACTCATATATAGATGACCTAGTCATCGACAAATTGTGTGCTAGTAGCTAGAGTGTTGGTTGTGCATGTTTGACACATATTTCAGTTGCTATCTTATTGTGTGAGCATGTTGAATGCATGATTTCATCCATTCAAGGACATCCATTTGTTGTTTTGATTGTTTTGATCTTTCTGGCCAAATGGATGGACAAGAATGCCTAAGCACCTTCCCTAGCTATCTATGCTTTCTTGTCTCAAATTCTATTCATGCTCATATCACAACTTTGAACAAGTCTTTTTCGGACAGTCCGAGTGAGGAGCACTCGGAGCCACCGACTCGTCTAAGGCTGACTTCCAAAACCTTCTAAGTCCATTTCGGTCTGACCGGCTTCTCAATCTCGGTCCAACCGAAACGCTTAGACTGATCTAGGTTTCATCTCGGTGAAACCGAGTTCAAAATCTCGGTCTGACCGATATGCGTAACTGCACAGCAGTTATACATCTCGGTGACACCGAGTTTTTCAACTCGGTCCCACCGACAACATGTGGTTATATATACCTGAGGGCTGCGCGCGATTTAATTCTTCAAACCGTTCGCCCCCAAGACCCCTACTGCCGTCGCCCTGGTCTACGGATCGTCGCCGTCGTCGCCTGTGCGCCCTCGCCGCAGGTCTCCGCCGCCGTCAACGGTAATCATCTCCACCGTTGCCGCCGTAGAGGGACACCACCAAGTTAGGGTGTGTCCCGATCCCTTTTCGTGCTCCCCATCCGATTCTTGCACGATAGGCTTGCCATGATTCAATCCACGTTTGAGATATTCCCTATACATTAGTTCAGATCCTCTAGTTTCGAGCAAAATTCTTAGGTTTAGGTTTCCACGGAACGCATCTCGGTGAAGCCGATTTTGAAACTCGGTATGACCGATTCGGCCTCTGGCCATTGCACTGCATCATTCGGTTTAACCGAGTTATGCAAATCGGAATGACCGAAAAGTAGTTTCAGTGAAACCCTAAGTTATCGGTAGGACCGAAACCCATTTCGGTCTGACCGAAAGTGGTGTGTAGGTTTCTGTTGAATACTTCGGTTTCACCGAAACTTAAAATCGGTTTGACCGAAATACATTCTGTGAAAACTCAAAACTAAGTTTTGAACTCATTTTTTTTTGCAAAAACCTCTGCAGTTGTGATAACTCTTCTACTCTGCCTATACCTTATCTTTTCACAGGTTTTCAGCCATGTCAGATGTCAGTGACAGCCAGAACAGGTCTGAGTCACCATTTGCTGAGATTCCAGAGGCAGATACAAGTCCTGCTAGCAGCTCCAGTGATGATGGTGAGAGGAGCACCCCTAGTGGTTTGCCTCCTGCAGCCACCAGAACCAGGAAGAAGAGAACTTCAGATGATGAGGACTCTGACTTTGTTGCTGAGGAAGTAACCTCCAAGCCAAAGAGGAATGTGGTTGCCAAAGAGCACCAAGGGCAGCAGACAAGGAAAGGCACAAGCAAAGTAAAGCAGTCAGCAGTTGCAAAGAAGCTCAACTTGGAAGAGCCTGCTCCAAGCAAGGTGAAGAAGACTTCCAAAAGGAAGAGGGTAGTATATGCTGAACCTCAAGTTGATGCTGCAGAAGAAGAAGAAGAAGAAGAAGAAGATGCACCCCAGCCCCCTCCTCAGAAAGCTAAGTTCATGGGTGATGCTATTCGGGCTCAAGCCTCCTCTAAGCCCAAGAAGCCTGCTCAAGCCAAGGCAGCTCCAGCCAAGCCCAAGAGAACAACCAGAAGCATTCCAGCTTCTGAGAAGAACAAAGGTGAGATGCCACCGTCTGAATCAGATGAAGAGCATGTGTTGCTTAAGCTCCGTCCCAAGTTGCCACTCCACAATGATGCTCATCCTCAAGCTGAGGACATGAAGGCAAGGAAGGACAAAGGTCTCAGGCTATGGAGACAGTCTGATCCATATGCTGTAAGGAGAAGGACTGCTGTGGACCCCAGATTCCACACCAGAGAGCAGCAGGATTTCTATGAGACCGTGCTGATGGATAAGAAGCCCATTGTTGCTGACACCAGGTATGTTGACTGGAAGTATATTGACAGTGAAGAGCACCGGGACTTCTTTCCCCATGTGCATGAGAGCTTTACTGCATGTGGAGTTGCTGATTTTGTGGGTCAAGAACTGACAGCCTGGAATGACGAGATGATCATGCAGTTCTACGCCACAGCCCACTTCTATCCTGATGGCAAGATCACCTGGATGACTGAAGGTCAAAGGTTTTCTTCGACTGTTGAAGAATGGGCAGAACTCCTGAACGCTGCAGTGCAGAGAGAGGATGACATTGATGTCTATGGGATTCCTAAAAAGAGTCATGATTCCATGAAGAACATGTACAAGGAGATCCCGGCTGCTGATTTGGAAGGATGGAAGCTTGGCTCAGTGTACTATCTCCAGGCAGGTCTGACCACCACTAACACTATTCTGAGGCATACATTGATGCCTAAGTCTGGAGACCACCGCATGATTCGAGGCTATTCTATCAACATGCTGCACATTCTCGATGAGAAGGCACCTTTCAAGGTGATGGACTTGATGGTAGAGACCATTAAGAGGACTGCAGCTGACCAGAAGAGGTCGTGTGGGTTTGCCCCGCAGATTCAGATGCTCATCAACGCCAAGTTTGGCACGGGCAAATTCATGTTGGATAGGAAGCACTTGCCACTGCAGCCAGAGCATGAGGACAACATAGTTGTGATGGATGAAGAGGATCCTACCTCAGTTGAAGGACAGGCCAAAATCGAAGCTGCGAAGAAGGCTAAAGCTGACAAAGAGGCAGCAGCAGCAGCTAAGCCAAAGAGCTTTGGAGAACAAATTCTTGAAGCTACCCAGAGGATTGAACAACGCCTGGCAAGCATTGAGCAATCTCAGGAGAGCCTAGAGAGGATTGTTGAGGACAAGATCCACGCTCTGGACGTGAAGCTGACTGAGATTCAGGTGTCTGTCAACAAGCTTGAGGCAGACATGGAGGAGACAAGGCAGGAGAGAGCAGAGCTCATGCAGGATGATCTAGTCCAGAACTCTCATCGCCAGACTGCTCAGGTTCCCAGAGGATCCAGATCTGCAGCTATCCCAGTGACTGACTCCAGGGCTACCACTTCAGCACCAGCTACAGCTCCAGCAGTTGCTCCAGCTCCAGCATCCACTCCTCCAGCGCAGACATCAGCAGAAATCTTCGCCGATGCAGCTATCTCTACACCGACATCTACCCAGACGGGAGCCGCCAGCAGAGCCCGCAGTGACGCTTAGCTCTATACCTTTTCGAACTTTTTGGTAACTTGTTGCCAAAGGGGGAGAAATTGTTATAGATCATAGGGCTTCGAGAGAGAGAGTGCTCTTTCGTCTTTCGTTCTTTTGCCGGTTTCTTTGAGATACATTGGTTTCTTTTGGTTCTTGAAACTTTAAGTGTGCTTGCTACTATGTTTGATGCTACCTTAATGAGTGCTTAGTCATACTATGCTTTAATGTGTGCTTAATGCTTATCATATGCTATTCCTTATTGTATGGCTATTTACTCTTGTCTTGGTGATTGAGTGCATGTTATTCATTCTTATCATTTTGTGCGCTCCACCAAGATGTATGTGACATGGAAGAGTGACCCATAATCCTAATCGATTGTGCATTTGCATTCAAACGCAAATTTTAAATAATGCACAAATTTAGGGGGAGCTCTTGTTTATCACATACTTCTCAAAGCGACGATATTATTCATTGATTATATCCTTTGTCGAAGCTTTGATCTATATGTTGTCATCAATTACCAAAAAGGGGGAGATTGAAAGTGCAACTAATCCCCGGGTGGTTTTGGTAATTAATAACAACATATATATCATTGAACTAATATTTTCTTGAGAATCATTTCAGAGAAGTTCGATGATATGGGTATGGAAATGTCTGAAGAAGTGGACCCCTCAAAATGCTAAGACAAGCATTGGCAAAAGCTCAAGACTCTATTTTTGGTTTAGTGATCAAAGATCACATTGAGTCCATAGGAAAGCCAATACTATTAAAAGGGGATGAGGTTGTGTTAATGATCTGGTTGCTCAAGTGCTTGGTGATCTAGCTCCCTCAACTATCAGCACTCTTCACTACTTAACACACTCATAAGTAATCTCGGACAAACCGATTCTGCAAACTCAGTCCCACCGAGATGAACCACCTCAGTTATTCTTCCAAACCCTAATTTCTCGGTCCATCCGATTTGGAGTTTCGGTCTCACCGAAAATGGACTGCCAACCTTCTGTAACCAATTGACATCACTTCGGAATATCCGAATTGTTATTTTCGGTCCCACCGAGATGGCAAGCTCCAACCTTTGACTCACTTCGGACACACCGAGATGGTATTTTCGGTCCCACCGAAAATCCCAACGTTCACTATATTTGAACTTTCGGTCTGACCGAGTTTTCACTTCGGTCTCACCGAGATTGGTCAAATGTGTGTGTAACGGTTGGATTTTGTGTGGAGGCTATATATACCCCTCCACCCCCTCTTCATTCGTGGAGAGAGCCATCAGAAAGTCTACCACTCCTACCATACACTTTCTGAGAAGAGAACCACCTACCCTTGTGTTGAGATCAAGCCATTCCATTCCTATCATATGAAACTTGATTTCTAGCCTTCCCAAGTTGCTTTCCACTCAAACCTTTCTTCCACCACAGCCATATCAGTGAGGAGAGTTGAGTGTTGGGGAGATTATCATCTGAAGCACAAGCGCAAGGAGTTCATCATCATCAACACCATCTATTACCTTTTGGAGGGTGGTGCCTCCTAGATTGGTTAGGTGTCGCTTGGGAGCCTCCGTCTTTGAGATGTGGAGTTGAACCAAGGAGTTTGTAAGGGCAAGGAGATCGCCTACTTCGTGAAGATCTACCCCGAGTAAGGCTAGTCCTCCGTGGGCGTAGGCCATGATGGAATAGACAAGGTTGCTTCTTCGTGGACCCTTCATGGGTGGAGCCCTCCGTGGACTCGCGCAGCCGTTACCCTCCGTGGGTTGAAGTCTCCATCAACGTGGATGTACGATAGCACCACCTATCGGAACCACGACAAAAATCTTCGTGTCACCAAACTGCGTTTGATCTTCTCCACCTCTCTTTTACATGTGCAATTTACTTTCCGCTGCTTATACTCTAGAATTGCATGTGTAGGGTGATACTTGATTTGATCTTAATTGTGAAACTGCCAAAAACTTTGCATGATCAAAAGGTAGATCTTTTATATTGTCAAGTAGTCTAATCACCCCCCCCCTCTAGACATACTTTCGATCCTACAGCAGGCTCCTGATCCGACAAAGGGGCGCAAGAAGAAGAAGCGGGCGGCCAGGCCAGGCAAACCGCGCATCAAGTGGACGTCCAAGGAGGAGGAATGCCTCGCCGAAGCATGGAAAGTCGTCTGCCTCGACCCGACCACCGGCACGAACCAGAGCTTCGAGACGTACTGGGACCGCATCAAGGCCGAGTTCGACGAGCAGAAGCTCGTCGACCCCTACTTCAAAGGCGTCTACATGCAGCGCGGCTCCAAGGCGATGTCGAACCATTGGGGGCGTATCCAGGGGGCGTGCAACAAATGACATGGTATCGTCGAGAAGGTCGCGGCTCGCCCGGCCGAGAGCGGCGCCAGCGTGAAGGATCAGGTATGCACGCCGTTCGCCCGCCTCTCTTCATCGCCTACGCCCGCCAACGGTTTGTTCCTCCGCGCAGGTGCTGCGCATGTTCGCCATGTATCGGCGTGACAACCTCGACACCGACTTCAAGTACCTCCACGTTTACAAGCGCATTGCTAAGTGCGAGAAGTGCGCGGAAGTCCAACGGACCCTCCACAAGGCGAAGGAGACATACAAGCGGGACACGATGACTCCAAGCGCGTCAGAGGGGCGGCCGGACGGCCACAAAGGGGCCAAGAAGGGGAAACAAGCCGACGCGGCTACCGCGCGAGTGCAGGAGTCCATCGAGCATTGCCTTGCCGACGCACAGGCCCAGGCCATCCTGCGTGAAGAGAAAACCGCGAAGCGGTGGTCGTCGTTGATGACGAACAGCGCCATCAAGCTCGACCTGCTCCGGACCAACGTCGACCTGTTCCGGACCAACGTACACCGGCATGGCTTTTCTGATGGGCGGGGCGGACATGCTCCAGAGCCATGACGAGCAGCTCAAGGCATGGTACATGGCGGAGCGCGCCTCATCCTGAACCAGCTGCAGACGACGCCGACGACGCCCACTCCCGCACACAGGGCCACACCGACGCCAAGCCCGAACGAGGACGCCTCCATATCGCCGCCCAGCAGTACCGAAGCCGCGCCGACACAGCCCAACACCGAAGCAGCTCCGACACCGCCGAGCCCGCGCACGTCGACTCCGCCAACGCCTGGAGCCGACCCCGCCGAGTGATTCGTTGCGCACGAGAACTTGCGACGCTCTATTTTTGTAACGCCAGATTACATCCGATCGCCGGATTTGTGGCGTCTTTTGTGAGCGGGAACGACCTAGTTCAAATTTCCTGCATCCTGGGGCCGGCGCTTGAGGGCGTGACTGGGAGCTAGGTCGCCCCCAGGGGCCGAGCTAGCGCCGGTTCGTCCCCAGACCGCTCTATTTAGGCGCCCTGGGGGGACGAACTGCTGGAGATGCTCTAAGCTACCAGATTAGCTTATTTGCTTGATTATCTCATGCTACATCTCAACTGAATCAACTTCAAAGGAATTATAGGCAGATGCGGTTTGTACATTCATACAAACCAAAATACACAATAATGATCTATCTAATTGGCATGCATCAATATTATTTATCGCTTATTTCATTCATATCTTCTAAGATTCTAAGGTCTCTAGGAATGTTGGTTCATGTTGCATCGGGGTTTTGGGGGTCGCTGGTGGGCTCACTTGCAAAGGGCATGAATCACTAATGTGTGTTGTGTTTGGGTTTATTCCTATGTGTGTACATGCAAGAACAACTCAACCCAACTCAGGTGAAACACACAAAGAAGGAATCAACCTTATCGCCTGCATAGAAACACGCTTAAAAGAACGAGGCTTATAACACAAAAAAGAGGCTTAACTCTGAAGGGCGACGCGGCAAAGCGCGCGTCACCCTTAGTACATAGCCGGTGCTGGCACGAATGGAGTTCTTGATGCACGAGGCTTACATCCTATTTTTTGAGTCCCGCTTCGACTTTTCACAAATTATACGCACTTTCCTATGTAGTAGAACATATATGCTGTAGGTTTCGTACAACTCCCGTCCCACAACACTCCCTCATGGGCTCAACCCGATTAGCATTTTTTAGTTTTAAGCTTCAAAAAATTGAATTCGCACTATGCGTAAGTGGTCAAACCGGTCTTGGTCGTGAGGACGGCGAGACCTCCGGAGGACTCGGATCTGGGAGCGGCGTCGGTTTCGGCCCCTGCGGAGTCAGATCTGACCGTCTCCACCCCTTCTCTCCACCGGCATGCTCTTCCCCCCTCCAGATCCGGTCTGCTACGGCGTGAGGGGCCGGTTTCGGTGGGTGGGAGCGGATGGTGGGGCTCCAGGACGGGGGAATCCCCAAGCCAGCCTCGCTGGCACGTCGGCGGCGACGCCCGCGGGCGCCGCTCACCTCCTTGGAGGCGCCGGTCAGGTCCTGCTCTCCCCATCCCATGCCCCCTTGCTTCCCAGGTGAAAACCCAAACTTTGTTGGACAGCGGTGACGCCCTTCGCGTCGTAATCTTCTTGAAGACGCTGTTTTCGGGAACAAGTGGGACAGTGGGCTTCGGTGTGGTGAGTTTGGTGTGCGGCGGCGGCGGCGGCAAGTATCCAGCGGCAGCCATGCCTGCCCTGGTGCGGCCCTTGCGGCTGTCTTTCTTCCTGGCAGCTCACCCTCTTTCTCGACCGACCGTTGGTCTTAGGGGCTGTTTGGTTCGAGGTGAGTCACCGTCGACATGTGAGGAACGCCTGGTTCAACTCATGTGGCTTCTTTGGATGCCATCCAGGCTGGTTCTAGGGTGAACTAGTCCATCGCTCAACGGTACGGCGCCTTTCGAGCCAGGCGAGGAGGCAGGGGCCTTCTTTGACGATGGACCTGACTGGCTGTGTTATCCTCAAGTCCATGGTGTTCTGGCAACGGCATGCCTCTCATCGCCGTTGTGTCCTTGCTCTGAGCCGGCAGTTGCCTCCCCCTTGGTTGTGTGTGTGCAAGAGGTCCCTAGCATCTCCTAGCTAGTAGCTTCACGTGGATCTGTATCTAGCTGGTGGTGTGCTATGTGTGCTGTCCCCCGATGCCTTTTGTATCTTTGCCGTTTTTCTTTCTTTAGTTTGGTTCGTGGTTGTAACCTTTGTAATCCTGGCCGGTTGATGGCTTTGTTAATTCAAAGCCGGGCTCTTCTTGAGCCTTCGTTCCAAAAAAAGATGCGGTTTGTACATTCATACAAACCAAAATACACAATAATGATCTATCTAATTGGCATGCATCAATATTATTTATCGCTTATTTCGTTCATATCTTCTAAGATTCTAAGGTCTCTAGGAATGTTGGTTCATGTTGCATCGGGGTTTTAGGGGTCGCTGGTGGGCCCACTTGCAAAGGGCATGAATCGCTAATGTGTGTTGTGTTTGGGTTTATTCCTATGTGTGTACATGCAAGAACAACTCAACCCAACTCAGGTGAAACGCACAAAGAAGGAATCAACCTTATCGCCTGCATACAAACACGCTTAAAAGAATGAGGCTTATAACACAAAAAAGTGGCTTAACTCTGAAGGGCGGCGTGGCAAAGCACGCGTCACCCTCTAGTACATAGCCGGTGCCGGCAGGAATGGAGTTCTTGATGCAGCTGTTTAGGAGGTAATCCCCCAGTAGCTTACATCCTATTTTTTGAGTCCCGCTTCGACTTTTCACAAATTATACGCACTTTCCTATGTAGTAGAACATATATGCTGTAGGTTTCGTACAATTCCCGTCGCACAACACTCCCTCATGGGCTCAACCCGATTAGCATTTTTTAGTTTTAAGCTTCAAAAAATTGAATTCGCACTATGTGTAAGTGCGCAAACCAGCTGGGATAGCTAATGTGATGTGCTTACTAACCTTGTTTTGTACTTCTTGTTGAGACAGCTAACGCTAAGAAAATATACAGCTACTCTTTGGTTTTACTTTGTTTTTTTGCACTTTAGTTTTCTTTTTTGTTCATAAAATACAAATATTCGAATTTTAGAAAATTGTACAGCAATTTTGAAAACATATTCATGTCTTTCAAACTTGCTCAGAATGTCAAAACACAAACAAGTAACAAATTTGGAATTCCAAAAATATCAGAAAATACGAAGAAAATTTTAATTCTGGATATTTTGAATTTATAAAATATAGAAACAATAAATATAAAAAATGAAAAGTCAAAGAAAACGAAAATGGAAAAGAAGAAATAGAAAAAGGTGGTTCACGGTCTCCGAGAAAGTTCCCAAAACCATAAAAAATGGCTGGCAAGCTGAGGTTCCCAAAACTGAGAACCTATTTTGCATTTTTTTTTCTTAGTGAACATTGTTTTTCAATTTTTTTGAAAATTTTCAAATCCATGAATATTTTGTTAAAAAATGATTAACATTTTTTTCAAATCCACGAGCTCTTTGGCCGGCCCAACACATGCCTAACATGAGCAATATCATTGCTTAGATTTATCTTATTTCTAATTCTTACATTTTTTATTAATTCATTTTAACCCTTTTTAGTACCAAGTTACAAGTTTTAAGTAACTCTTTCAAATAATGATTTTAATTATTATTTTCTGCAAAATACTTATTAAATGTTTTGAAAAAACCCACTTACTGTTATCAGTTTTATCCCTTTGTATTTATTATTTATGATTGAAATTCAAAATAACAATTTTAAGTACCTGTTCAAATTATGATTTTAAATACTTTTTTCCTTCAAACCTGGCATGGATGTCTATGATGGGCATGCCCACCGGCTGACAAAAGTTGGGATCATTTCAAAAATGTCCAAAAAACATCATGTTCAATGTAGAGTGTCTGGGTAGGCCAGAAAGCTCAGTTTGGGAGCATGTTGTTTCTTGAAATTCCTCAAAAAAAAAGGGCGATAAATGGTTGGGCGTGTGTCAACTTACATACAGTGTCGAAAATGGCTCAAGCATGGCATGAATATCTAGCATGGGCATGCCCATCTGCATGCAAAAGTTTGGGTCATTTCAAGGATGTCCACAAAAAACTCCATGTTCAACAAAGATTGTTCGAGTAAGGTGAGAAGGTTAGTCTGAGAGCACATTGTTTTTCAACATCCTTGAAATTTCCTCAATTTTTCCATGGCCTTTTATGACCAATTCCAGACACCATGCCAAGTTGATTTGGTTTTCGACAATTTCTGCATTTTCTAGATTTTTCTCAGTAAAAGAAGACCGATAAAATGCCCGGATGCGTTGCAACTTGCATAGGGTGTAGGAAATTGTTCAACCTTGGAATGGTTACCTACCATGGGCATGCCCATACAGGTGCACCCTTCGTTGAACATGGTCTAGTTTTAAATATTTTAAAATGACCACAACTTTTGCAGGCAGGTGGGAACACCCATGGGAAGGATCCATGCTAGGTTTGAACGATTTTCGACACTGTATGCTAGTTGCAACATGTCCGACCATTTATCTACCTTCTATAACCGAGAAAATTGCAGAAAATGCCAAATTTGTTGAAAACCAACCCTTTAATTGGTCATATAAGATCATGGAAAAATTTGGGGTCAGTTGATGGATGCCAAAAAAACATGCTCTCAGGTGGACCTTTCTCGCCTACCCAAACAACCTCTATTGAACATGATCTCTTTTTGGACATGCATGAAATGACCCAACTTTTTTCCAGTAGGTGGGCATTCCCCTGGTAGACATCCATGCGAGGTTTGAACGAATTTTCCACACCGTATGCAAGTTGTGTCACGTCCGGCCATATATCGGTCAATTTTCACTGAGAAAACTCCAGAAAATGTAAGAATTATAAAAAACACAAACAACTTGGCATGGTGCCTTGATTTGATCGTAGAATGAGATGGAAATATTTTTAGGCCATTTTAAGGATGTCAATAAAGGACGTACCCTCAGGCGGAGCTTTCTGGCCAACCCGAACCCCCTTCACTAAACATGGCCTAGTTTTGGACATTTTTGAAATTACCCTAAAATTTCAAGCAAGTGGGCATGACAATGGCAGTCATCCATGCCAAATTTGAACGACATTTAACACCATATGCAAGTGGCGACACGTCCGCCCATTTTATCGGTTGATTTTGACTGAGAAAAGTTCAAAAAATGCAAAACTTGTCGAAAATAAAAACAACTTGGCATGATGTCTTAAACAGGTCGTAGAAGGCATGAAAAAATTTGAGGCCATTTCAAGCATGTTTGGTAACCACGTGCTCTCAAACGGAGCCTTCTCGCCTACTCGAACACCCTCCGTTGATCATGGTCTAAGTTTTTCCTTTTCCATGTTTTGTAGTGCGTCAAATATAACACAAAACAGAAAGACTTTGATTTTCCTTTTCAATCGGGTTGTATTTTCCTTTGGTTTTTACATGGGTTTTTTTCTATTGTCTTGTTTTCATTTTTGTTTCCTTTTTATGTTTCTTTTATTAATTTTGAAAAAAGTTCATCAAAAATTCAAAAAAAGTTGATTGATTTTGAAGAAAAGTTCATTGATTTGAAAAAAAGTTCACAAATTTGAAAAAAGTTCACTGACTTAGAAACATAGTTCATCAATTTTATAAAAAGTTTAACAATTTTCAAAAAAAATCACCAATTTGGGAAATAGTTTATTAATTTGTGAAAAAAGCTAATCAGTTTTGAAAAAAAAGTTCACCAATTTGGAAGAAAAAAAAAGAGGAACTTGAAATTTTGTTGTCATTTTTGAAAAAAAAATATTGAATTTGAAAAAGTTCACACATTTAAGGAAGAAAAAGGAAAGAAAACAAACAGAAAATATTGCGCTTTTCCATTGTTCTATTTAACTATAAAAGAACGTACTTAAAACCTGTAGTCTAGTTGTCCAGTTGGTCAGTGTGGCTGTGCTAATTCGTGGAGGAACTTTGTTCGAATGCTGCAGCATGTATTTTTTTTTTTTGCAGTTTCCAAAATAAGAAAAAGGATGAATGGGCTGAATAGGCCGGCCCAGCGCGGGGGGTGTGCGCACGTACGTATATGACGGGCGGGCATGACAGATTAAGAGTTTATAAAATATGACTATCATACCCTTACTTATTAAGAGGATGGACGCGAAGGTAATCACTTGGCTGTGAGTAGATTTGGATAAAAAAGTGTCAGTGGAGTAGCTAGAATTTGATTTTCAGAAATTATTTGCTCAATCTTATAATGTACTAAAGCAACAACCGAAAAATGAAAACCTGTCTACAGAGGTTGTGTGACTGGTGGAGATCATCTTATAATGTACTAAACCATACGGAGTCTTGTCGATCACCGCCTTCGTTGGCGTCCGGTTGAGAAGATAGACCATCGTCGAGACAACTTCTCCTCAAAAAGTCCCCCGCAGGTTCTTGCTCTTAAGTAAACTTCTTGCCATGTCAACGACGGTTCGATTGCGCCTTTTAACAACCCCGTTCTTCTGTGGCGTATAAGGTGCAGCGGGGAACCTTTTTATGCCAATCTTCTCACATTAGTCGTTGAACTCGTTTGACGTAAACTCTTCGCGGCGATCTGTTTGTAGAGTGCGAACCTTCAGCTTCTGTTCCATCTCCGTTGCAGCCTTCAACTTCTTGAACGCTTCAAACGCCTTATCTTTAGATCGTAGGAGAACGACCCACATGTATCTTGAGTATTCATCTACCACTAGGAAGAAATACTTCTTTCCTCCTTGAGTTACTGGGGTGATAGGGCCACATAGATCACCATGGAACAGCTCGAGTGCATCACTTGCACGATAGGTAAATTGAGCAGGGAATGGCCTGCGGTGCTGTTTTCCAACCAAACACACGTCACATACTCGATCAACATGGTCGATAAACGGCATCCCAGATACCATCTCCATCTTCGACATCTTCTTCAAGGCGAAGAAGTTAACATGTCTAAATTTAGCATGCCATAACCATGAATCATCATCAGTCTATGCGTGCTAACACTCCGGTTGAGATTGATCAAGGTTGAGGATATAGATTCTGTTCCACGTGCGATTCACACGCGCTAGTGCGTTTCGGAGATTGTCGAAGATCGTCATCACTCCGTTCTCGATATCCACCTTGCATCCATTCTTGTCTAGTTTCCCGACAGAGATAATGTTGTTGCAAAGCCGTGGGATGTAGTACCCTCTGGTGAGTATGCGATGTTCTCCTGTGAGACCCTCGAAGAGGACAGAACATTGCCCGCAAATCACCACATTTGAACCATCACCAAACTTGACCGAGCCTTGAACATCATATTCCAGTTCGAGAAACTTCTCCTTGCACCCGTCATGTGGTTACTGACCCCGTGTGTATATACCATGACACGTTCTGGTTCCCGGGTAAATTCGGTACTATTTTCTTCTCATGAAGTAGCACCTTTCGGTTTGGTTTCACAACCATCATTTGGACGAGATTACAAACTTCGGCCATCAGAAGACCCAGACGTCCGTCTTCCTGCTTCGCCAAATTTGCCTTGCTCTCACGCTTGTTAGGCTCCACGACATCACAAACTTCGGCCATCAGAATACCTGGACGTTCGTCTTCCTTCTTCCCGTTTGATAGGCTCCACGAGATCACAAACTTTGGCCATCAGAATACCTGGACGTTCGTCTTCCCGCTTCACCAAATTTTCCTTGATCTCCCGCTTGTTAGGCTCAGGACAATCCTTCGGAAAGTGACCCATCTCATTGCAGTTATAGCACTTCACCTTGGATGTTAGAGTTGTGTCGAATATTATTGTATAAGGTAGGTTACAGTTGGACTCTGAGTAGTATTGTGTTTAGAAAGGATATGGCGTTGTGTCATAGTAGGACACTTGTATCCTAGGCCTCTCTTATATAGCGAGGGTAGACACATGATGCATGTAACCTATGCCAACATAATAGCACAGGCACGCGGGGGAGCCGGCGGTGTGTGCGGGCGTCCGGGCGGCCGGAGGTGCGGTATTGTGACGGTATCACGGGAAGGAGCGCCCGTAGTCATGTCCAGGGATGTAGCCATATTGGTGAACCTCGTTAACAAATCTCGGTGTCATGCTTGTGTGATTGCTTGGTCCTCGAATGATCGACGGTATGCCTCGGATTAATTCTAACAAGTGGTATCATGAGCAAGGTTGGATTCGAGGAGTTGCCGGACCGTTGATTCTGAGGATGGTTGAAAAGTTGATCGCTCGGGTCAGGCAGCAGATTGGTTTGTGTCAGAGGTGGCGGCGATCCAGATCGAAGTGGTCTCGTCGGGAGGCGTGGCGATGGAGGGAACGCAGATGGCCACGGCGGGTGGCACGCGGAATCATCAGGCGGTCGGTGCCAAGCAGGGGAACCGGTACGAAGGCCCAGTAGCAAGGCTTGGCAGCAGCGCAAAGCAGGCCACACTGGAGGCTGACGCGCACGAGCGTCAAGTTGGACCAGTGCCGGTGCTGCTGTACCTACGCTGATGCGGCGATCGTGAGATTTGTTAAGAACAAAAGGCTACGGGTAACAGACTAGGTGCTACCGGTTGAAAAAAAAGAAGCTAATTGGCCAAGAGCCTACAGGAGCATATGGTGGAGTTTGAAGATTTCTTTTCTCCATGGTTAGTGCACACCGGAAGGCTTATATGGTGGAGTTTTAGCTTAATTTCTTTGTATGCAGACTGTGTACCGAGAGTCTGTGGTGCGCGTGGCAAGATTGGCGGCGTGCTTATAAGGCTCGAAGGAGTCTGGAGTGCATCCTGGCAAGATCATGCATACACTGGGTGTCAAGCAGTGCACGGATATACGGCTGGACAAGACGCATGGTGGAGCATGGTTGCAGTCGGGCAAGTTCGGCTGGGTCGGACTAGACAGTCTGATGTATCGACATGGATGTTGGTCAAAGCAGAAGACGATGGTGATTTCAGCGACGACGACACAGGAGCATGATGCTGCTGGTGGCCGACTTCTGGGGCGTGGAAACATGTGGTGCAGGCCTAAGGGTTTGTGCGGCTTCGACAAGACTGGCGCGGGTTTATTCAAGGTTTGTGTACACATGAGAGCTTCAAGTCGACGGGGCGCGGGGTGGCATGTACAACCACCATGGAGTCATGTTGAAGGTGGAGCCGGAGTTTAATGGAAGACTTCACTCTGTGCTGATGGAGGGGCTACGGAGTAAGTATACGGAGAGTCGAAGCCTATTTCAACGAGGATAGGGAGAGACGCGTAGGTCAGACTGGGTACCAATGGTCTGATGGAGACGTGAAACTCGGCATCGGTCGGTGATAATCGGTGGTTCTTTGTAGTGAGGGTTGAGACAGTGTGGGCTAGCTACCCGGGAGACTTGACCAGGACAGCAGAGGCTCGACACGATGATAGCGACGAGGCGTGCGGTAAGCACAGGACACAACAACATGCCAAGGCACTGGTTGTCAGACATGTGGTCAGACAAAGTATGCAGGGGTGCTAAAGCAGTGTTGACGAGTACAAGATTCAAGTTGGTGACTGGGTCTATCGGTGCTAGTTGATGGACACGAGTTGACCGTGGAGAATCTGAGAAAGTGGCGAAAAGTATGAAATTGTCAACGAGAGAGTACATGGCCGTATATTCTGTGATGTTCAATGCACATGGCAAAGTGCGGATGACAAGTACAGAAGGAGGCGGAGTGCTATAGTTGTGAGACATATCAAAGACTATTCGGGAAAAGGGTGAGACAACTGTGAATTCGACTCATGTGAATTCGACTCAGGGTGACACAGGGCGACGGTGAAATTTCTTCAAGTTTCAGACAGACGGTTAAGAAAGAGCGGTGATATTGAGTTCAGGTAACTCTTATATTGGCATCCAGTATGTGAGTTGTTCACTTCACGCAGGTCAATGATCTGTGTGTGAAGGCGTTGAACGGATACTCCGGAAGTTGGGAGCACAAGGTAGAGTAATGAGGAACTTAATTTTGCTCGAGTGTTGACCGTGAAGAAGACGAGAAGGGACTACAATTGCAGGTGGAGTCACATGGAGTCTGGGAGTAGCAGCGGTGCTCATGGTGTATCTGAAGTCCAATGTACATGGAGGTTCGACACGCGGATGAATCCAATGTGATGAAAAATATTTGCCAATGTGGAGTTTGTTAGAGTTATGTCGAATATTATTGTATAAGATATGTTACAGTTGGACTCTGAGTAGTATTGTGTTTAGAAAGGATATGGAATTGTGTCATAGTAGGACACTTGTATCCCAGGCCTCTCTTATATAGCGACGGTAGACACACGATGTAACCTATGCCAACATAATAGCACAGGCACGCGGGGGAGTCAGTGTTGTGTGCCGACGTCCGGGCGGCCGGAGGTGCGGTATTGTGACGGTATCATGGGGAGGAGCGCCCGTAGTCATGCCCGGGGGATGTAGCCATATCGGTGAACCTCGTTAAAAAATCTCGTTGTCGTGCTTGTGTGATTGCTTGATCTTCGGATGATCGACGGTATGTCTCGGATTAATTCTAACATTGGACATATCCAAGATCCGTGGCTTCCGCTCTTTAGATCGGTCCGCCTTACCACGACCTTGTGGCTTGCCTTTTTTTCCTTTGCCTCCTTCGGTTTGTCCACCGCGCTTCGCATTGCTTGAGCCTTAGGCAACGTTGTGCCTTCCTTTGCTACTCGTGGACTCCTAATCTGCGTGCGAGTACATGAGTTGGTCACCACCTCCTCATTTGCCTTTCCGACAGCCACGAGCATTCTCTTCCCATGTCCGCAAGCACCCGATCGCTTCCCTTATGGTTATGTCGTCGATCTCGTAAAGCTGCTCGAGTGTGCTGATGATGTACGTGAATTTATGAGTCATCGAACCGAAAATTTTCTCCATGATCTCGGCTTCCTCGAGCTTTACACCAAGCGCGCGGATCTCTCCCACCAACGTAGTCAGACGCATGGCATAGTCGTTCACCGATTCAGTTTCCTCCATCTGCAACTTGTGAAATTGGCGCTTCAGCACTTGTGCCCGAGCCACTTGTGACCGAGCCTTCGTGACGCGATCTTTTCCGATCTTCATCTCCTTGAGTGCATTCCATGCCTCTCTTGCCGTCTCGAACTCCGCGAATGTCATGAGCACGGAATCTGGCACAGACTGGGCTATGGCGACGATGGCACCTTCGTTGCACTCCTTGTCGACGTCGTCATCCGTGCTCGCCTCCCACACTCGAAGTGTTGGGAGAATGATCTTCATATTCGCTATCCACACGTTGTAGTTGGCGTCGGTGAGTATCGGGTACTGGATGGGGATATTGTGATGCGCCGGTATGTTGGCGCCGCCCGATCCGCTACCATTGGTCGCTGACTTGCCGCCCTTCTTCACCTTGTCGCCGTTCTTGTTTGCCTTAGAACCGCCGTTGCCGGACATGACGGACTCCTTGTCGCTGTCCGTCATCGTAGATCGTGGAGGCTCTAGATACCAATTGTTGGCTTTTGATCGATAGATCAAATCATCACCGGGACCTCCGTACACTCACACGTACAAAGCAACCAAGCAAGCTGTCTAGTAGGATGATTGATATGTACTTCCGTACGTGAGGGTGGCTTGGGTTAGTAGCTTGGCGAGCGGAAAACTGATCAATGGCCAAAGGCTCTTGTTGAGCCGTGTAAGCTTTATTGCTTTTCTGATTTTCTGATACAAAGATTACATGGGTATGTACATATTTATATTAGCTAGCCAACACCAAGTTAGCCTACTCCACGTCTAATTCTAATCCTACACGGAGACAACAAGGTTAATATCTACATTCATCTCCTTAACCTTGTTGATCTTCAATTACGACCTGGGTCCCAAATATGAATACTCGTATGCTTTATCTTTGGCAATGCTTTCGCCGTTCCTCGCAGCATTCCAGGGACCGCCTTCACTTTTGTCCAATGCTTGACGCCAACTCTTCTCCTTGGTTGCGTCAATCTTCACCTATTCTTGGGTGCTTGGTAGAGTGTCATGTGGATCCTTGTGGGGACATCTTTCAAACTCGAACGAGAGCAAACTTGGGTCTAACTTTAAGTCCCAAGCGCTTGACGCTTGCTTCAGCCTATAAAGTGCCTTCTTAGGCTTGTAAACTTTCCCTTCTTCTCCTTTCTTCTCAAAGCCGAGGGGTTGTTTCACGTACACTTCTTCTGTGAGGTCACCGTTGAGGAAGGCCGATTTAATATCCATACGATGAACCTTCCAATCCTCTTGCGCTGCCAAAGCTAGGAGCACTTGTTGGCCACCGCCGTCGCCTCTGCCATTCGCCGTTCATGAGAAGTCGCGACTCGGCCGAGGGGAAGCAGCGATGGAACGCCGGGCGCCGCCGCACTGCTGCTACTATACGCTGGCACACTGGAACTGAGGGCCACGACAGTGTTGAGGCTCAAGGCCGGCCGTCGCAGAGGAGGGCACCATGCACCGGCTCTGTTCAAGGAGAAGAAGGGAAGCAGGGGGCTGACGCGGCTCGCCTCGGTCGGAGAAACCGGGGCGTGGTCGCATCCGTCACGCCGCCCGCCTCGCCCTGATGCAGTCACATCCAGCCGCTGCCACCGCATAAGGGAGTGAGGCCACAGCACCACGCGCGTGCCTGCGCTCGCTGCCGGTCGAGAAGACCATGCACACCGCCGTGTCGCTACACATGCGCTCGTCGTTAGAGACCCGCTTACGCCTCGCTTGGAGGGCTTGCGCTCTGCCGTCAGCCAAGTCGCGATGAGAGCAGTGCCTCCGCCGGGCCGACGCTTGGAGGCGCCTTCGCTATGGGCTCATGCGGCGGCACCAGGAGATTTTCGCGCCGCGGGTCGTGAACCCGGGTACCGCGGGGCTCCGTGTGCCGGAGCGGCCGGTCGACGGCGAGCTCGCCTGCGGGATGCCGAGGGCCACGAGGCGGTTGCGAACCCCCGCGTGCGGCGAAGTCGTGAAGAAGTCGAAGAAACAGGACATGAGACCTCCAGGCATGATCTCTTCTCACCTTCTGCCTGTTCGTCCTGCTTCTCGTCCGAATCACTATCGCTGGAGAGCAGTGCTTATAACGTGTTTGTATTGTTCACCCGCAAAAAAAAGAAGAAGCCGTGTTTGTATTGTAATCAAGTGAAAGCAAATGATTGTCTTTATTGATTGAATAGTTACGAGGGCTATTTATATCGTCCCAACGGAGACGCGACACTTGCCACAGATGCGTCGCTTAGAGAAGAGAGAGATGCACACCGATTGTCAAGCAGGGATTAATCCCTTAATCTTAACAAGAGTAAAGAATTGGCCGAGAAGCCGTCAATAATAACATATCCAACACTGAAGTTTTCACTCGGCCCATCAATTGCTCATAGTCAAATGGGAGGGGGATACAGTCGTAGCCACCGGGATATGGTCGACTGACTTTTCCGCGTTAAGAATAATAGCAAAGATTTCCCTACAACCGTATCAACAATAGCAAAGATTTCCCTACAACCGGATCAACAAGAATTGGCCGACTCACTGAGACCCTACTTCATCATGTTGATTGTAAGACAACGAAATAAAATTTCATACATATTAGTATGGCCCAATTGAAATATGGTTATGAAGAATAGAGCATCATGCTTAAGTTGAAGATTATTTACTACTTGGAATTTCATAATATTATATATACTACTCCCTTCGTCCCATAATATATGACTTTTTTTCACACTAGTGTAGTGCCAAAAAACGTCTTACTTTATGGGACGAAGGGAGTAGCAACTAATATTGTAACAACAAAAGGAACTAATACAATCACTATTGTCCACACTTTCTCCACTGGTCGCAACAGCTTAGATGATGATTTACTCGAATAAAGCATTAGAAGTTGTACCAGAGTTCCTTGCAGTGGACCTAGTTTACTCGGGTAAACAAGGAATACTTATTATTATCATAAAAAAAATCTGAAATCAATACTGCAAATTCTTTTCTAATAACCGAAGGAAAGTTCAGCTCAGAGCTAGAATATTGAGAAATGTACTCTTCCTAAATTAATAACATGTAAATCAAAAATTAGGTTCCTTCGAAATAATCTTCCAACTGATGTGCTTTGAAACTGAAGCTAGCAGAAGAGAAATTCCCAAATCTATCATTCAGCACAAGCGAGTTCACTTTTAGTACTACTTACCCAAGTTTTTTTTGTATAAAATCACACATAGAGGTCCTTTTTTTAATCTCTCACATGAATTCGGTCCATTTTCTGAAAACGGTTTGCTTTCTATATATGCCTAGCGTTGCAATTTATATACTACTAAGAAAAAGGTCTAGATGCTATGATGTATGCAAAAAAAGAAAGAGGATTGCAAATTAAAGCACGCACAATTTGATGCACTTGAAACATAAATATAATTTAAAGATGAAATGAATTCTGAAGTAAAAAGAGATGAAAACTGTGTTGGCTAAATTTGTTAAAACCGACTAATTAAGAACAAATGTATAGTCCCCTATACGTAATAACAAGAATACACTCCAACCATGAAAAATATATTGCTGGAACAAAATCACTATGAAAACCAAGACACAACTATGAACCATTATGAAATAACGACGATGAACTCAAAATCATCTACAAATTAATTCCACGATGCCTTCCCATAGGCAGAAAGATGGTAAAGTGTCATGTAGTCGACGTTCAGAAAACACCACGAAAGGAAGACAACACAACATAATATCAAAACATTGAAGGGTGATCAACTTCACCTGATTACCAGTAACAAAACTTCTCTCATGTCCTCAAGAAAAAATTGAACTACTCACAACTCATCATATTGACCATGACCAGTGTGTACGTATGGATGAGAACCGTACATAACAGAGGAAATTCAGGAAGCAAGAAACGCCCTGCCTTACTTCACATGATATGTTCATCATTGGATCGACAAACTTCTATTTTGATTAATGTGAAAAATATTTCACCCCAGGCATTCTCTTATTTGAAACTGTAGTTTGTTTTTCAATTATACATGTTTTCCTTCATGCCTTTTGAACATCGTACCAACCAAAAGAGACATCTTATGTGCATAATAAGGAACTAGAGCATTTTATTGCGAACCATAATAGTACAACAAGGAAGCAACTTCTAGGTTCACTTGACAATGCATCATAATAATCATAACACAACCATAATACCCACGTTAAGTCTTGTGAAGTAGTTCATGCACGGTCTGTTCAAGCATGGGCTCACTCTGGATACCCTCTATCCATCTCATGTTGGTATGTACCATACGGAGTTTATTTTGTAGCGCATCTTGCAGATTTGGCTCTGGGTTGTTTGTGAAGAACTTGATGATCTCTTCTACCTTATCACTGGAGGTGAACTAACAAAAAAAAAAGGTAGCGCACATTAGAAACAGTCTAATGGTAACATCGGCTAAAAATTGATTAATCGGAAGTATATAAATTGCCAAATCACGGCATAGGAAGTTATTGTGAATGTACCAATGGAACAATGTTGTCGATAATACTCAACCAAAGCTCTTTCTTAGGAACAACCCTCAAGATATGGTCCCAATTTTCCTATGAATGGAAGTAAAGACACAAATCTGATGATATGAGGAAGATGTTTCAAAAAAGCTGACAACCTACTAATATTAACATGAAGTATTTGACATTTATCGGGTAAATAGATGATATAGGGAAATAAAGAAATCTTCAAAATTAGGTGTCAAGTGAGTAATTTCACACGTTGCTTCCAACTAGGGGACAAAAAAGACTTTAGAAAGGAAATTTGGAATGTGCTATGCTATTTAGTACTCCCTCCATTCCTAAATGTAAGGTGTATTAGTTTTTCAAAAAGTCAACTGTTGTCTATGTTTGACCAACTTTGTAGCAAAATATATAAAGATTTATAATACTAATTATATAAAATTTAAAATATATTTCATGATGAATGTAGTGATACTGACTTGGTATTCTAGATATTGATATTTTTGCCTATAAGCTTGGTCAAACTTAGAGAAGTTTGACCTTTTAAAAAAATAATACACCTTATATTAAGGAACGGAGGGAGTAATATCTTTCTTGTAGTGCACCTCCTGGGTGCCACTGTTTTAGTCTTCTCAAGTGATGATTCAACTATCTACATGGTAATAAGTCAATTATTTTTCATAAATGATGGTTTTAGCAATTCTCTTGTACAACGACATAAATAAACCAATGGCCACACATAGTAATTTGAACACATTGTCATATTCGCAAAAAAAAAACTTGTGATGTTGCGAGGCACTTAGATAGGATTGTACTTCTGAATGTTCCGCATCCAATGATATGCTAGGTAGACACAATGAACCAATTTAAACTATACATTTTCAAGGTGTGAGTTAAGTAGTTGTATGTCTTGAATTATTATTTTTGAATTTTTTTACATTCATTGGGACATAATCCAATTTATCTTGATTTATTTATGGCTCGCATATAAACTCCCACAGCTTCTAAATTCATAAATGGAGTACTACAAATGAGCCCAATTGAGATAATTACTTTTTATCTTATGTAGTTATTGGTAAGCATTAGAATACCTTATGTGAATTTTTAATTTAGTCAAAAAATCCTAAAGAATCAAAATTTCCTAACATGATTGAATTTTTCAACTTTCTAAACTATATGACCACCATCCTCAATAAAATAGAATGTACCTTTAACCAGCTCCATGCAATTTCACGTGCCTCTACTGTAATACCATTAAGAACAACAACTGCATTTTGATTTGGGACCTACAAGTAGGAGAGACAGGTGACTCCTAAATGTAATTTATATTCCATGATTATTTCAATCATGTAGAATTGCGGAACAAGGAAAAAAATAGGAAACCTCATCAGTGAATATTAACTTCAATGACTCCAGAACAATATCCATATCCGGGCAAGAAGACAATACACCTAGAAAGAGTTGGAGGATTATTTCAAGATAACTAACAATCATCATTAAGAAGTTTGTTAATTTAGGTTGGTAAAATAGTTACACACCTAAGATGCGTAACTTTTCCTCCCCATATCCTATGTCATTGTAGAATTGGCGAAGATCATCATAGCCAGATCTGTCTGAGCTACTAGCCCTTTTCATCACAGATAGGTAGGCAGCCTGTAGTAGATTGCATGTCATAGAAAGGAAGAATATAGGAGCACCGTGTTAAGTAAGGGAAAACTATTAAACCTTTCTAGCATGCGGAGAAAGTATCGTAGAGTTGTGATCATGCTTTAATATGTCAAAGCGCTTAACACCTTCATTAATGGTTTTATCATGTCCAAGTTTAACAAGGGAAACTAAGAGAGTTTCTCTAAGACCTACAAGTAGGTCTCCCTCAGCATCCTTGGGGTCCCAACCTAACTTTCTGAAAAACAAGAGTACACAAATGAGCTTATAGGAAAGATATAGTAATAATGAAAAGATTGCATATGTGATAGAGTGTATATTTGCCATGAAATAACAATATTTAAGTATGCATGTGATGGTTAACGTGAGATTAAAAATGTGAGATGCCATACAAGGTAGGTGACAAAAGAATTTTGATGAGAAGTTGTTTGACGTCAGCACCCAAGTTAGGTGTGGCATCAAATATTATTTGGGAAATGCTTGTAGTTATCTGTAAATCCAAAGTAAAATACATAGATAATTAATATTTAAAGAAGGAATATAATGGAAATAGTTGGACAACTAGAATATACATACATCCAATATGTGTGGGAGAACATTGTAGTCAGCTTCTTCACGACAACCGTAAGCTATCTGTAGCAACGAAGCTAGTGTGTGTTCATAGAAGATGGAAAGCACAAGCGAGTTGTCCAAAATTCCTGGAAAATTGATGTTATAGTATGCTATCACCCACATATTGCAAGCAAAACATAACAGTGAAAGATGTTGTGCATACCAATTTTTTCCATTGAAGAGAACTTATTGGCCTCCAAGGCATATGAAAGTGTAGCTGTAATTTCTTTATCATACTTCACTCGATAAAACCCCGTTTCATTTACATTAAATTTAATCCAAATATTTCCATCCTTCTGTCGTTTACAACGTAAATCCAACTTATCATGCTTGTGTTTCAAAATGAACTTTTCTGTTGATGAGGAACATCTTAGTGCTATTGGCACATCCCACAAGCTAGCTCGAGAGGATCCATCTAAGTCAAACTGGGCCTGTAATGAAAAGAATCAATAAATGTGAAGAAAACTAACATATTAACAATGATCCAGTGAGTCCCTGGCCTCCTGTGTGATACAGAGGTCATGGATTGTACCCCTCGAGTGGACTTCATCGCATCGATGCCACAAGTTCTTTTGCGGACCCACAACTCATGTGACGTCTACTGTCTGGACGATGTACCTATGGTCCACTCCTCGCACGAATGCCGAGCTCTAGGCTACACCGCTATTGCCTCATGTAATAAATGTTATAGAGAAATTTTCATAAGTGGGGAAGAAAAATTGGCTCAGCATGCCTAGGTTGCGCAACATGATTCCCTATGTAAAGATGTTGTCAGTTTTTGTAGGTTTGGATGTACCAACTTAGGTACTATAGGATATCCCCAAAAATATGAAGTAGTTCCTCTTTCGAAGGAATTCTACCAAACCAACTCCAAAAATTACTAGGAGTAAGCAACAAAAATTGAATAGATGCCTATAGGAATTTTAGAGAGCAGGAATCCAAACTACATCGACCATATGTCAACTAAATAAATAGAGCCATCCAAAACAAATCATACATGTTTGTAAGTATTGTGTGGTTTGCAATTAACTTGACACACAACACAATACAAATGAAGAATACATTTTAGATAATATTACCTATTCAAGTTGGATGTGTTCCCCTTCATGTTTTACATTAATAACAGGATATCCTGGTTCCTTCGTCCAAGGAGTCATCAAATATCTCAAGGGTTCACCTGTTTCCTCTTCCATCACCGTCCATAGGTCCTCCGTTTTAGCATTCGAGTAGGCAAATTTCTTTACATACGAAGCCAATGCTTTCTGCAGTATTTTCTCAAGTTCAGTATAGAATTGGTAAGTATGAGAAAATTTTGCAAACCCAACAAACATAAAAAACCAAAGAAAGAGAGCCAACAACACAAAATACATGAAACACAATCAATTATGCCCACATATAATGTTATTCATCTTTACTGTACGAGACTAGGGAAATATAAATGGTCTTTGAAACTTTCAGGCGAAAATATGTTGAACTGGAGAATTTAAGGAATTGCTTTGTACACTTTTGAGTAATAGTATGAAATGTATTATATCAACATTCGAGACCTGGAAACGCTTTGCCCCAAGGTAATTTTGTAGCATGCGAAGAACAGAAGCACCTTTAAAATATATGATGTCATCAAAAATGCCATCAATTTCATTGGTATGGTGTATTTCAACCTGGCATATGGAAGAATAGAAACGAATACATGAAAGGAATTAGATATCAAGATATAAATAAGTATGCAGCCAATTTAATCTATGTTGATGAAATTATTAAAACAACTGATGTCTAACATAATATGTGAAACTAGAAGAGTTTTAGTATTATCTTCCATATTTGACAAAACTAGACATACAAAGGGAAAGCATGATAAAAACAAGTAAACAATAGATTTGTATAGATTACATAGTGAGCGATACCCCCCCCCTCTGATACCCCCATCCACCCCCAACACACACACGGTAATGTACTCGGTTGTGTGCTTCCCTTCGGGAATGAAATCCCAGACTGCATTCAAAAAGATATTGAAAAATCGTATTTTCTTACTCATATCTTGGAAACTATTTTTTAATAAAATACATTACATATGAGTGTTTTAAGCACCCATTGATTATATAAAACACAAGTGTTTAGAAACAAGACATCAATACATTGAAGATATATTGTTTAAAGAATCTACTGGTGTGTATACTCCCTCCCTTCCGGGATGGAGGGCTAAAATCTAAGATCTCATCAGACACATTAGATGGTGAGTGGAGGAACGTTTCTTGTAGTTCGCAAAACTACTCAAACTTTTAATCTGCATTTACTATGATGTGTGCATGGGTGGCCAGTAAATGAGTAGGTATTGTTAAAGGCCTTGGTCGATTTCCTTTTAATCCTTGAATACATCAATTTAAAGCGCCTCGGAATGTGAACATGTGGTGGAAATAAGTAAATGTAGGACTTACAAAATGGAAATGCCAAGAAAATGAGATAGGCCCATTAAACTGGAATTGTGGGAGTAATTAGAAAGAACTTTTGTCCAACAATCTCCGTGCTATAATACTACACAAACCAACAATCCACTGCAGCCCACAACTTTTGTTCCACCCAACTACTTACATCTATTGGATCAATCCAAAACACTGTATGGTGTTCTTCTTGTGAATACTATCACATGATAAATCGAACACATAGCTGCAAAGTTGATCCTTTATTGCTCAAATTATCTAGTGGTCTTTTTTTACCCTTTTAATGATTAGTAAAAAGATATGATCTCTTCGAACAAAAAATGGACATGGGAAGAGAGATAAACCGCAAGAGGGATGGTCAATTGTTCCTGTGCCATTCCACGCGGAACGAGGTTTATTCTCGTGGTGTGAAGCATGTTACCTCCACCACGAGAATAGCCCGTCTGCCACCTTAGCATGGATGTGATCTCCAACTAGGGCTAGATGCAATTTATGATTCACCTCCACACCTCAACTCTGGAGCATCATCAGTATACAAGATCGTTGAATGAAGAACAATTGAAATAGTGATCTATCCTAGCTAGACAATGAAATGTCTAGACATGATGCCATAAATGTGAGTACCAAAAGCAGATATGACGGAAATCCATCATTGTAAGGGGTTGTCAACCATCCAAGGCAAAAAAGTCTATAGTAATTTTTTCATGCACTACCAAGCATCGTCTACATTTCACATACTCACCTAGCTATGGGGAATATGTGGGGCTTCGTGATGTGTATATATAATGGAGGAAGGTGATACAAGTGATTGCTCTATTCTGCCAATTTATTCGACACTACCGTGGTGAGATCAAACTAAACACGAGAGGTGGGAACAAGGGGTCATGGCAATTAAAAAAAGAGGCAATACAGAAAGGTGTATCCTGATGGCGAAGCATATGCCCGCTGGAGTATATCATGAGCTGGGATGTGTGTAAGTAGTAGCATTGCATTTTAGTATCTAGTGAGAACACACGATGGCCCTTCCATTTTATTCTGGGACATGAGGTATACTTTAAATTTAAAAAGCACACTCGTGGTGTTCTTTTGAATGACCTAACAAGTGAAATTAATAATCTAGACGAGCTAGACTAGGTTTTGCTGCATGTCTTATTTTTCACCCGCTTTCGATTTGATGTATACATAGAGAGTTGATGCATGCATGTTATATGACTATACTGATGGATGGATCCGAATTACCTAATACAATCTTCATAGAAATTTTCAACTAAATAAAATCCTTCTCATTTTTGGTGCTCTAAAATGAGAAGTTCATTATTATGTTTGCTAATATTTTCTACATGGATAGTATTAATAATTTTCTCATATTGCATGGAGCTTTCAAGAGTTAACCTTGAATCAACCAATGATATTGGAGGGTTGTCAGATTAAAATATTATATAAAAATGATGATCATTTCCTATTGTAAAAAAATCACAAGATTCTTATATTTTAACAATTATATAGTTACACCATAGATTATATGGGTGGACACATTACTCCATGCCATATAAAGTTCATGACAACTAAACCACATGACATGTCGTGACACATTAATGAGCAATGTGATTACCTCGATTGGGTGAGAACCTGTCACTGAATCCAATCTATGAGTTCGAATTGTGCCCTCAAGAAATTCCATCCAAATATTCCACTGAGGAAAAAAAGTATCTATTGCTTCATAGCTCATCTGTTAAAAACTAGTGCTTTCAGCATGCATAAATAACTTGGTACTTAATTCGTGATATTTTAATCATCAACTTACCCATGTAGCAAATCCCTCGCTTAGCCATATGTTATCCCACCATTCCATGGTTACAAGATTGCCACACCATTGATGAGCTAATTCATGTGCCACAGAAACTGCAATCTAAACGTAATAGATGTTTAGATCAATGAACAAAGGATGTCTTTACATTACTAAAATCATCAAGAAAAAGGTATAATATTAAAATTTTATCATCAGTTAAAAAATTTGATTCCCTTGTACATGAATTAATTAGGGTAACATACCATAAATTTTGAAATCATTAATAGTAACTTGTGACAAGAAAGGTCAAAAACAACTTTATGAATTACGGTCCTTACTCGACGCAGTTTGGTGAATGTTGTAGACGTCTCATCGAAAAGAAGACCTCCCTCTTCGAATGTGACCAATCCAAAGTTTTCCATACCCCCGGGAAAGTCAGGGATTCCAATCATGTCCAGCTTAGGGAGTGCATAAGGAGTGTCAAAGTAACTTAGACATGGAGGAAATAAACACCTGGTTAGCGCTTCTCTACAATATTATTCATATCTAGAGATACTTCATTACAATCAGGAGCATACCCATGTTAATTTACTAGGTGCACATGACAAATTGTGCAAGATGTTTTGCTTGGTACTTTCGTATGTAGTATAATGTGAGACACATATTTTTCTAGAAAATATATATGATTTTACACTAGGACACCACGTGATCTTATCTTCGGGTCCACCTAGGATTACATTGACTTATGTTTGTCTTTTTAACTAGTTTAATTAACCGCAAGGGAAGGTTATGATCTTACTCATTATAGAGATCCAATGACTTCACTCCAATATCCAATGCAAACTGTCCTTGTTTAGTCTTGCCAACTTCAGTGTACACACGGACTTTGGTGCCTAAAAAATTAGAATGGTGTAAACTAGTAGAAAATAATCAATCCAATCACATTTAAAAGGATGATGTGAACGCGATAACAAAGGTGAATTTGATACCTTGTGATGTCACACCCTCTACAAACTCAAAAAGACCAACAACCATGGCAACTAAATAAGTTGACATGAGGGGTGATTCCTCAAAATGGACATTCTTGATAGAACCATCAACCGTCTCACCAAGTACAGGCATGTTGGATAGAGCTACCAAGTCAGAATGAACTTCTAAACTTAGCTTGAACTTCGCCTGAAAGTTTGAAATAACATGAGAAAAATGATAGAATGCTTAAATGACCTCATTGAGGCCCCTGGTACACACATATGAGAGGAACATTAAGACTTCTGATGGGGAAGTACAATTATTTGAACATACATACATATTATGACCTTATGAGTGCACAGATAATGATGCTCAAGAAATAAAAATCATAGACTGGGCCTCTAGACTTATTATGATACTCACCTTGAAATCAGGTTCATCCCAGCAGGGAAAACACCGTCGTGCATGCACGGACTCAAACTTCGTGTATGCCATGTATGCCATCTCCCCCATATACTCGTATTTACTGAAAACACGAAATACAATAGTATTAACGTACACACATATTTCCCAAATGCTAGTGTCTTCTGTAATTTTCGCAGTGATATCACTAGCTAGTGAATTTGGTGTCCTAAATGGTTTTGAGCATATGGGGTCAAATAGATCATGTGCTCTCTCTCATATTCTATATAGAATGATCCATCGATATACATTACTAAATCTATGTGGATTTTCTAACCATTAGGTACACATTGAGTGTGTGCTTATTTTATTTCAATCTATGCTACGCGTGGTGGTTACAGATGACATACTTGTCTTGGTGCACGGCAACTTAAAACAACTCTTGATTTCTCTCTCTCTCTCTCTCTCTCTCTCTCTGTGCGCGCGCGCGCGTGCGCGTGCGAGTGTGCGTGTGTGTGTGTAGAATAAGTTATTCTACTCACAGAAGAAAAATATGGTATTGACATTGACAAAAGTAGTACGGACCGTATGAAAATAGTGAGGGTGTCTTACAACTTTTTCTAAATGAGATACAACTTTTTATACATGTCATACTGCTTTTTACTACACGCCTCACTATTTTTTAGATATCTCACCCTCTTTACGTGTCTTACTAGTTTTCTACATGTCACCTGGCTTACTAATTTCACCTAGCTTACTACTTTTTTGTGCATGTTGTACAAGTTGTATGCATGCTTAAAGTTTATCTTTCCCCTTGTGTGTAGTGAAGTTATTCTAATCCTCAGAATGTAATAGTGCTATGCTATACACGGAAATACATATTAACATAGATGCACACACCCGTGAGGTTGCATGCAAAGAGTAACTCATGTTGATTCCTTTGTTTCATCATATTTTTTCACACTCTTAGTATCACTTGCTAAGCATTACACTTTCATGCATGAACTATTCTAATAATATTGGAAAAATCAAGAAAGAAAATGCAAGAAGAGACTCATACCCTCTATGAAATCCCCTCATCTGATCACTAAGTGTGCCATTGAAGTGCATCCTTAGCACACCTTCACCTAGTGGAAGATCTTTACGAAACCCGAGTACCATAATCTGATCGTCCTTGAAGAACACCACGTCGGTTGGCGCCAAATGCTGCAATAACCAGGAACCGTGAAAGCAGTGAAGATGAGATTTATTATGTCCTTTGAAGAAATAAGCAACTTTTGAGAATAGATCGTTCATTACAGGTCAACACATCATTGTGTACCTTGAAGTGGATAGAAGCATGGTCAATGGTGAGTTCCACAACATTTAGCACAAGGAAACGAGTGGGTGCTAAAACGAAGACATTAATTGACACCACACCAGAAAATGTTGAGGAGACGAGGTTGGGGTGGAAATGGAGCTTATAGTGGGTTGGCATAGCAAAGCGCGGGAGTCAAAGCTTGCCACGGAACTGGTTAGGTGAGTCAGCTGTGATTGCTGGCGTGGGCATCGGGATGGCCATAGGCACACCAGAAATTCCTTCAGGATTTGCTCCCTGCATACATGTGGGAATAATACAAAAAGGCGAAGTAAGTATATGCATAATTGTGTAACTAATACAAAACCCCAAACGTTAAAGTATTAGTAATGAGAAACCACAGCTTTTCTTGTTTGTACCATTAAGCCGAAAATTTTCATTTCTAGAAGTGTTTGGTGATGTAGGCAAAGAAGAATCAACGACGGGTACATGTTTTTTCAAAGAGCAGCTAATTCAAACATCCTTTCAGTGGAGATTCTAGGTGATTTTGGATTCGGACATTTAAGAAAAACTGGCATAAGGTTTAGAATTTGTGATAAACTGGCCCAAAATTAGTTGTTTTATTGTTAATACTTGTCTAATATTTGAAGTACCGCCAAATTAGCTCCCGAGTGTTTGACTTTATGCGAAATTTCATGAATTAATATTGGTTAAAAATATAAGCAGGTAGGGATGATGTCAGAACTATCTATACTAATATATAAAAAGTACTAATGGAGCATATCCAAAAAATCTGAAACATAGAACCAATCTGATCTAAAGGTCCAAATCGCTTCAACATTGAGAACCAAGCATGTTTAACACACAAGTAACATCTTATCTAATATCAACGTGCACCTAATATCCTATCTAATACCAACATGCATTGTACACGGTTATTAGTAGATAGGAAATAATCCATCCGCATTGTTGTTTAGACAATGGAAGGGTCCCGAAGGACCCCGATTCACATTAGAAGCATTCAAAAACATCATACAAAAGGACTCCTTAGTAAGTAGTAAAAATTAGAGCCCGACGGAAACATTAGGAAACATGACCCTTGAAAACGAAACTATACTGTAATCCAGTATACACAGGCACATTAGGCAAACAGGAGCCTTCAAAATGAAACTATGTTGTAATCCAGTCCTACACACAGGCTTCAACACAACCCCAAACAAGGATTTGGATTTTGTTTCCATTTTTTTTACCAGATCTGGGCGAAATTCGTGATTTTGGAAAATTCTGAATGTACAAAACAAATGAAAATTTGAAATTGAAAAGAAAAATGGCCGAAATTTGAATGAAAATTGACCAAAATTATGGGCAAGTTCGATGCAGGGGCCGCCGTCGCCGACTGAGTCGATGCCCAAGTGCAACCTGGACCTGGCCTCGATTCATGGCATTGCCGCAGTGGCCGCATACATGGGCGATTTCACAGCCGCGACCTACACCATACATGGGAAGGAGAAGGAGTGCTTGAGGAGGTGGTATGCTGGAGGCGCACAAAGGATTGACGGGACGAAAACATGAAAACTGCTAGGGTTGGATCTGGTTTATATTTGAGTCTTTATACCAAAGAGGTACGTGGGCTGTTTTGGGATTTGGGCCGGGCTGGAAGTGTGGAAAATGCAGAAATATTTGACAGGGCCCAGGCGAAATGGGCAAATTTCGGATGAAATTCCAGAGGAAATCCAAATCCTACTTTTCCCCAAATCCAAATTTCGGACGAAATGACCATTTGGGGCGCAGCAGCACCACCAGAGACTCACAATGGGAAGAAACTATGGACGCAGCCGTTTTGGTTTGGCGGCCACATCCATGGACCATGGTGGTCGACCCATGGTCACCATTTCATCTACTAAGTATTTAGCAACCACTCCTCATAAGTCATAACTGAGGAAGTTTGTTGGCCTCCTCATCCGTCCTTGCCATCTCTTTCCTACCTCCACCACAACGTTACGAGATCCAGGAATCTCGTTACCTATTGAGGAGGATGACGACTGCATCTCGCGTGCATCTGGCCTCTACCACACAGGCACATAGCATACACTACCAACCAACAGTAGATGGACAGTTTGACGAATTGGTCACTCCATCTTATCCCCAAGAAAAACAAACAAAGGTGAAGAGGACCTCGGATACCACATACTAGGTCCTACTCAACGATGGTGCCATGAATTCTAGACAATTTTGCAAAACTAACTAGACCAAAATATGCTAAACTGACAAGTCTACCGAATATCAATTGGACCTGTTCGCCGCTGCAGGTGGTGACGATGAGGTAAGTGAAGAGGAGGAATTGCAGCATCGCCGGCGCTGCACCTCCGTCCGTTGGTGCCATGGAAGGACTAAGCTCAGATCCACAATAGCTTTTTGTTGTGCAATGGTAGCCTATAGCTAACTGGGCGACCCAAGCTGGCATATAAATAGCGCCGAAAGAAAGATTGACCAAGTGAGGTCCAAGATTGGAGCGTAGAGTAAGACAAAGGATACCTCATCTCAATTGATTATAGTGCCAGACAGATATTCAATTTCCTTCTATAGAACAATCAACATTTGGACGACTCTTCCATATCTTGATTTTTTTTTTTTGAAAACCCCTCCCGTATATCTTGAAAATATTTGATTACCTTGAGTGAAAGATATTGTTCTATATCTCGAAAATGATTAATTTTCTTCATTAATAAAAGATATAAGACACATATATTTCCCTATCCAAAGAAGTACTATCAATTTCATGATTAAATGTTATGCCCCAGGTTTACAATAGGGAGAACAATGGACGAGAGTGATGGGAGGCAATTGCAGCCCTCAAGATAGCGCTATCTAGATACATGCATTTTAGTGTGTAGATACATGCGTATCTACACGAATCTGCGTCATTTAGATTGGAACGGAGTACTTATTTGCAATAGGACTAAGTATATTTGATATATGTTAGGAAATATATACCTGATGCCAAACTCCTTCATACGAAAGTATCACCCATTAATTCTTTTCTTTCTTATGGGGGAAGGATCGCCCATTAATTCAGCAGCTTAATACCTCGTACTATTGTCGTCCATAGGATTGATAACCGTTGCTGCGATTATAATCCATGTATGCAGAAATACAATCGAGAGCAGTAATAGATGCCAATATCGACTTCCTATTTTGGCATTGGGGACATTAAAAACAGTTTACCATAAAGTATTTCCTCCCATGCATTGCGAATTAGTTGACGCATATTTAGACAAAATATTGCCTAAATCGGTCTACATTAAGTGAATCTATGTGAATTAATTTGGACCGAAGGGCCGAATTTAACAAAAACTGTGTCAATTTTTATTTACAATTATCCGTGTTCCTCCAAGTATGTAAATGTTGTTGCCATGTGGATGCTTTGTCGGAGAAATGAATATATACTTCCTTTGATCCTAACTATATGACGTTTTCGTAATTTAAATTGAACTACCAAAATATCATATACTCCCTCCGTCCCGAAAAGCTTGTCCCTTAAATGGATGTATCTAGCAATATCAGATGCTAGATACATCCATTTGAGGGACAAATTTGGGACAAAGTTTTTCGGACGGAGGGAGTATTTAGGAATGGAGCGAGTAGTAATTTAGAAACATTATAACTATGCACCCTAGGAGCTCTCTCAATCCATCACTGATTTTGGCCGTCAAATCGCTCATCCGGATCATTCTTGGACGTCCGATGTGCTTCTTTCTCTGGTGGTGTGGGCCGCTATTCCTGGCACAAAATCGGACGCCCCTCGTTTGATGGTAGAGTTAAGAGCATCTCCAGCCGTTGGCCCCCTAGGACGCGCCGAAAACCGCCGCCTGGGGGCGAGCCGGCGCTAGTTTCGGCTTGGGTGCCAGTTCGTTCCCAGTCGCCGGCCCCCAGGTCGCCCCCAGGCGCCGATATCGGCCCATTTTCGGTGGTTTCAGCCCATTTTCGACGCTTTTCAGCCCATTTCCGGCGCAAAACGGCCCAGGCACGACGTTCTCGTAGATAGTTCACATAAATAGATAGATAGATAGATAGATAGATAGATAGTTCACATATATAGATAGATAGATAGATAGTTCACATAATCTTAACCCTACGATAGATAGTTCACATAGTCTTCTCCTACGACCTACTACTACTAGTCATTCTTCGACTCGGACTCTGCCTCGGTGATGTCCTCCTCCGACGTCTCAGCGTAGGCGTCAAGGAACCGCTCGTCGGTGAAGTCCCAGGAGGACGCATCTCCTAGCTCGACGTTGAACTTAGCGACCGCCCTCCGCGCTCGCTTGTCCTCGCAATAAGCCGCTCGCTCCTTCCTCCTCTTCTTCCTCTCCGCCCTCTTCTCGACGAAGAACTGGTGCTCGTCGATGATGTCTTGCGGGAAGTTTTGGCGCCACGTCGCCATGGCTTCCTCATCCATCTCGGCCAAGTTGAGACGGTGCGCCCGCCTACGGTTCTTCCGACGATCTTCGTCGGTTCTAAGCCGCGGGGGAGGCTCCAACTCCTGTGTCCGCTCCAGAGTCGGCACGTCAGTGAAGTTCATGTCCCAACGGGAACGCCGGAGGCGCCACGCCGCAGCGTCGTACGCGCGGGCGCCCTCCTGAGCGGTGTCGAAGGTTCCGAGGCGGAGGCGCATGTTGCCAGACTGAATCTCGGCGGAGTAGGTGCCGGACGGCCGAACCCGGACGCCGCGGTAGCCCGCACCTCCCCGGCGGCGAGGCGGCATGGGGGCGCAGTGCGTGTCGGCGACGAAGCAGCCAGCGGCCGGAGGAAGCAGTGAACCGCGCGTGGCAGTGTGGAGAGTGCGGTGGGGCGATGGGCTGCGGTGTGGGCGTTCACCGATGAGGTAGGCTGCTTTTATAGCCGGAGCTCGGGCGGCGAGAGGCGCATGCCAGGCGACACGTGGCGGTCGCTCGTGGTGCCGGGCAACGCGACGGGTCGCTGAGCGGCATCAATGGGAGGCGACGGATCGGCAGTGCGGCAGCTTTGGCATTGATTCCCGCGGGAACCGAGGCGATGAGGATGACGAACCAGCGAGTCGCTGACAGGGCGGGCCCATCACATTTGCGCCAAAAAACGCCTCGTCCGGCGCCCCCAGGCGACCCCGAGCGCCCCGGGTTCGGGTTGGGTCCGCCAGCACCAGTTTCGGCCCTATCCGGTGATTTTCGGCGTCCTGGGGGCGCGACTAGGCCATTTTTTCGGCGCCGGCGCCTAAAAAGTGGCCTGGGGGCCTGTTGGCGGCGCGGCTGGAGATGCTCTAACATCCGATCCCCAAAGAATGGTACAAATATGCCCCCGTCTTCTCCCCTCCCCTCCTCTCCGTACCCTACGTCTCGACCCCTCCTCTCCCAATCTCACCGCCGCTGTCGTCACCGCAAGAGAGAGATGGATAGGCTATAAAAAACGTGAGGACGATCGACGCGAGTCGCTGAACACATCATAGGGAGTTGAGCCACCCTTGAACCAGTTAACATCGTCTTCACCTTTGCAGGCAATTCACCATGTCGTCGGCAAGATCTTCCATGATTCGTTCGTCTCGCGGTAGAGGTATGATTGGTGCTTCGTCTCGGATTTGTGAACAAATAGGTGCCTCCTCTTGATTCATATAGGTTATGATTTGTGCAGATGTGGGAGGTGGCGGAAAAGGATGAGCGAGGGCTCTAGGAGGGGAAGGAGGAGATGGTGACCAGCACGGCTCCTCCTGCCAGGAAGACGCGGGCACTCCTCTTCGAGCATATCGACTTGCTTGCGTGGTGGATGAGTCTTCTCCAACGGTGCGCCAAAATCCAAACCTGATGGCTTCTCGCCCCTCGTTGGTTACCCCAAGTGGAAGGTTTGAGATGCAGTGTAGCGGAAGTTTTCCCTTGGCATTACCAAGGATCGATTTCCCTGAGACTCCCAGTTTCAACAACAAGGTGTCAACTGCTAACGGCGCCAGATATTAGCAATCAACGTGGACCTGCACACAGATACAAATAACTTTGCTCCCAACGAGTACAGAGAGGTTGTCAATCCCTCTGGCCTTGTAGTTTACAAAGGATCAAACGCAAGTGATAATAGTGATAGATATAATTGCAATAGTAAGTAAAAGCGGAAAAGTAAATAGCGGATGTGATCAATGATGGTAATATGGACCGGAGTCTCATGATGTTCACTAATGATGTCTCTCTCCCAAAAGACGATAAAAAGCTATGTGAGGTAAACGAATTACATTTGGGCAATTGACAGGACCATGTGCGCAAACCAATGCTGAATAAGTTGCAAGAAAGGTACGCCGAGGTAAGTAGACCGAAATCCATCTGCATCTACTACTAATCATCCACCTTGAGATATCTATCCAGAACATCTCGCTGGTATTAAGTTGCGAGTCCCACCCATAGTGTAAACTCAAAGCAACAGACAACTGCATTAAAAGAACTTTGCGTAAAGTAAACAATCCTTGCACCCGCGGGCACAAGCACCATTGTTTTCCCCCTTGTGGCAACATCACATCCCCTAGACTCATGTTTGTGTCACTCAAGCTAGTCATCGAGGGGCATGAACCCACAATCAAGCATAACGTTCCCTCTTGGAGTCACTACCTACTACTTGGCCAAAGCAATAAATAACAACGGAGAACATGCAAGAATTACTTATGAACATAAATATAAAAGAGGTGAATCAAATATATTACTCAAACACAATCTGAACATAATCTCATAATCCATCGGATCCCAGCAAACTCATCATAGCAACAGCATAGGGATTACATATGTGCCTCGATCATGTAGGGCAGCTCACGAGGACTAATTAGTGAAGCACAAGAACGGGAGGAGAACATCACATAGCTACTGGTCATGGACCCATGGTCCAAGGGAGACTACTCACAACTCATCCGGGAGGCGTCCATGGTGGTGGAGAAGCTCCCGGTGGTGATCCTCCCCTCCGGCAGGGTGCCGGGAAGATTTCTCCTGGTGCTCCCGATCTTGGAAGCGGCGGCGGCGGCGGAACAGAGATGAGATCGCGAAAAAGGGTTTCCGTCTCGACGGTTTTGGGAGACGGTCTAAATATATGCCAAAGGGGGGCACCAGACGAGGCTCGGGGGGCCCAGGCGCCCCCCCGGCGCGGCCCAGGGGGGGCGCCACCAGGGCGCCTGGAGCCCTGGTGCCCCCCCGGCTGTACTTTGGCTACCGGGAACCTTCTGGAACGCTTATTTTTTATATAATTTTTCCGGGATTTTTCTGGCAGTTCTCGTAATGGGAAAAACTGAAATACAAAAACAGCAGAAAACAGAAACTGGCACTGGGGTGCACTGAGTTAATAGGTTAGTCCAAATATGATCAAAAGTGTATGGAAGTGTATAAATATCATAGCAATATCACCCAAAAGAGGCATGGAGCAAGCAGAAATTATAGATACGTTTTGGACGTATCAACATCCCCAAGCTTAATTCCTGCTCGTCCTCGAGTAGGTAAATGATAACAAGAATAATTTCTGTGGTGACATGCTATTAACCATATAGGACTTTTTCATAGTCATATGACAAAAGCTTACTGAGACAATGAATCTATAGTAATTAAGTTGCCTCATGAGAAAATCACAAAGAACTGAAAGTTTTACAATATGATACTGAAACATCAAATAGATTTGTAATGAACATGGTGTGCAAATATGATAAAGTGATATCTCGCTTGCCCCCTTTAGTGAAGCAAAACATAAATGCAGGGGCACCTCCAAGGTTTAAGTGATGACTAGATACAATGATTTCAGAATAAACGATATCACAATCATGCAAAAGACAATGCTACTTTGGGACAATGCACATTACACTTAGAATGACAAGCATGCTCTCAGTAGTTGGTGCTTTAAAAGAAGGTGGAGACTCTCGAACCGTGGCTTTTGTTGGCAAGGTTGAAAACCCGTAGTCGGAAACAAAGACAAAACATGTACCAGAGCTCTTGGTTTTAAAACAGAGGTAATAATTTTTTTAGATCGTGCATGTTTCGTCAACGAATGCTAGCAGACAACTCAATCACTTCTTGAGATGGACAAGTTTCGAGGAACGGCTCCCGAATGAGGACGATCACATCCTCTTAATCTCCTTTGTTTATCACTACCAAAGTTTTCTGATTTCTCATGAACAAAGCGTGAAGGAGGGTTTGTTTGTTATATTAATTTTGAGCCGGGCGCACTCAATGCCAGTTCCTTCTCGTATTATGGGTTTGCACATTATACATGCAATCCCGGGGTGAAGCTTGTCCAACTTAAAAAGATTATGAATTAACTACTACTTCCTCATAGACTTACAACAGAGGCACAAAATAGGAATGCTTTTCTTTGAATAATTTCGAGATGGTACATGCAAGTCTCTATTAGGAATGGCAGGTAAATACCATGTAGGAAGGTATGGTGGACTCATATGGCATAACTGGTATAAAAGAATGTGGATGCACAAGCAGTCAGTCCGCTTAGTACAGGTGGAGGTTAGCAAAAGACTAGGAGCGACCAACTAAGAGAGCAATGACGGTCATAATCATGCAGAGTGACAAAGCAACATTGAATCGGGCATGGAAGTTATATCGCTACTCAGAAACAAAAGATCATCAAGGCTTGACAGACTTTCTTTACAGTCTTTAATATGCGTGAGCATACGCCAAGTCAATCAAAATAAATTCTCGAAGGAAGATATTACTAAATCATACCACATCATAGGCAAACAAATCATGTTGGTACTCCAATAACACATTGGGAACCCCCCAGCTATTTGAGACTAACCATAAGAAAACATGAACTACTAAGCGCCATTATGCACGTAGCATCTTTATCATAGACATATCAACCAATGCAACGGAAGCAAACTCTCTTAATAAGATAAGCATGATAACTAAAGAGAGTTCAAGCAACCAACTAAACGAAAGCTCTTTAAAAAGATAAGCATGAATATTAAGAGCTAAGCATGATAGTAGCTATTAAAAGACAAAGAACACACACAGCAAGGATAGACATGAAAATTCTATGTTATGTTCTAGGTAGAAGTGGAGCGTGTTTCTCTCCCACATAAAGAAAGCCGAGTTCCGACTCGTTATGAAAAGCTAAAGAAAACTAAAAGGAAAACTAAAAGCGAGACGCTCCAAGCATAGCACATAACACATGAAGTGATTAAAATATAGTGGAACGAAAGACGAACTGATAATGTTGATGGAGAAGGGGATGCACGGGGGCATCCCCAAGATTAGACGCTTGAGTCTCCTTGAATATTTCTTGGGGGTGCATGGGGGCATCCCCAAGCTTGAGCGTTTGACACTCCTGAATCTTTTTATCATCTTCCCTCGCACACTTGAAAACTCCCTTCATACATAACTCATCATACTCTGATTAGTGAGGTTAGTACCCTTAATAAAATAATTGTTCCTTGCTAGAAATAAAGATATTCTTGAAGTTATACTGTTTCTCAAGATTGCTAAAAGGTTTTTGCAAAGAAAAAGCAAGCTCTAGGTTTGCAAAATGAAGGAAAGGCAAAACAGGACAGAATCTGTGAAAAACAGAACAGCATGTAGTAAATGATTTTTCCGGGGCAGTTCTGCAACTCTAATCAAAAAACTCAGAACAGACGCACGAAAGACAATTATATAGAGCACGCTGTCGAAACAATTCAGACCAAAAAGATGATCTGGTGATTTTATACGAATTTTTCTATCCAAGGACAGAATCTGTTTCCTGGACATCACGTCACAACTTTTGAACTTTCTTGCCATCAGAGGCTACACTTGGCACAAAATTTGAAAAGCAAAGATACAATGATGATGCTACAGTAGTAACAACATCAAGACACAACAAAAGCAAAATAAAATTTATTCATGTGGGCTGCCTCCCAAAAGCGCTTTCTTTTATGCCTTTAAGCTAGGCATAATGCATAGAGATCAAGTTTTATCAAGAGTAAAAGAATAGCTAGCCCGTATAACCGACTCAAAAGGTAACTTAATCTTCTTTCGAGGGAAGTGTTCCATCCCTTTCTTGAGAGGAAACTGGAATTTTATATTCCCCTCTTTCATGTCAATGATAGCACCAACGGTGCGTAGAAAAGGACGTCCCAAAATAATTGGACAAGAAGGTTCACATTCAATATCCATAATAGTAAAATCAACGGGAACATAGTTGTCATTGACAATGATAAGAACATCGTCGATCCTCCCCAAAGGTTTCTTTATGGAAGAATCAACGAGACGAACACCAAAAGAACAAGAATCAAAAGGTTTCAATTTAAGCATATCATATATTCTTTTGGGCATAACAGAGGTACTAGCACCAACATCACATAAAGCATAGCAAGAGAAGTTATTCAACTTAATTTTTATCATAGGATCCCAACCATCTTCTAGCTTTCTAGGTATGGAGGCTTCTACTCTAAGTTTCTCCTCCCTAGCTTTGATAAGAGCATTAGTGATATGCTCTGTGAAGGCAAGGTTAATCGTGCTAGTGCGGGGATCTCTAACATCTTGTGAAGGAAATCAATAACTTCGGTAAGAGTGCAATTATCAAAATCAAGGTCACTACTATCAAGTAAGGTGGTAGTGGTGTCCTTTAGGTTCACTTGTTTGGTAGTTTCTATAGTCATAGCATCACCATTAATAGGTCCATCGGGACCAGGAGTGCATTGGGTGCTAAGAGTTTGGATATCCTCAACAACTTGGATAGTAGCAACAGTGTGGTGGGTAGGAAGGCTCTTAATTCTATCTTCTTCCTCCCTTTCTCTGGCCCATCTCTCTTTAAGTTTAGCCATCATCCTAATATTTTCATTAATTTGCACTTGAATAGCATTCATAGGAGTGACCTTCCTCTCCTCAAGAGGAGAAGTTCTAATTTTAAGCAATTCTACCTCATTGGCTAAATTGTCTACCTTTGAAGAGAGATCACCTAGTTTGTTTAGTTTTTCTTCTACACTATTATTAAAAGCTTTTTGGGTAGTGATGAAATCTTTAAGCATAATCTCTAGTTCAGTAGTGGAGTTCTTGGTGCTAGGATAAGCATTGTTGTTCCCATAAGAATTAGAGGGGAACGGTCTAGCATTGCTACCAAAATTACTCCTATAAGCATTGTTATTAAAATTGTTTCTAGAGATAAAGTTCACATCTACTTGTTCTTGAGCAATCAAAGAATTTAAAGGAACATCACGAGGATCAACAGAAGATTGCTTCGAAAGTAGAGACATGATCAAGTCAACTTTTTCATTTAGGGAGGAAATCTCCTCGACAGAGTTTACCTTCCTACCTGTTGGAGCGCGTTCGGTGTGCCATTGGGAATAGTTGGTCATCATCTCATCGAGAAGCTTTGTGGCAGCACCAAGTGTAGTTGACATAAAGGTTCCTCCCGCAGCCGAATCTAACAAGTTCCGCGAGGTAAAGTTCAAGCCTGCATAAAAAGTTTGGATAACCATCCAATTAGTCAAACCATGAGTAGGGCAGTTCTTGATAAGAGATTTCATACGTTCCCAAGCTTGGGCAACGTGTTCATTATCCTATTGTTTAAAATTCATTATGTTACTTCTTAGTTGGATAATTTTAGCAGGTGGATAGTATTTTCCAATAAAAGCATCTTTGCACTTGTCCCATGAATCTATGCTGTTTCTAGGCAAAGACTGAAACCAAATTTTAGCTCCTCCTCTCAAAGAGAAAGGAAAAAGCTTAAGCTTAACAATATTACCATCTATTTCTTGGTACTTTTGCATATCACAAAGTTCAACAAAGTTGTTCAAGTGTAAAGCAGCATCATCTCCAGCACCGGAGAATTGATCTTTCATGACTAAGTTCAGTAAAGCAGGTTTAATTTCATACGAAGGTGCTGAAGTGGCAGGTGTAGTGATAGGTGTGCAGATAAAGTCATCGTCGTTGTGACTAGTGAAGTCACACAACTTGGTGTTCTCGGTGGAACCCATAGTAGCAAGCAAGCAAGATAACTATTTTTGTGATTTTCGATAAAAGATACTAAAGAAAAACTGAAAGGTAAACTAACAAGACTAAAAAGCAAGGGTAAAAGATAGCGTGCAACTCCCCTATCCTGAAGAGTGGAGTCCCCGGCAACGGCGCCAGAAAACTTTGCTTGATGGCTTCTCGCCCCTCGTTGGTTACCCCAAGTGGAAGGTTTGAGATGCAGTGTAGCGAAAGTTTTCCCTTGGCATTACCAAGGATCGATTTCCCTGAGACTCCCAGTTTCAACAAGAAGGTGTCAACTGCTAACGGCGCCAGATATTAGCAATCAATGTGGACCTGCACACAGATACAAATAACTTTGCTCCCAACGAGTACAAAGAGGTTGTCAATCCCTCCGGCCTTGTAGTTTACAAAGGATCAAACGCAAGTGATAATAGTGATAGATACAATTGCAATAGTAAGTAAAAGCGGAAAAGTAAATAGCGGATGTTATCAATGATGGTAATATGGACCGGAGTCTCATGATGTTCACTAATGATGTCTCTCTCCCAAAAGATGATAAAACAGCTATGTGAGGTAAACGAATTACAGCCGGGCAATTGACAGGACCATGTGCGCAAACCAATGCTGACTAAGTTGCAAGAAAGCTAGAGGTTCAAAGCATGGGCGGTACGCCGAGGTAAGTAGACCGAAATCCATCTGCATCTACTACTAATCATCCACCTTGAGATATCTATCCAGAACATCTCACTGGTATTAAGTTGCGAGTCCCACCCATAGTGTAAACTCAAAGCAACAGACAACTGCATTAAAAGAACTTTGCGTAAAGTAAACAATCCTTGCACCCGCAGGCACAAGCACCGTTGTTTTCCCCCTTGTGGCAACATCACATCCCCTAGACTCATGTTTCTGTCACTCAAGCTAGTCATCGAGGGGCATGAACCCACAATCAAGCATAACGTTCCCTCTTGGAGTCACTACCTACTACTTGGCCAAAGCAATAAATAACAACGGAGAACATGCAAGAATTACTTATGAACATAAATATAAAAGAGGTGAATCAAATATATTACTCAAACACAATCTGAACATAATCTCATAATCCATCGGATCCCAGCAAACTCATCATAGCAACAACATAGGGATTACATATGTGCCTCGATCATGTAGGGCAGCTCACGAGGACTAATTAGTGAAGCACAAGAACGGGAGGAGAACATCACATAGCTACTGGTCATGGACCCATGGTCCAAGAGAGACTACTCACAACTCATCCGGGAGGCGTCCATGGTGGTGGAGAAGCTCCCGGTGGTGATCCTCCCCTCCGGCAGGGTGCCGGGAAGAGTTCTCCTGGTGCTCCCGATCTTGGAAGCGGCGGCGGCGGCGGAACAGAGATGAGATCGCGAAAAAGGGTTTCCGTCTCGACGGTTTTGGGAGACGGTCTAAATATATGCCAAAGGGGGGCACCAGACGAGGCTCGGGGGGCCCAGGCGCCCCCCCCGGCGCGGCCCGGGGGGGCGCGCCACCAGGGTGCCTGGAGCCCTGGTGCCCCCCCCCCGGCTGTACTTTGGCTACCGGGAACCTTCTGGAACGCTGATTTTTTATATAATTTTTCTGGGATTTTTCTGGCAGTTCTCGTAATGGGAAAAACTGAAATACAAAAACAGCAAAAAACAGAAACTGGCACTGGGGTGCACTGAGTTAATAGGTTAGTCCAAATATGATCAAAAGTGTATGGAAGTGTATAAATATCATAGCAATATCACCCAAAAGAGGCATGGAGCAAGCAGAAATTATAGATACGTTTTGGACGTATCAAAACCCACCTGCAATTTTTTGCCCTTGATTTTCTCTTATTCCGTGAGTAATTTAGGTTGTGTTCAGGTGGTGTTGGTGTCAAGCGCTTGACTCTTCTTGCTCTTAATTATTCAGTTGCTCTGAATTAGTGTAAATTGGGATGCTTTTGGCTGCCATGATGATGGAGGCTAGGAAGGGTTTGATGGAGAGGGTGAGGGAGAGGGACAGGGATCAGCTCCCAGTCGGCATGCAGGTCCTGGCCGTCGACGATGACCCCGTGTATCTCAAAGTTCTGATGGTCCTCATCCGATGCTGCCAATATCATGGTTAGAGCCTGCTTGCACTTCATTGTGTATATTTTTATAAGAAACTTCATTGTGTTGTAAGGTATATTATTACTCCCACGAGCAACCTCGGTCACAGCATCGTCTTCAAGGCTAAGATCAACGCTGCTCCTGCCCTTCAGGCCCTTTGCCATCATTCTCCACTACATATCTAGAAACAACAAATCGCACTTATAAATTAATTTCCAGTAGACAACAGAGTTGTACAGTACGACTTGCATTTTCATGTTTCATTTTTTTCTATATATTTAGTGGTACTTCTGAATCTTTCATAGCACAAGCATCTGTTTCTTCTAATGCATTCTGTGTCACGTTTAGTAGCAGGAGCAAGACAGTGCCTTCTATATCCTGAATTTGCTATTTTCAAATGCTTCATAGCAAGGATGAGTTCTCTCTTTGTGTTCACACCATTCGGTGAGAGATTGGAATATCCAACCAAGTTGATGCCAGTGATTTGACTTGATCTTCAATTGGTACACATAAAATTGTCTTACCTTCTGTATGTTCTGTGCCTCGTCTTGTGGAGGCATCTGGGGTGCTACCTTGGTACAACATGTATGTGATTTGTTTTGATTCCAGCATAACCTTCCAATTTAAATATTGGCTTCAGCTTATCATGAAAGATTTGACCTTTTCTAAATGCGGTCAGGTCCCGGGGGCACTTCCAAATGCTATTGAAAATGTGACGAAGAAGATTATTGCAGTATGCACCGGATAATGGGACGATTTGTGCCATCCAACAGCCACTACTAAGATCCATATTGTTAAAAATATTCTTAGTATGGTGATGTGCTTTCTTTGATGGTGGGCTTGCCCATCCTGACAACAAGAACAGTTGCTATTTTGCACAATATATTTCCAATGGAATCCACATGTCTTGTCTATGTATAGCCTTCCTTTGATGGTTTGGTTCAGCCTAAATGTTGGCGCACTATAGAAATTTTAAAGCTCCTCATTCAAGGTATAGTGGCAGCATCATGTGTGACTGTGCATTGCTAAGCTTGTGCACTTGCAGTTCTTGCAATTCTTTCATTTTCTGGTCGTATTGGGCTTAGAAAAATATAAAAAATCACACAACTTTAAGTGAGTGAGAGCACCAAAACTGCTACTACATTTTCTGAAGCGCTTTCCCATTATTGTGTTCTAATGATGGTCAGATCCAAGGAATTCAAGGAGGTATATCTTCGACAAGCTAAGTGGGACTACAGCTCATGTACTCATCAACCATAATCTCCCAAGACTTCAGGAAGCACGTCTCCTATCCTTGTTTTGATTCCAAGCTCTAGGTGCTTTCTGACATACATGTTTTCAAATTCCGTGACATAGTTCATGACTATACTGGAATTAGTTAATCCTCTTAGAAAGCAAAAAAGAAAAATTTATAGCATAAATGTGTTCTCTATTAAATCTTGTCCAGTTAAACATTATTGTTTGAATTAATGTACATGCAGCATTTATGAAATCACTACTTCAGTATACTCGGTTGAAGCCTGATTCACAAATTAGTTGTGCCAAGTTAATAGTAAGAAAATAGAATCAGACAATGGTCTGTTTGTTGTGTCCTTTAAAAAATTATAGTTTTTCTCTTTCCACATAAATTAAATTGGGTTCCCTCAATCGTTGAAGCGTCCACTAGTAGAAAACAGGGCTTTGGTCCAGGCCTGTCCAGCCCATTAGCCCCGGTTCAATCAAGAACCGTGTCCAATGGGGGCACTGGACCCGGTTCGTGAGCCCAGGGGGCCGGCCGGGCCACGTGGGCCATTGGTCCCGGTTCGTCTGGACCTTTTGGTCCCGGTTAGAGCGACAAACCGGGACCAATGGTTCTTGCTCCTGGCCCACCACCATTGGTCCCAGTTGGTGATATGAACCGGGACCAAAGGCACCCCTTTAGCCCCGGTTCGTAGCACCAACTGGGACCAATGAGGTGCCTATATATACCCCCTCGCGCAAGAGCAGAGCACACTGCTCTGTTTTTTTTCTGGCCGAGGGGGAGAGGTGTTAGTGGTGCTCTAGCTCACCTCCTATGCACACAACGTGTTCGATGGAATGCCCGAGCCACAGTAGTTAAGCTTTTCTCCTCTCGAAGCTCTATTTTCTCCGATATTTTTCTAGGTTTAGCGGTCCGTCACGTCCCGTCCCCGTCTTCGTCGCCGTCGATCGGCCCCGCCGATCTCGTCACCGGCACCACCGTGGTGAGCCTCTTGTTATGTCCATGCTTTTCTTACTTTTATTATTGCTTGTTATTATTGCTTTAGATAGATATTTGTCTAATTTTCTTACGTTTATTATTGTTTGTTATTATATAGTGCGATGGTTTTGATATCCGCCCACGTGGGCCCTCGTCCTGTCTACGATTTGGATGTGGTATATTATCTTTAATTTATAACTATTTGTTTTAGTGTTTATGATAGTTTTGCCGACCAACCTGACATGCATAGATGTTTTATTATGTCTAGGAGGTAGTTGAACCGGAAATTCCAACCGACCCTCTTGTGGAGAGGTTAAATTTAGTTGAAGAGGAAAACATTTCTTTAAAGAAAAAATTGGAAAAAATGGAGGAGGAGAAGATGGAATTGGAGTTGCATGTTGCTGAAGTCGTCGATGATCACAAGATCAAGATGGACCCTATTGTCGAGAGGTTAAATTTAGTTGAAGAAGAAAACAAATTCTTGAAGGAAAAAATAAAAAAAATTGAGGACGAGAAAATGATATTGGAGTTGCATGTTGTGGATGTCGTCGATGATCACAAGATCAAGATGGATGCGATGCGGTTGAAGATTAGAAAGATTAGAAAATATGCCATTCATACCGAGGCTTGGTATCATTATGCCGTTGGATCAATTGTTACCTTGGTTGCGATTATGATCGCATTTGTTTTCGCATTGAAATGTTTTACATAGTTTCGATGTGTATGGAGAGCTATATGTTGTTAGATGAGAACTATATATGTATGTACTTTGGTTTTAATGTGATGATGAACTTCTATTAATTTGGTCACTTAATTATCTATTTATGATGTTCTGTAATGGTTTTTGACACACTTAATTATATATAATGCACGCAGATGAACCGGCAATGGATGTACGGTGACAGACACACCTCCGAGTACATTAAGGGCGTGCATGAGTTTCTAAATGCGGCTGAGGCAAACAAGCAGAATGGTTTTATGTGTTGTCCATGCACTAAATGTGGGAATACGACGTCTTACTCTAATCGGAAAATCCTTCACTCCCACCTGCTTTACAAGGGTTTCATGCCACACTATAATGTTTGGATGAAGCACGGAGAAATAGGGGTTATGATGGAAGACGGCGAAGAAGAAGAGTACGATGACAACTATGTGCCCCCTGAATACGGTGATGCTGCAATGGGGGGAGCTGGTGAAGATCAAGAGGAACCAGATGATGTGCCCAATGATGCTGCAACGGGTGAAGCTGCTGAAGATCAAGATGAACCAGATGATGATCTCCGCCGGGTCATTGTCGATGCAAGGACGCAATGCGAAAGTCAAAAGGAGAAGCTGAAGTTCGATCGCATGTTAGAGGATCACAAAAAAGGGTTGTACCCCAATTGCGAAGATGGCAACACAAAGCTCGGTACCGTACTGGAATTGCTGCAGTGGAAGGCAGAGAATGCTGTGGCTGACAAAGGATTTGAGAAGCTACTGAAAATATTGAAGAAGAAGCTTCCGAAGGATAACGAATTGCCCGACAGTACATACGCAGCAAAGAAGGTCGTATGCCCTCTAGGATTGGAGGTGCAGAAGATACATGCATGCCCTAATGACTGCATCCTCTACCGCGGTGCATACAAGGATCTGAACGCATGCCCGGTATGCGGTGCATTGCGGTATAAGATGAGACGAGATGACCCTGGTGATGTTGACGGCGAGCCCGCCAGGAAGAGGGTTCCTGCGAAGGTGATGTGGTATGCTCTGATGGGCCTCGAACCCCTCGTTGGTTACCCCAAGTGGAAGGTGTAAGATGCAGTAAGTAGAAGTGTTTTCCCTTAGCAAAGATGCCAAGGATCGAATCCCCAGAGACTCCTAGGTTCAACAAGTAGGTGTCAATTGCTACGGTGCCAGATTAGTAGCAATCAACGTGGACCTGCACACAGATACAAATTACTTTGCCCCCAACGAGTACAGAGAGGTTGTCAATCCCTCCGGCCTTGTAGTTCACAAAGGATTAAAAGCAATGATAGTAGTGATAGATAGTGTTTTTGCAATAGTAAGTAATAACGGAAAATAAATAGCGGATGTGATCAATGATGGTAATATGGACCGGAGTCTCATGATGTTCACTAGTGATGTCTCTCTCCCAAAAGACGATAAAACAGCTATGTGAGGTAAACAAATTACAGCTGGGCAATTGATAGGACCACGAACGCAAACCAATGCTGACTACATTGCAAGAAAGGTTGAGGTTCAAAGCATGGGTGGTACGCCAAAGTAAGTAGACCGAAATCAATAAATGCCTACTACTAATCATCCACCTTGAGATATCTATGCAGAACATCTCGCTGGTATTAAGTTGCGAGTCCCACCCATAGTGTAAACTCAATGCAACAGACAACTGCATTAAAAGAACTTTGCGTAAAGTAAACAATCCTTGCACCCACGGGCACAAGCACCGTTGTTTTCCCCCTTGTGGCAACAGCACATCCCCTAGACTCATGTTTCTGTCACTCAAGCTAGTCATCGAGGGGCATGAACCCACAATCGAGCATAACGTTCCCTCTTGGAGTCACTACCTATTACTCGGCCAAAGCAATAAATAACAACGAAGAACATGCAAGAATTACTTATGAACTAAAATATAAAATAGGTGAATCAAATATATTACTCAAGATCAATCTGAACATAATCTCATAATCCATCGGATCCCAGCAAACTCAACATAGCAATAGCAGAAGGATGACATAGGTGCCTCGATCATGTAGGGCAGCTCACGAGGACTAATTAGTGAAGCACAAGAACGGGAGGAGAACATCACATAGCTACTGGTCATGGACTCATGGTCCAAGGGAGACTACTCACGAGTCATCCGGGAGGCGTCCATGGTGGTGGAGAAGCTCCCGGTGGTGATCCTCCCCTCCGGCAGGGTGCCGGGAAGAGTTCTCCTGGTGCTCCCGATCTTGGAAGCGGCGGCGGCGGCGGAACAGAGATGGGATCGCGAAAAGAAGTTCTTGTCTGAGGGTTTCGGAGGTCCCTCTAAATATATGCCAAAGGGGGGCACCGGACGGGCTTCGGGAGGCCCGGGCGCCCCCCCGGCGCGGCCCAGTGGGGGGGGGGGGGCGCCGCCAGGGCGCCTGGAGCCCTGGTGGCCCCCCCAGGCTGCCCTTCGGACGCAGTGTTGTTTCCGGATCGCTGATTTTTTATATAATTTTTCTGGATTTTTCTGGGCAGTTCTCGAAACGTGAAAACCTGAAATACAAAAACAGCCGAAAACAGAAACTGGCACTGGGGTGCACTGGATTAGTAAGTTAGTCCAAATATGATCAAAAGTGTATGGAAGTGTATGAATATCATTGCAATATCACCCAAAAGTGGCATGGAGCAAGCAGAAATTATAGATACGTTTTGGACGTATCATGCTCCTATAATACCACGGTTGAAACGTTTGTTCAGAAACGGAGAGCATGCCAAGTTGATTCGATGGCACAGTGAGGACCGTAAGAAAGACAGGAAGTTGAGAGCACCCGCTGACGGGTCGCAGTGGAGAAAAATCGAGAGAAAGTACTGGAAGGAGTTTGCAAAGGACCCAAGGAACGTATGGTTTGCTTTAAGCGCGGATGGCATTAATCCTTTCGGGGAGCAGAGCAGCAATCACAGCACCTGGCCCGTGACTCTATGTATGTATAACCTTCCTCCTTGGATGTGCATGAAGCGGAAGTTCATTATGATGCCAGTTCTCATCCAAGGACCTAAGCAACCCGGCAACGACATTGATGTGTACCTAAGGCCATTAGTTGAAGAACTTTTACAGCTGTGGAATGGAAATGGTGTACGTGCGTGGGATGAGCACAGACAGGAGGAATTTGACCTAAAGGCGTTGCTGTTCGTGACCATCAACGATTGGCCCGCTCTCAGTAACCTTTCAGGACAGACAAACAAAGGATACCACGCATGCACGCACTGTTTAGATGACACTGAAAGTATATACCTGGACAAATGCAGGAATAATGTGTACCTAGGCCATCGTCGATTTCTTCCGACCAACCATCAATGTCGAAAGAAAGGCAAGCATTTCAAAGGCGAGGCAGATCACCGGAAGAAGCCCGCCATGCGTACCGGTGATCACGTACTTGCTATGGCCAATGATTTACACGTAATCTTTGGAAAGGGCCCCGGCGCACTAGCTGTTCCGAATGACGCTGAGGGACACGCACCCATGTGGAAGAAGAAATCTATATTTTGGGACCTACCCTACTGGAAAGACCTAGAGGTCCGCTCTTCAATCGACGTGATGCACGTGACGAAGAACCTTTGCGTGAACCTGCTAGGCTTCTTGGGCGTGTATGGAAAGACAAAAGATACAGCTGAGGCACGGGAGGACCTGCAACGTTTGCACGAAAAAGACGGCATCCCTCCGAAGCAGTATGAAGGTCCTGCCAGCTATGCTCTTACGAAAGAAGAGAAAGAAATCTTCTTTGAATGCCTGCTCAGTATGAAGGTCCCGACTGGCTTCTCGTCGAATATAAAGGGAATAATAAATATGCTAGAGAAAAAGTTCCAGAACCTAAAGTCTCATGACTGCCACGTGATTATGACGCAACTGCTTCCGGTTGCATTGAGGGGGCTTCTACCGGAAAACGTCCGATTAGCCATTGTGAAGCTATGTGCATTCCTCAATGCAATCTCCCAGAAGGTGATCGATCCAGAAATCGTACCAAGGCTAAGGAGTGATGTGGTGCAATGTCTTGTCAGTTTCGAGCTGGTGTTCCCACCATCCTTCTTCAATATCATGACACACGTCCTAGTTCATCTAGTCGACGAGATTGTCATTCTGGGGCCCGTATTTCTACACAATATGTTCCTCTTTGAGAGGTTCATGGGAGTCCTAAAGAAATATGTCCGTAACCGCGCTAGGCCAGAAGGAAGCATCTCCATGGGCCATCAAACAGAGGATGTCATCGGGTTTTGTGTTGACTTCATTCCTGGCCTTAATAAGATAGGTCTCCCTAAATCGTGGTACGAGGGGAGACTGACTGGAAAAGGCACGCTTGGAAGGGACTCAATAATATGCAGGGACGGATATTCTTGGTCTCAAGCACACTACACAGTTCTACAGAACTCTACATTGGTGACCCCGTATGTCGATGAACACAAGAACAGTCTGCGCTCCAAACACCCGGAGCAGTGCGACGACAGGATTACATGTGAACACATCAGGACTTTCAGCAGTTGGTTGGAACACGTCTCAGAGGTGACAACACTGTTTGTGATGAGTTGTACTTGTTGTCCAGGAGACCATCTTCGACTGTATTGATTTACAAAGGATACGAGATAAATGGGAATACATTTTACACGATTGTCCAAGATCAAAAGAGCACCAACCAAAACAGCGGTGTCCGCTTTGATGCAACAACCGAGAGGGGAAATGACACATATTATGGTTACATAGTGGACATATGGGAACTTGACTATGGACATGATTTTAAGGTCCCTTTGTTTAAGTGCAAATGGGTCAATCTGTCAGGAGGCGGGGTACAGGTAGACCCACAGTACGGAATGACAACACTGGATCTGAAAAATCTTGGATACACTGACGAACCATTCGTCATAGCAAATGATGTGGCACAGGTTAACTATGTGAAGGACATGTCTACCAGACCGAGAAAAAGAAAAGATAAGGAAGCGAATACATCATACGATGAGCCAAAGCGCCAGATAGTTCTTTCAGGAAAAAGGGACATCCTGGGAGTGGAGGGCAAGACAGACATATCCGAAGATTATGAAAAGTTTCATGAAATTCCTCCCTTCAAAGTCAAGGCTGACCCAAGCATCCTGATAAACGATGAAGATTATCCATGGTTACGGCGCAATAAGCAAATGACACAAGCGAAGAAAATTGAAGACTTTTTTCCGCAACTATTATGATGATACCATGCCAACTTTGTAACAGACGAGTATGATACCATTGTCCGTTTGTACTATTCAAATTTCAATACTACTTGCACTAACAGAAAGTTTGTAATTGGTTTTACCAGAAAGAATTAAAAAATAAAGCAAAAAACAAAAGAAAATAAATAATGCAGAAAACAAAACAAAAAAACTTTCAAAAAAATAAAAATAGCAACAATAAGTATTTCATTGTAAGTAGAAACAAAATAAAATAAATAAAGCAACAAAGAAAACAAATAATTTCAAATTTAAACTATTCAAATTTGAATACTACTTGCACTAACAGAAAGTTTGTAATTGGTTTTACCAGAAAGAATTAAAAAATAAAGCAAAAAACAAAAGAAAA
>LR738716.1:72596320-72649726 GCA_902687465.1 Secale cereale
TAACAACAATAAGTATTTCGTTGTAAGTAGAAACAAAATAAAATAAATACAGCAATAAAGAAAACAAATAATTTCAAATTTAAACTATTCAAATTTGAATACTACTTGCACTAATAGAAAGTTTGTAATTGGTTTTACCAGAAAGAATTAAAAAATAAAGCAAAAAACAAAATAAAATAAATAATGCAGAAAACAAAACAAAAAAACTTGCAAAAAAATAAAAATAGCAATAATAATTATTTTGTTGTAAGTAGAAACAAAATAAAATAAATAAAGCTACAAAGAAAACAAATAATTTCAAATTTAAACTATTCAAATTTAAATACTACTTGCACTAACAGAAAGTTTGTAATTTGTTTTACCTAAAGCAATAATATTCACAAAGAAACTCTAAATACAGCAAAAAACAACTTAGAAATAAATAAAGCAAAAAAGGAAAAAAATTTGGGCGCTGCCCAGTGAGTCTGCAAGGCCTACAGCCCAGGATGCATCTGGACTATAAGGCCCAGCAAGCTCACAGGGCAGCGCGCAGAGTTAGGCCCAGAAGCCTGCAATTGAGAGGAGCTCAATACAGCCACCGCAGTGGGGTTTATAAACCACTCCGAGCCCCTGTCAACTAGTGAGGTGGGACTAAATATTTGCGCTGCGGGGCAGGACAAGGGCTTTGGTCCCGGTTGGTGGCACCAACTAGGTCTAAAGGGGGGTATTAGTCCCGGTTTGTGGCACCAACCGGGACTAATACCCCTCCTATATAATTAACACTTGTGAAAATTTCGAGACAGTTCTTATTCCCCGCCCCCGACGCCGCCTTGCTCGAGCTAGCCGCCGCCCCGTCGCCCCGCGCCGTCGTGTCGTCGCCCCGCCCCGCGCCGTCGCCCCGCCCCGCGCCGTCGCTCCTCGTCGTCGGCGCCCTCTGCCCCTGCGCTCCTCGTCGCGGGCGCCCTCTGCCTGCCCCGCGATGTGAGGAGATTTTTTTTCCATATGTGATATAATATATATATATATGTGTATATATTTTGTATGTGTATATATATAGTTGCATATATGTGTATATGTTTATGTGTATATAGTTGCTGTATGTGATGTGTATGTGATGTATATGTGTATGTGGCTATATTTTTTTTATTTTTCTTAGGAATTTCCTAAATATATATGTTAAAAATGTTTTTTTTTCATATAATGTTTTTTGTTTATATATAGAAAGTTACAATTGTGATGTATAGTTGCTGTATGTGATGTGTATGTGATGTATATGTGTATGTGGCTATATAGTTTTTTGTTTATATATGCTAAATATATATAGAAAGTTTTATATATGCAAAAGTTACAAATTTAGAAAAAGAAGAATAGGAAAGAAGAAAATAAGAAGAGGAAAGAAAGAAGAAGAGGAGAGGAAGAAGAGGAGAAATAAATAAGAAGAAGAAAAAAGAAGAAAAAAAAGAGGAGGAGGAGGAGGAGCCGGCTCCTGATCCGACAAAGGGGCGCAAGAAGAAGAAGCGGGCGGCCAGGCCAGGCGAACCGCGCATCAAGTGGACGTCCAAGGAGGAGGAATGCCTCGCCGAAGCATGGAAAGTCGTCTGCCTCGACCCGTCCACCGGCACGAACCAGAGCTTTGAGACGTACTGGGACCGCATCGAGGCCGAGTTCGACGAGCGGAAGCTCGTCGACCCCTACTTCAAAGGCGTCTACATGCAGCGCGGCTCCAAGGCGATGTCGAACCATTGGGGGCGTATCCAGGGGGCGTGCAACAAATGACATGGTATCGTCGAGGAGGTCGCGGCTCGCCCGGCCGAGAGCGGCGCCAGCGTTAAGGATCAGGTATGAACGCCGTTCGCCCGCCTCTCTTCATCGCCTACGCCCGCCAACGGTTTGTTCCTCCGTGCAGGTGCTGCGCATGTTCGCCATGTATCGGCGTGACAACCTCGACACCGACTTCAAGTACCTCCACGTTTACAAGCGCATTGCTAAGTGCGAGAAGTGCGCGGAAGTCCGACGGACCCTCGACAAGGCGAAGGAGACATTCAAGCGGGACGCGACGACTCCGGGCGCGTCAGAGGGGCGGCCGAACGGCCACAATGGGGCCAAGAAGGGGAAACAAGCCGACGCGGCTACCGCGCGAGTGCAGGAGTCCATCGAGCATTGCCTTGCCGACGCACAGGCCCAGGCCATCCTGCGTGAAGAGAAAACCGCGAAGCGGTGGTCGTCGTTGATGACGAACAGCGCCATCAAGCTCGACCTGCTCCGGACCAACGTCGACCTGCTCCGGACGAACGTACACCGGCATGTCTTTTCTGATGGGCGGGGCGGACATGCTCCAGAGCCATGACGAGCAGCTCAAGGCATGGTACATGGCGGAGCGCGCCTCATCCTGAACCAGCTGCAGACGACGCCGACGACGCCCACTCCCGCACACAGGGCCACACCGACGCCAAGCCCGAACGAGGACGCCTCCACATCGCCGCCCAGCAGTACCGAAGCCGCGCCGACACAGCCCAACACCGAAGCAGCTCCGACACCGCCGAGCCCGCGCACGTCGACTCCGCCAACGCCTGGAGCCGACCCCGCCGAGTGATTCGTTGCGCACGAGAACTTGCGGCGCTCTATTTTTGTAATGCCAGACTACATCCGATCGCCGGATTTGTGGCGTCTTTTGTGAGCGGGAACGACCTAGTTCAAATTTCCCGCATCCTGGGGCCGGCGCTTGAGGGCGTGACTGGGAGCTAGGTCGCCCCCAGGGGCCGAGCTAGCGCCGGTTCGCCCCCAGACCGCTCTATTTAGGCGCCCTTGGGGGACGAACTGCTGGAGATGCTCTAAGCTACCAGATTAGCTTATTTGCTTGATTATCTCATGCTACATCTCAACTGAATCAACTTCAAAGGAATCATAGGCAGATGCGGTTTGTACATTCATACAAACCAAAATACACAATAATGATCTATCTAATTGGCATGCATCAATATTATTTATCGCTTATTTCATTCATATCTTCTAAGATTCTAAGGTCTCTAGGAATGTTGGTTCATGTTGCATCGGGGTTTTGGGGGTCGCTGGTGGGCCCACTTGCAAAGGGCATTGTCGGTGTACTAAGGTAGGGGTACCTCAGTACCCCAACTTGTGCACGGGCAGTAGCAGCTTCCCGCGGCAGGGCTCACCACGTGCTCGTCGGAGACCCTTCTGATCCATATAAAGCCATTCAAAAACAAAGTATACAAGACAGCAGATCAAGGCCCCGGCAAGTGGAGCTTGCCGGGAAGGCCGTCCCAGGCTCAAGGTTACCTCACTAACACAAGACCCTGGCAAGAGGAGCTTGCCAGGATGACCGGAAGACTACATCTCAGAAGACACGCCTCGGCGCGACATGCGCCCCGGCAGGGCCCGGGGAGCGGCAAGCTCCAGGGCCCGGCAAGGTCAAGGCCCCGGCAAGGTGCTTGCCGGGGAGAGTTACGCTGTGTGCCCGCGCTCCAGCTCATCGAACCACGCGTCGTCCTAGGGCCATTCCTGGGACGCGTGGCGGATGGCTGTGCAGCCTGGGGGACACGGTGGCACTACACGGTGACGAAGCCATCACCGTGGCAAACGGAGACGCAAGGGCGGGCGCTTTTGGGGTCGACGGTGACGGGCATTTAATGCTCTTGTCCCCCACTGTCAAAGTAGGTGATGACCACTGTTCATCCACTGTTCCTCCACTATTCCCGCACTGTTACAACTACCACCAAAGTTACATTTTTACCCTTTCTCCTACGTTGACACCTGTCGGTGACCCCTTGGGCTATAAAAGGAGGCCCATGCACAACGTAGAAAGGGTTCGGAACCTAGATCGCTCATTCGCTCGGTGTAGCTAGTTCTTCAAGCTCCCGAGCTCCCCAACTTAATACAAACCAAGCAGGAGTAGGGTTTTACGCGTCCATCGCGGCCCGAACCTGGGTAAACTGCCCGCGTGTTCTCTATGATCTGCTCTTTGTGCTCCCTCCGCTCCCTTACCGCACGAACAAGGGGCTCCGGTCCCATAGGTGCTCATGGTGGACAGTTTCCCCCGACATCTTTGGCGCGCCAGGTAGGGGGCGTCGAGGTTGTGCGAACCTGATCCGGCGCTCACGCGGGCGCATTCTTCATCAACCTCTCCAGCCACATCAGCTTCATCAGCAACAACAACATGGCCCCGAAGAAGAAGGCTTCGGAGGTCGGAGGCCCGTCCGCGTCTGTTCCGCCGCCACCTGAGCCAACGGAGGGTGGAGGAGACGCCGTCGGAAGGGTGGTCGCCGGCGAGGAGACTCGCGGCGCCGCCAAGTCTAAGGACAAGACGGACGACCGAGCCTCGTTCTCCGTGGACGCGCCACGTCCATCTCAGCAAACGACGACCCAGCAGCGCCGTGGTACAGGAGGTACCATCCGCTTGCTGGGGCAAGGGCAAGCCGGAGGTTCGCGGGATGCCCCGGACCACCGTCCGGGCACGAGCAAGGTGCGGTCACCGGGGCGGGAAGCTGCTCCTTCTAACCCTGTTAGGAGTCCGAGCATATCCCGCTCCTCGCGCCGCTCGCCCCCGCTCCCCTCCTCCCCAGCAGAAGCGCTTGCAAGAGCGCAACTGCTTCTCGACTTCCCTCCAGCGGCGGACAACGCCGAAAACAGGTTGGTTTTTTGGGCCACGTATTAACCCAAGAAGGTGTTGCCGTGGACCCAGAAAAAGTCAAGGCCGTACTCGACTGGAAACCACCAGCCAACGTAACCGACGTATGAAGCTTTCTGGGAATGGCTGGATATTACAGAAGATTTATTGAGGGATTCTCCACCATAGCAAAACCTATGACACAGCTACTCAAGAAGGATAAGAAATTTGTATGGACTGAAGATTGCGAGAAAAGTTTCCAAGAACTCAAAAAGAGATTAACAACAGCACCAGTACTGGTCATACCAGACATACACAAAATTTTTGAAGTATATTGCGACGTGTCCCGGAAGGGCCTCGGATGCGTATTAATGCAAGAAGGCAAAGTAGTCGCATATGCTTCCAGGCAACTGCGAAGGCATGAAGAAAACTATCCCACTCATGACTTGGAATTAGCAGCAGTTATTCATGCACTCAAAGAATGGAGGCACTTTTTGCTTGGAAATCGTTGTGAAATATATACAGACCATAAAAGCCTCAAATATATTTTCACACAACCAGAACTCAATTTGCGACAACGACGCTGGTTGGAATTAGTAAAAGACTATGATGTTGGCATTCACTACCATCCCGGTAAGGCAAATGTAGTGGCAGATGCTCTCAGCCGCAATCCAAGCACGAGCAACGACAGTTCACAAAACTTGAGACCTGAGTTTCAGAGGGAGTTTGCCAAACTCAACATGGTGTTGGTCACTGAAGGCACTATGTCAAATTTGGAAATACAACCCACCCTAATGGAACAAATTAAGAAAGCTCAGCATGGACACCCCAGCATCGAAGGCATAAAAAGAAAAGTGAGTCTGGGCAAAGCCTCAGAATTCGTCGTAGACAGTGAGGGAATACTATGGTACGGAGACAGGCTTTGCGTGCCAAATATAGAAGACCTCAAACAACAAATTTTGACCGAAGGCCACACCGCTCCATATTCCATCCACCCTGGAGGAACTAAAATGTACAAGGACATTCAGGAGAGATTTTGGTGGCACGGCATGAAGAGGGATATAGCCACATTCATTGCCTGTTGTGATTCATGTCAGCGCATTAAAGCCGAGCACCAAAAACCAGCAGGACTATTACAGCCAAACAGGATACCTGAATGGAAATGGGACGAGATTGGAATGGATTTTATTGTCGGACTACCTCAGTCACGACACGGAAATGATGCCATATGGGTCATCACAGATAAGTTGACCAAGGTAGCACATTTTATTCCGGTAAAGACAACCCACACCACTCAGAAGCTTGCCAAGCTTTATCTCTCCCGTATTGTTTGTCTACATGGAGTTCCAAAGACCATAATATCCGACAGAGGCACTCAATTCGTCTCTAGATTTTGGGATCGTTTACAACAAGCTCTGGGAACTCAACTAGTATTCAGCACAGCATATCACCCCCAGACTGGAGGACAGACTGAACGTGTAAACCAAATTCTAGAGGACATGCTGAGAGCATGTGTTCTCACTTATGGAACCAGTTGGGAAGAAAGTTTACCTTATGCCGAGTTCGCGTACAACAACAGTTACCAATCCAGTCTACAGATGGCACCTTTTGAAGCTTTGTATGGGCGAAGATGCCGTACCCCATTAAATTGGTCAGAGACAGGAGACAGCCGTATCTTCGGCCCAGACATGCTCAAAGAAGCTGAGGAGAAGGTTAAATTAATCAGGGATCGACTCAAGACAGCCCAGAGCCGACAAAAGAGTTACTATGACCAGAAACATCGTGAAGTCAGTTTTGAACCCGGTGACTATGTGTATCTAAGAGTATCCCCTATGCGGGGCCTGCAGCGATTCAAAATTAAGGGAAAGCTAGCACCACGTTTTATTGGACCTTTCCGTGTGACTGCACGAAGAGGCACAGTAGCCTACCAGCTAGACCTACCCGAAGAACTGTCAGACGTCCATGACGTGTTCCACATATCACAATTGAGGAAGTGTGTAAGCAACCCAGAAAAGCGTGTATCTCATGAGAGCATTGACGTGCAACCGGACCTCACCTACAGGGAACGTCTAGTAAAAATATTGGAGGAGTCTGAAAGAAGAACCCGTCAGAAGACAATTAAGTTCTTCAGGGTTCAGTGGAGCAATCACACCGAAGATGAAGCAACTTGGGAGAGAGAGGATTTTCTTCGGGCAGAGTACCCACACCTATTTGAGGATCAGCTGGAATCTCGGGGACGAGATTTTTCCTAAGGGGGTGGGTGTTGTAACACCCCAAAACTTTGGTTTGGTTTTTACCAAATTCTTTATTTGATTTAAAGGAGGTTATTTGAATTTTTTTTTATAGAGGGACTCTCCTTCCCAAATTTTGTTTATGACAAATCTTTTTGAGTCCTTCTCAATCTTGATTCTGGTCTTGAGGGTCTTTCTACTTATGTGGGTTCAACACAAATATTCTTGGATTGTTTTGCTAATTCTTTTGTTAAAAAGAATTCCTATCATTTTTTGATTTATCCCTCCCTATTCAAAAATACACCCTTGCCATGACCTATGTTGAAAAATTTCCTTCCAAAACCTTCCTCCCTATTTTGGGTCAAGTCAAGCATCAAGTCCAGCAAGTTTCAACTTTCCCTAGTTTTTATTTCTATTTATTTAAACCCCAAAATCTTTTTCTGTCATTTATTTGGACCTTAGTGATTTACAAAGGAACTACTAGATTTCCTTTGAATCTTGGCTCCAAATAAATTCCTATGGCTAGTCCTTAGTGCCCTCAACTTATATCCATCAAGATCTACTAGTCATCAGTTCAAAATTTTCAAAATATGCTTGCTGCAAGTTTGGTGCAGATTTGCTATTTTTGGTGAATTTCATTCTTTCTTCTTTCCAAAAATTCTGAGATAATTCAGGCAGTCTCCAGATGCATCAAGAGACCCCCTCACCAAGTCCCAGCTCAAGAAAATTTTTCCACGTGCGTCAAACATTTCATCGAGCTGCTTACATGCACTGTTCCTGTCAAGTTTCAGGGTTCAGTGTTAAAGTTCAGTCGCCAGTGTCGTTTCCTTCAGTCGATCGTCGACAATCTCACCAGTTCCTCGCTTGGCCTCTTGCTCACTGCTCCTCCTCCTTATCCTCGCGCCGCACGGTCGGTTGGCTGGACGTGGGCGTCGGTGCTGAGCCGTCCCATCGTCTCCGGCGAGTGCAGCGATGACAGAGCCGCCCGCCTCGGCCATCAGACGAGCTCAGCGAAGAGCACCGTAATCCAGCACCGCCCAAGCCTCCTCAAGCCTCCGCGTGGCCATCTTATCCTCAGAGTGCGCTAAGGGACACTCGCCGTGGCCTGAGACGCGCAGAGCACGTTTCCTGCCGCCGACGAGCCCGTGAGCTCCGTTCCGTCGAAACCGCGGGAGCAGGCCAAATGCGATCAAGCTTAGCTGTTGAATGGAGCCAGTGGACCAATCCGAAGATGCCCAGTCACCTAAACCACCAGCCCGACCACTGCCTCGCCGTAATCTCTCGCCGGAGATGTTTTGCTCACGGAACCTTCCTCGCCCGCCTATAAATAGGACCCCAGAGGCGTTGTGAGGCCACCGCATCCACCACATCCCACCATAGCCTCGCCAAAACCCCTCAGAGGGCCTCGGAAGAGCCTTCTTCCCCGACTCCGACCGCCCCGACCCGCTTCGGGCTCCGGCAAGATCCGCTCTGGTGAGAGCACCCCCGCCGCCCAAACTCTGCCAGTAACCTTCTAGTCGACCACCCCATCTAACCCAAGACTCAATTTGTAGTCAGACGCCCTATCCGGTGAGACCCATCATCGCCCGACGCCGCCGTCCGCCGTAGAGGAAGTAGCCGTCGCTGTGGTGTTTTCCGTCGGTCTCTTCCACCACCCACCGACGCGGAAGAGCCTCCTGAACACGCCGGTACTTCCCTCCCTCTCTGCCTCGCAGTGGTTCGTCGCCGGCGATCATCGCAAGTCTCTGGCGCCGGCGAGCTCTGTTTTCCCTTTCAAACCTGACATGCGGGACCCCCTTGTCAGCCTTTTCTTTTTATTCGAAACGTTTTCTGAAAGCGCCTTCGGGCAAAGTACGCTTTCTATTCGACTTGGCGTATTTCATCCGAAGCGTTTTCTGTCTATTCAAACTACCCCCTGGATAGTTTCTGTTTTATTACAGACTAGTCCTTGGGTTTGTTTTCTTTATAACTTTTAAACTAAAAATGATTTTTAGTTGATTCCTTTTCTGTCATCTTCATAATCCTGCCTAGTTTTTTATCATATTTATTTGAAAAATATTTGGAACACTTTTTACGCACGCACGGTATTTACGTTAGTATCCGATTCTTTTTATACCGTAGATACCGAAGGAGGTGACGGAGCCGCAAACTTCGCCGAGCTAGACTCCGACTACTCCGAACCAGGCAAGCATGTTTGAACCTTTGATATGATGAGTGTTTTTCATGTTTGCTAGTGTGGTTTTTCTTATGGCATGTTTATATAAGCATTTGTTGGATGTTATATTCCATGCAAGGTAAGTTGCAAGTGAGCTACAAAACTTGATGAGATCATAAGATGGAGAAACAACCGGATCATGTGGTGGCATGATAGGTTGTAAGCTGGTATTGTTGGAGCATGCCAGTTCTATATCAACTGTTTAACTCCGGTGTCGACGTGGATCAAGTCTCGATCCCGTCCATTTCCCTTTTTGTGCTGCCACATGTTTTCTGCAAAGAATACGGTTTAGTAAGTTGCAAACCTCTTCCCTGGTACACACCAAATAGAGAGGCCGTGATGAAGGTTCCATGGCCCTGGATTAAAGCCGTCATCCGGTCAGGGGGCATGGGTGTTTCCGGTTGGGACCGAGAGGGGGGCACCCCTTAGAGCGCGCAATATAAATTTGATCCCATGCTATTCGAGGAGTGACCTCCCCGCCTCAAGAGTTTTTCTTGAACGTTGCCTAGGGTGATTCCTGGCAACGGAATGTGGAATGGGTGTGTACTGGTTAGATGTGTTTTCTTCTAAAATACCGTGAACGGAACTAGTCCTTGGTGACTACTGAAATCCGTTGGCTGTGGTAAGGTACAAACTCTGCAGAGTCAAAACCATTCGCATAATAAAGTCCTTGGTCAAGGACGTTGGTTAGCAGATCAGTGTCAGTCTCAGCGTCAGTCTCTGTAGAACTAATACTTCTGACAGAGGTAAACCCGGTTGAATGTTACTCCTGTGAATGGACTAACCTGTTTACTTTTATGCGCCGAGTATTCCATAGGATGGTGCTACCTCCAGGAACTACTCAATTTTTTTCTTTGTATGATATAAGCCCTTTATGTGATGTCGCTCAGACGTCCGACTGTGGCATCCTTGTCTTTTACTTTTGATATAAGCCCTTTATGTGATGTCGCTCAGACGTCCGACTGTGGCATCCTTGTCATTTACTTTTGATATAAGCCCTTTATGTGATGTCGCTCAGACGTCCGACTGTGGCATCCTTGTCATTTACTTTTGATATAAGCCCTTTATGTGATGTCGCTCAGACGTCCGACTGTGGCATCCTTGTCATTTACTTTTGATATAAGCCCTTTATGTGATGTCGCTCAGACGTCCGACTGTGGCATCCTTGTTATTTACCTTTGATATAAGCCCTTTCTGCGGTGTCGCCCTGACGCCCGACTGCGGCATGTTTATTCTATTTTACCTTTCGAGGCATCGCTTCAGACACCCGATCGGTCTTCAGCTATTTTATTTATGTTATAGTGCCAATTTAATTACTCGCGTGTGCATTACAAATCTGCTCGTATGCATCATGTTTGCATTTGTTATATCTTATGTCCAAACTGTCTTGCGAGTACATTCAAAGTACTCACCTTGCTTGTTGATTTGGCCAGATGTTGACGAAGGCGATCTTATGGATGAAGAGTACGATAGCGAGTCCGACGCCTAGAGGAGTCCCAGTCAGTCCCTTGCGATCTTGGAGTTGGTCATTTGTATTATATACGCTTCCGCCACCATAATAAAATCATCGAGCCTCACTCCGGCGCTTGATGAGTGTAAGATATTGGAGTCACGCCACCCACATCGTTGTGACATATCCACTACCACTATATCTACGAGTTAGTAGTTATGCCACCATATCCCGTTGTGTCATACCCGCCTTTATGTATAATATTGGCGTACTTGTAATAAATTGTTGAGCAGCCTCAGCTCAACCCTGTATAATATTTAGTACTTCTGGATTTTCTGTATCAAAGATTTGTCTGCCAGTATGGAGGATTTCTCTATACTAGTTTGACGGAAGGGGCGATTTTTCAATAAGTGTTTTATTGGAAAAACGGTCCTGACAACCTTGGTATCAGAGCCAGGCTGACTGTAGGAAGCCACTAGGTGCGCTCGCTAATCGGTTATTAGCGTAATAGGTGCTATTTTAGCAATTTGCAATTGTAGCAATTTTTTCTGTTAGTCATCATAAATTTATGATTTGACTATCTGGAATTTTTGTCTACTTTTGTAGATGGCTGGCCGCGACTGTGAATCACAGGTGTTCGCCAATGTGCCTGGGGGGTTTATCAAGCTCCTCGCCTCCATCGCCAAGATCGCGATCGGGCCATCGACTCGTCCGGAGTTCACACTCTACGAGCACAAGATCAGCGACAGCGTGTCTATGCACCAGGCTGCGGTGCAATTCAAGGGAGGACGTTCTGAATTACGCCGCTTCCGATTTGTTGGGAGGGCCATGCCTACGGAGAGGCATGCCATGCAGATGGCTGCCCGTGAGGCGATAGCTCGTCTCCGGGATGCTCTTCCTTCGATGAAGGCTCGTCGCTACCGCTACCTCCCATGCCACGTGCCATACACTTGTCACTATGCATTTGCTTGCACTAGGGGAGAACGAGATGATGCTATTGAGATGCTTGTTGAGTATCTCAAGGCTCTTGAGGCAGCTTTTGATAACCTCGTGGACGACTTGGTGGCTGCCCGTATGGACTCAGTTCAGGGCTGTGTTGCCAACAGGAGGGAGCTGCTCCATACAGCACCACCACTGTCATACATCTCGTCCTCATCATCCTATGCACCTGCCATCCGAGCCACCGCTCGCCGCCTACCTACCACTGAGGAGTTTGACCAAGTCATTGCTCCTACCCCAGTTCGTGCTGCACCGCCTACCACACCCGCTTCAGCCGCACAACCCAGTACTCCGCGCCTAGAGCCTACTAGTGAGGAAGAAGTTGAGTCCCCAGCAGTACTGGGACTTACCCTCGGCAGACCGAGGGAAATATTTACCATCTCCGACTGAGTGCGCCGAGCAGCCGGGTGATGTACCTGCTTGTATGATATGTTTATATGTATATAGGCTTGGTGAGAAGTAGTTTGTGTGCGCATCATGTAGGAACTTGGAGAAGTGCACTAGCCTAAATAACATGTCAGGAATGTGTACGCGCATCCTGAGTGAGGTATTGTATAATTATGGCTTGCTTGTAAGATACTGAGCGGTCCTTCTCCATGCGCAATCAAGTGCTTTCTTGAAAAATCTTGGAGTTTTAAAATTCCTGCCTTTGCAAATTTTTTTTTTTATTTTTACTACTCGGTTTTCCTCATGAATTCTGCAAAATACCCCAGAGTGGAAAATGCATCGTCCCTGGACTCGTTCCATGCGAAGGCCGCCGGAAGAAAATTATGGTACCCAGGCAAGTAACAATTTCACACAGGGGCAGTCAAGTCATCAAGACAGTGAAGCAGCATTTTCTCAAGTATGCCGCCTTTATGAGCAAAGCCAGCAGCAACATCAAGAAATGATGAGCCATATTATCAACATGAGAAATCACCGCGAACCATACCAGCAGCATTCCAAATTGGCTGAACTACAAAAGACGCGTCCCCCAACGTTCTCTCACACGGATAAACCTCTTGAGGCTGATGACTGGCTTCGAGACATTGAGAGGAAATTAATTATGGCACAATGTTCAGACCGTGAGAAAGTACTTTATGCACCTCACTACCTTACTGGAGCAGCTGCATCGTGGTGGGAAAATTTTCTACACATGCACCCCAATGAAAACAACATCACCTGGGAGGAGTTTAAGGAAAATTTTCGTGGGGCGCACATTCCCAGAAGTGTTATGAAGATCAAGAAGAGGGAATTTGATGACCTCAAGCAAAGAAGCATGTCAGTGACTGAGTACAATAGTCAGTTTACTCAACTATCTCGTTATGCCAACGAAGAACATATGACTGAAAATAAAAAGATGGAAAAAATTCTGGAAGGTCTGGCACCAGCACTTAAATGCCAACTGGTCGTGCACACCTTTCCAGATTTCAAAACACTTGTGGATAAAGCTATTACCTTGGAGAATGAACACCGCAGCTTGGAGGATTTTCGCAAGCGCAAGCGAGACAAGACTTCTCAATCTCGCGACAACCGTAACAAGATTGATTTTCGGAAAAATGGGGCGAACAAATCCGCAACCAGTGTTCCACGCTCAAACAAGAATTTTCATGCAAGGGATAAAGATTTTACGTATCACCCAGGCGTTACTTGCTTCGCTTGTGGAGAGGAAGGGCACTATGCCAAGCAATGCCCAAAGCCAAGAAACTCGGCCCCCAAGACAAACAATGGTGGAAATAATTCAGCCCCCAAGCGTAACAACTTCAATCCCAGCAACAATCACAAGAAGGGTCACGTGAACCATGTGACCAAGGAAGAAGCGCAGAATGCTCCGGATATCGTACTCGGTACGTTTCCTGTCAACACAATACCTGCCACGGTTTTGTTTGATTCTGGAGCTTCTCATTCGTTCATTTCAAAGAAATTTGCTTTACAACATGATTTTTCAATTCTCCCCTTGGAAAATTCTATGACCATCAAGTCCCCCGGGATTAAGCAAATCACCCAGAGTTATTGCCAAGGTGTGATTATTGAACTCGAAGGATTAAAGTTTCGAGCAAACCTCATTGTATTGGAAAATAAGGGACTGGATGTTATCCTAGGAATGGACTGGTTAACCACCAACAAGGGATTTATCGACTGTTTCAATCGGACTGTGATCCTCACTCATCACCACGGGAAGACGATAAAAATTGCAGCTCAAGTAAGACCAGTATCATTGCGACCAAGATTGAACAAGGTGGATATTTCAGATTTAAATAAAGTTCCAGTGGTGTGTGAGTTTCCGGATGTATTTCCTGAAGAGCTACCAGGCATGCCACCAGACCGAGAAATAGAATTCACTATTGAACTAGCACCTGGAACCACTCCCATTTACAAAAAACCTTATAGAATGGCACCTTCCGAGTTGGTAGAATTGAAGAAGCAAATAAAGGAATTACTGGACAAAGGATTTATCCAGGCCAGCTCCTCACCTTGGGGTTCGCCAGTATTATTTGCCAAGAAAAAGGATGGGACACTAAGATTATGTATAGACTATCGAGCACTCAACATGGTTACCATCAAAAACAAGTATCCGATGCCACGGATAAATGATTTATTTGACCAGCTTGCACAAGCCAAGGTTTTCTCAAAGATTGATTTAAGGTCGGGATATCATCAATTAAAAGTACGGACAGAAGATATCCCTAAAACAGCATTCACTTCCAGATACGGATTATATGAATTTACAGTAATGCCGTTTGGACTGACAAACGCCCCCGCATATTTTGTTCACCTCATGAACAAAGTGTTCATGAAATTTATGGACAAATTTGTTGTGGTGTTCATTGATGATATTTTGGTATATTCTAGAACACCAGAAGAACATGCTGAACATCTCAGAATTGTGTTGGGGGAATTAAGAAAGCATCAATTGTATGCCAAATTCAGCAAATGTGAATTTTGGCTAAAACAGGTTGGTTTTTTGGGCCACGTATTAACCCAAGAAGGTGTTGCCGTGGACCCAGAAAAAGTCAAGGCCGTACTCGACTGGAAACCACCAGCCAACGTAACCGACGTACGAAGCTTTCTGGGAATGGCTGGATATTACAGAAGATTTATTGAGGGATTCTCCACCATAGCAAAACCTATGACACAGCTACTCAAGAAGGATAAGAAATTTGTATGGACTGAAGATTGCGAGAAAAGTTTCCAAGAACTCAAAAAGAGATTAACAACAGCACCAGTACTGGTCATACCAGACATACACAAATTTTTTGAAGTATATTGCGACGCGTCCCGGAAGGGCCTCGGATGCGTATTAATGCAAGAAGGCAAAGTAGTCGCATATGCTTCCAGGCAACTGCGAAGGCATGAAGAAAACTATCCCACTCATGACTTGGAATTAGCAGCAGTTATTCATGCACTCAAAGAATGGAGGCACTTTTTGCTTGGAAATCGTTGTGAAATATATACAGACCATAAAAGCCTCAAATATATTTTCACACAACCAGAACTCAATTTGCGACAACGACGCTGGTTGGAATTAGTAAAAGACTATGATGTTGGCATTCACTACCATCCCGGTAAGGCAAATGTAGTGGCAGATGCTCTCAGCCGCAATCCAAGCACGAGCAACGACAGTTCACAAAACTTGAGACCTGAGTTTCAGAGGGAGTTTGCCAAACTCAACATGGTGTTGGTCACTGAAGGCACTATGTCAAATTTGGAAATACAACCCACCCTAATGGAACAAATTAAGAAAGCTCAGCATGGACACCCCAGCATCGAAGGCATAAAAAGAAAAGTGAGTCTGGGCAAAGCCTCAGAATTCGTCGTAGACAGTGAGGGAATACTATGGTACGGAGACAGGCTTTGCGTGCCAAATATAGAAGACCTCAAACAACAAATTTTGACCGAAGGCCACACCGCTCCATATTCCATCCACCCTGGAGGAACTAAAATGTACAAGGACATTCAGGAGAGATTTTGGTGGCACGGCATGAAGAGGGATATAGCCACATTCATTGCCTGTTGTGATTCATGTCAGCGCATTAAAGCCGAGCACCAAAAACCAGCAGGACTATTACAGCCAAACAGGATACCTGAATGGAAATTGGACGAGATTGGAATGGATTTTATTGTCGGACTACCTCAGTCACGACACGGAAATGATGCCATATGGGTCATCACAGATAAGTTGACCAAGGTAGCACATTTTATTCCGGTAAAGACAACCCACACCACTCAGAAGCTTGCCAAGCTTTATCTCTCCCGTATTGTTTGTCTACATGGAGTTCCAAAGACCATAATATCCGACAGAGGCACTCAATTCGTCTCTAGATTTTGGGATCATTTACAACAAGCTCTGGGAACTCAACTAGTATTCAGCACAGCATATCACCCCCAGACTGGAGGACAGACTGAACGTGTAAACCAAATTCTAGAGGACATGCTGAGAGCATGTGTTCTCACTTATGGAACCAGTTGGGAAGAAAGTTTACCTTATGCCGAGTTCGCGTACAACAACAGTTACCAATCCAGTCTACAGATGGCACCTTTTGAAGCTTTGTATGGGCGAAGATGCCGTACCCCATTAAATTGGTCAGAGACAGGAGACAGCCGTATCTTCGGCCCAGACATGCTCAAAGAAGCTGAGGAGAAGGTTAAATTAATCAGGGATCGACTCAAGACAGCCCAGAGCCGACAAAAGAGTTACTATGACCAGAAACATCGTGAAGTCAGTTTTGAACCCGGTGACTATGTGTATCTAAGAGTATCCCCTATGCGGGGCCTGCAGCGATTCAAAATTAAGGGAAAGCTAGCACCACGTTTTATTGGACCTTTCCGTGTGACTGCACGAAGAGGCACAGTAGCCTACCAGCTAGACCTACCCGAAGAACTGTCAGACGTCCATGACGTGTTCCACATATCACAATTGAGGAAGTGTGTAAGCAACCCAGAAAAGCGTGTATCTCATGAGAGCATTGACGTGCAACCGGACCTCACCTACAGGGAACGTCCAATAAAAATATTGGAGGAGTCTGAAAGAAGAACCCGTCAGAAGACAATTAAGTTCTTCAGGGTTCAGTGGAGCAATCACACCGAAGATGAAGCAACTTGGGAGAGAGAGGATTTTCTTCGGGCAGAGTACCCACACCTATTTGAGGATCAGCTGGAATCTCGGGGACGAGATTTTTCCTAAGGGGGTGGGTGTTGTAACACCCCAAAACTTTGGTTTGGTTTTTACCAAATTCTTTATTTGATTTAAAGGAGGTTATTTGAATTTTTTTTTATAGAGGGACTCTCCTTCCCAAATTTTGTTTATGACAAATCTTTTTGAGTCCTTCTCAATCTTGATTCTGGTCTTGAGGGTCTTTCTACTTATGTGGGTTCAACACAAATATTCTTGGATTGTTTTGCTAATTCTTTTGTTAAAAAGAATTCCTATCATTTTTGGATTTATCCCTCCCTATTCAAAAATACACCCTTGCCATGACCTATGTTGAAAAATTTCCTTCCAAAACCTTCCTCCCTATTTTGGGTCAAGTCAAGCATCAAGTCCAGCAAGTTTCAACTTTCCCTAGTTTTTATTTCTATTTATTTAAACCCCAAAATCTTTTTCTGTCATTTATTTGGACCTTAGTGATTTACAAAGGAACTACTAGATTTCCTTTGAATCTTGGCTCCAAATAAATTCCTATGGCTAGTCCTTAGTGCCCTCAACTTGTATCCATCAAGATCTACTAGTCATCAGTTCAAAATTTTCAAAATATGCTTGCTGCAAGTTTGGTGCAGATTTGCTATTTTTGGTGAATTTCATTCTTTCTTCTTTCCAAAAATTCTGAGATAATTCAGGCAGTCTCCAGATGCATCAAGAGACCCCCTCACCAAGTCCCAGCTCAAGAAAAATTTTCCACGTGCGTCAAACATTTCATCGAGCAGCTTACATGCACTGTTCCTGTCAAGTTTCAGGGTTCAGTGTTAAAGTTCATTCGCCAGTGTCGTTTCCTTCAGTCGATCGTCGACAATCTCACCAGTTCCTCGCTTGGCCTCTTGCTCACTGCTCCTCCTCCTTATCCTCGCGCCGCACGGTCGGTTGGCTGGACGTGGGCGTCGGTGCTGAGCCGTCCCATCGTCTCCGGCGAGTGCAGCGATGACAGAGCCGCCCGCCTCGGCCATCAGACGAGCTCAGCGAAGAGCACCGTAATCCAGCACCGCCCAAGCCTCCTCAAGCCTCCGTGTGGCCATCTTATCCTCAGAGCGCGCTAAGGGACACTCGCCGTGGCCTGAGACGCGCAGAGCACGTTTCCTGCCGCCGACGAGCCCGTGAGCTCCGTTCCGTCGAAACCGCGGGACCAGGCCAAATGCGATCAAGCTTAGCTGTTGAATGGAGCCAGTGGACCAATCCGAAGATGCCCAGGCACCTAAACCACCAGCCCGACCACTGCCTCGCCGTAATCTCTCGCCGGAGATGTTTTGCTCACGGCACCTTCCTCGCCCGCCTATAAATAGGACCCCAGAGGCGTTGTGAGGCCACCGCATCCACCACATCCCACCACAGCCTCGCCAAAACCCCTCAGAGGGCCTCGGAAGAGCCTTCTTCCCCGACGCCGGCCGCCCCGACCCGCTTCGGGCTCCGGCAAGATCCGCTCTGGTGAGAGCACCCCCGCCGCCCAAACTCTGCCAGTAACCTTCTAGTCGACCACCCCATCTAACCCAAGACTCAATTTGTAGTCAGACGCCCTATCCGGTGAGACCCATCATCGCCCGACGCCGCCGTCCGCCGTAGAGGAAGTAGCCGTCGCTGTGGTGTTTTCCGTCAGTCTCTTCCACCACCCACCGACGCGGAAGAGCCTCCTGAACACGCCGGTACTTCCCTCCCTCTCTGCCTTGCAGTGGTTCGTCGCCGGCGATCATCGCAAGTCTCTGGCGCCGGCGAGCTCTGTTTTCCCTTTCAAACCTGACATGCGGGACCCCCTTGTCAGCCTTTTCTTTTTATTCGAAACGTTTTCTGAAAGCGCCTTCGGGCAAAGTACGTTTTCTATTCGACTTGGCGTATTTCATCCGAAGCGTTTTCTGTCTATTCAAACTACCCCCTGGATAGTTTCTGTTTTATTACAGACTAGTCCCTGGGTTTGTTTTCTTTATAACTTTTAAACTAAAAATGATTTTTAGTTGATTCCTTTTCTGTCATCTTCATAATCCTGCCTAGTTTTTATCATATTTATTTGAAAAATATTTGGAACACTTTTTACGCACGCACGGTATTTACGTTAGTATCCGATTCTTTTTATACCGTAGATACCGAAGGAGGTGACGGAGCCGCAAACTTCGCCGAGCTAGACTCCGACTACTCCGAACCAGGCAAGCATGTTTGAACCTTTGATATGATGAGTGTTTTTCATGTTTGCTAGTGTGGTTTTTCTTATGGCATGTTTATATAAGCATTTGTTGGATGTTATATTCCATGCAAGGTAAGTTGCAAGTGAGCTACAAAACTTGATGAGATCATAAGATGGAGAAACAACCGGATCATGTGGTGGCATGATAGGTTGTAAGCTGGTATTGTTGGAGCATGCCAGTTCTATATCAACTGTTTAACTCCGGTGTCGACGTGGATCAAGTCTCGATCCCGTCCATTTCCCTTTTTGTGCTGCCACATGTTTTCTGCAAAGAATACGGTTTAGTAAGTTGCAAACCTCTTCCCTGGTACACACCAAATAGAGAGGCCGTGATGAAGGTTCCATGGCCCTGGATTACAGCCGTCATCCGGTCAGGGGGCATGGGTGTTTCCGGTTGGGACCGAGAGGGGGGCACCCCTTAGAGCGCGCGATATAAATTTGATCCCATGCTATTCGAGGAGTGACCTCCCCGCCTCAAGAGTTTTTCTTGAACGTTGCCTAGGGTGATTCCTGGCAACGGAATGTGGAATGGGTGTGTACTGGTTAGATGTGTTTTCTTCTAAAATACCGTGAACGGAACTAGTCCTTGGTGACTACTAAAATCCGTTGGCTGTGTTAAGGTACAAACTCTGCAGAGTCAAAACCATTCGCATAATCAAGTCCTTGGTCAAGGACGTTGGTTAGCAGATCAGTGTCAGTCTCAGCGTCAGTCTCTGTAGAACTAATACTTCTGACAGAGGTAAACCCGGTTGAATGTTACTCCTGTGAATGGACTAACCTGTTTACTTTTATGCGCCGAGTATTCCTTAGGATGGTGCTACCTCCAGGAACTACTCAATTTTTTTCTTTGTATGATATAAGCCCTTTATGTGATGTCGCTCAGACGTCCGACTGTGGCATCCTTGTCTTTTACTTTTGATATAAGCCCTTTATGTGATGTCGCTCAGACGTTCGACTGTGGCATCCTTGTCATTTACTTTTGATATAAGCCCTTTATGTGATGTCGCTCAGACGTCCGACTGTGGCATCCTTGTTATTTACCTTTGATATAAGCCCTTTCTGCGGTGTCGCCCTGACGCCCGACTGCGGCATGTTTATTCTATTTTACCTTTCGAGGCGTCGCTTCAGACACCCGATCGGTCTTCAGCTATTTTATTTATGTTACAGTGCCAATTTAATTACTCGCGTGTGCATTACAAATCTGCTCGTATGCATCATGTTTGCATTTGTTATCTCTTATGTCCAAACTGTCTTGCGAGTACATTCAAAGTACTCACCTGGCTTGTTGATTTGGCCAGATGTTGACGAAGGCGATCTTATGGATGAAGAGTACGATAGCGAGTCCGACGCCTAGAGGAGTCCCAGTCAGTCCCTTGCGATCCTGGAGTTGGTCATTTGTATTATATACGCTTCCGCCACCATAATAAAATCATCGAGCCTCACTCCGGCGCTTGATGAGTGTAAGATATTGGAGTCACGCCACCCACATCGTTGTGACATATCCACTACCACTATATCTACGAGTTTGTAGTTATGCCACCATATCCCGTTGTGTCATACCCGCCTTTATGTATAATATTGGCGTACTTGTAATAAATTGTTGAGCAGCCTCAGCTCAACCCTGTATAATATTTAGTACTTCTGGATTTTCTGTATCAAGGATTTGTCTGTCAGTATGGAGGATTTCTCTATACTAGTTTGACGGAAGGGGCGATTTTTCAATAAGTGTTTTATTGGAAAAACGGTCCTGACAGTTTACCCGTGAGCTGCGGCGCGTCCAGTGGCCCAGCATGAAGAACTTCAAGCCCGACGTACCGGAGAAGTACGACGGCAAGACGCACCCCTCGGAGTTTCTCAGCATCTACACCATCGCGGTGCAGGCTGCCGGGGGGCGCGACCAGAAGATACTGGCGAACTACTTCCCGCTGGTGCTTAAGCCGAACGTCCGTTCTTGGCTTATGCACTTGCCGGAAGGCTCCATTTCTTCTTGGGCAGATCTTTGCCACCAGTTTGTTGGCGCCTTCACAGGCGGCCACAAACCCCACGGCCAGGAGAGCGATCTCCACATCTTGGCCCAGAAGGAAGGAGAACCTCTGCGCAAGTACATCCAGCGCTTCAGCCGCGTACAACACAATATCCCTAACGTCCACCCTGCCGCGGTTATCAGCGCGTTCCACCAGAACGTGCGTAACTGCCGCATGCGTGAGGAGATGGCCATGACCAAAATACGGGATGTCAGCGAGCTTTATGCTCTAGCTGATAAGTGCGGGCGCGCCGAGGAGGGGAGGAGACTCCCCGGGGAGGATGCTGGCGTAGGGGGAAGCGACAGCGAGGATGCCGCCCCGGCAAAGAAGAGCCGGCGGCGGAACAATAGAAGAAAGAACAAGAAGGAAGTGCTTGCCGTCGAGAAGTCCGGCAAGGAGGCTCCCGCCAAGCAAGCACAGGCTGGCGGCTCCGGCAAGGAGCCTGCCCCTGTGGCGGCAGCCGACAAGCAGGACGGCTCCGACAAGCAATACTGCAAGATCCACCGCACCAAGGGCCACGACCTCTCCAACTGCAAACGCGTCGAGTACCTCGTCGAGCAGCAGAAAGCCGAGTACGAGCGTCGCGACAAGGAGAAGGCCCAAGGTGGCGGAGGAGAGCCGAGCAAGAAGCGGCCTTTCAATGGCCGGGGAGGACGCCGCGGCAAGGCCAAGCAGCGGCAAGGTGATCGACCTCCCCGGGGCCGCGACAAGGATGAAGAAGACGACGACGATGACATGGAGGAAGAAGATAACAGCGAGCAGGAGTTCCAGAAGGCCACGGAAGTCCTGTGCGTCGACGGCGGCGCCTCTCTGCATACTTCCCACCGCCAACTCAAGCAGTGGGTGCGGGAAGTAAATGCAGCAGAGCCGCCCGTGGAGTCGCGCAGGCTCCTCAAATGGTCCAGCACGCCCATCATTTTCGATCTTGAGGATCACCCTGACCGCACCACAGCGGTCGGGTGCTTGCCGATGTTGGTCTCACCAACCATCCGCAACCTCAAGGTCACCAAAATGTTGGTTGACGGCGGGGCCGGCCTGAACTTGATCTCCTCGGCTGTGATCAAGAAACTCCAAATCCCAGACGGCGAGCTCGAAGAGACCGATTCGTTCCAAGGAATAAACCCGGGGAGGAGCAAGCCCAAGGGGAAGATTACTCTGCCGGTGACCTTTGGCGGGGAGCTCAACTTCAGAACTGAGCGCATCACATTCGACGTTGCCGATATCCCATTGCCATATAATGGGATACTTGGACGTCCTGCCCTCGCCAAGTTCATGGCAGCTTCCCACTACGCCTACAATGTACTCAAGATGCCGGGGCCGATAAGCGTCATCTCTGTCCACGGCGACAAGAAGGACGCGCTTATCTGCGCCGACAAGATATACCGGGATGCAGCAGCCGTAGCGGAGAAGGACACACTTGCCGCTGAAGCTCCCGGGGGGAAGAAGACGAAGACCAAGTCCGGCAAGTGCTCTGAGGCCCACTCCGGCAACCGCACCTCTTCGGAGTGCTGCGCTGCCGTCGAGGACGTTCCATCGAGCTCCACCGGCAAGTGCAAGAAGGGGATGGCCGCTCCTCCGGCAACCAAGAAGGTGTCCGCCAAGGAGGACGGCACTGGTGGTACCTTCACCATCAGTGCCACACTTGACAGCAAATAGGAAAGCGCGCTCGTTGCCTTCCTGCGGGCGAATGTCGATGTGTTTGCCTGGCAACCATCTGACATCCCCGGTGTTCCCAGGAAGGTAATTCAGCACAAGCTTGCTGTTTGTCCTCATGCGCGGCCCGTCAAGCAGAAGGTCAGAAAGCAAGCCGTGGAGCGCCAAGAATTCATTGCCGAAGAAATCAAGAAGCTAGAAGCAGCAGGCCTGGTTAGAGGCGTGATCCATCCCACGTGGTTAGCAAATCCAGTTGTCGTGCGTAAGGCCAACGGGAAGTGGAGACTGTGTATAGACTTCACCGATGTGAATAAAGCATGTCCCAAGGATCCATTTCCTTTGCCGCGCATTGACCAGATTGTTGACTCCACTGCTGGATGTGAGCTGCTCTCTTTCCTTGATGCATATTCAGGCTACCACCAGATTTTCATGGCCAATGAAGATGAAGAGAAGACTGCATTTATCACTCCATGCGGCATGTATTGCTTCATACGCATGCCCTTTGGATTGAAGAATGCAGGCTCAACATTTGCAAGGGTAGTGCACACTGCTTTTGAGCCACAAATCCACAGAAATGTGGAAGCCTACATGGATGATATCGTGGTCAAGAGCAAGACCAAGGATACCCTGATCCAAGATTTGGAAGAGACATTTGAGAACCTGCGCAAGATCCAGCTTAAGTTGAACCCCGAGAAGTGCGTCTTTGGAGTGCCCTCCGGCAAGCTTCTCGGGTTCTTTGTGTCACATAGGGGGATTGAAGCCAACCCCGACAAGATTAAAGCCATCGAACAGATAGAAGCCCCGAAGCGCGTCAAGGATGTAAGGAGACTTGCAGGTTGTGTGGCTGCCCTCAGTAGGTTCATTTCAAAGTCTGCAGAACGCGCCCTGCCTTTCTTCAAGATCTTGAAGAAGGCAGGTCCCATGAAGTGGACTCCGGAAGCGGAGGCGGCGCTGCAGGACTTGAAACGGTACCTATCTTCCACTCCAATACTTGTCGCTCCTAAGCCGCAGGAGAAGTTGCTGCTGTACCTAGCGGCAACCAACCAGGTGGTTAGTGCTGCGTTAGTAGCGGAGAGGGAGGCCGACGAGGAGTCAGCACCACCGGCAAGCGAATCCAGCGACAAGCAGGGGGCTCCTCCGACAAGCTCTGGCCCCGACAAGGACAACTCTGCGCAGGAGCAAGGAGAAGTGCGGAAGAAGATGGTGCAGCGCCCAGTGTATTTTGTAAGTTCCCTCTTGCAGGGGGCTAGATCAAGATACTCTGGGGGTGCAGAAGTTGCTTTTCGGCCTCCTCATGGCCTCGAGAAAGCTGCGCCATTACTTCCAAGCACATGAGATAACAGTGGTCACTCGCTTTCCGCTTAAAAGGATATTGCACAATCCGGAAGCAACAGGCAGGATCGTCGAGTGGGCACTGGAGCTGTCGAGCTTTGGACTCAAGTTTGAAAGTACTTCAACCATACAGAGCCGAGCTTTGGCGGAATTAATAGCTGAATGGACCCCGACGCCCGATGAAGAAGTTCCAGAGACAAGTGTACCCGTACAAGAAGCGACAAGTGAATGGGTAATGTACTTTGATGGTGCCTTCTCGCTGCAAGGCGCCGGCGCTGGCGTGGTACTCATCGCGCCCACCGGAGAGCACCTCAAGTATGTTATCCAGATGCACTTTCCCAGGGAGCAAGCGACAAACAATACTGCTGAGTATGAAGGCTTGCTTGCCGGCCTCAGGATTGCGGCCGGACTTGGGATCAGGAAGCTAATTGTCCGGGGAGATTCTCAGTTGGTGGTCTGACAAGTTAACAAGAGTTATCAGAGCCCTTTGATGGAAGCTTATGTAGATGAAGTGAGGAAACTTGAAGAGCACTTTGAAGGTCTGCAGATGGAGCACGTCCCGAGAGCCCAGAATGACATTGCAGATGGCCTTTCAAAGTGTGTTGCGATGAAGTTACCTGTGGAACCAGGGACCTTCTTGCTCAAGCTGACTCAACCATCCGTTACACCATCAATTGGGCAGTCCAAGAAGAGAAAGTTGGTCTCCGGCGACTACTTGCCGGCGGATCTTCCCGAAGCCGCCGCCAAGGTCCCCAAGATCAACGATCAGAACGCCGAGGAACAGCTTGCTCCTGCAGATCCTCAGATCTGTACAGTTGAAGCAAGCGTTCCCGACAAGCCTCGCCCCGGCGAGCTTGCCGGGGGACCATCTGCTCCGGCAGAACCAGAGGTTCTTGCCGTGGAAGCTGAGTTTCCCGCAGCGGCCCTCGAGCCTTTAGTCCTTGCCGTTGAGCCTCGGGCTCCAGCATGGGCACAACAGATCGTCCGTTTCCTGCAAACTGGAGAACTTCCCGATGACCCAGAAGAGATAGAGAAGATAACCAGGCAGTCAAGTATGTACCAGTTCGTGGATAACGAGCTGTACAGAAGAAGACTCAATGGTGTCAGGTTGAAGTGCATCTCCAGGGAAGATGGACAGAAGCTGTTGGCAGAGATACACGGAGGCATATGCGGCCACCACATTGGCGCAAGGGCACTTGTCGGGAAAGCTTTCCAGCAAGGGTTCTTTTGGCAAGAAGCCCTCCAAGATGCAACTGCACTAGTAACCAAGTGTGAAGCGTGCCAGTTCCATGCCAAGCAAATTCATCAGCCAGCTCAAGCTCTCCAGACGATCCCTTTGTCCTGGACCTTCTCGGTCTGGGGGCTCGATATCCTCGGCCCCTTCCCTCGCGCTGTCGGGGGCTTTGAGTACTTGTACGTTGCAATCGACAAGTTCACAAAGTGGCCAGAAGTGGAACCAGTGAGAAAGGTGACAGCACAGTCAGCGGTCAGGTTCTTCAGGTCGATTGTTTGCCGTTTCGGAATCCCTAACAGGATCATCACCGACAACGGTACACAATTTACTAGTCGCACCTTCATGCAGTACGCCCAAGACCTTGGCGCCAAGGTCTGTTTCGCTTCTGTTGCTCACCTGAGGAGCAATGGTCAAGCGGAGAGGGCCAATGCTGAAGTGCTGCGCGGACTCAAGACAAGGACCTTTGACAGGCTGCGCAAGTGCGGAAGAAACTGGATAGAGGAGCTACCGGCGGCTCTTTGGTCGATCAGAACGACACCAAGTCGAGCCACCGGACAGACACCCTTTGCTCTAGTCTACGGAGCAGAGGCAGTTCTCCCCACGGAACTCGTATACGGATCTCCTCGAGTGCTCGCTTATGATGAGCTCGAGCAAGAGCAACTACGACAAGACGACGCATTGCTCCTCGAGGAGGAACGTCTCCAGGCTGCTGTACGAGCTGCTCGATACCAGCAAGCCTTGCGCCGCTATCATAGCCGCAAGGTTAAGGCCAGGAGTCTCGAGGAAGGCGACCTTGTTCTTCGGCGTGTTCAGTCCGCCAAGAATTCCAACAAGTTGACGCCGAAGTGGGAAGGCCCTTACCGGGTGAGACAAGTCACAAGGCCCGACGCTGTCCGCCTTGAGACCGAAGAAGGCTTACCGGTGAGCAACTCCTGGAACATAGAGCATCTTCGCAAGTTTCACCCATAAGGCGCGGTTGCCGTGATCCGCTCCGGCAACCACCTTTTGTACAAGCCTTGCCGCTGTTGCATGTAACCCTTTGTACAAAGCCGGGCGCAGATCCCGTGCATCAGTAAAGTTTTTGTGTTTTGCACTATTTGCCTTTTCCATGCCTTTCTTCGCTATTTGCATGCATCATTTGGCATCTTGTGCAACACACGAGTACCCGGTAAGCATTAGCACGCCGAAAGGTCCTATACTTGTTTTCCCTCCTCTTTTTCTTTCCCTCTTAAGCAGAAGGAATGTTCCTCGCGCACAAGTTTGCCGGTGGGGAAGGAGATGGAGGACAAACCAAGTGCTGTTCAAGAAAGAGAAGCCTTGTCGGGGAAGCAGGCGATATACGAAAGCTAAGTTACCAGAATTTGAGCAGTTCAAATTTTTAAATTTTTAGTTATCTTCCTTGAACAACCACACTTTGTATGGGAAACCTGTGCGCGGAGGAACCTACCCGTGGCTAGCCGCACCCTTATCTTGTTTTTGAGTACGCTCAACGACTTAAGTGAGCTGCGACAAGTGTCGCGCCCTTGCTTTGTTTTCGAGTTCACTCAGCAAGCTAAGTGCGTCGCGACTAGCTGCGGCAAGGTTGCTTGCCGGTAAGACCTTGGCCAGCAGGCTGCTCGGAGTCCAGCACTCAGCGCTCGCGGCAAGGGCCCCTTGCCGGCGAGTTCCCTAGAAGCGTAGGGTTGAAGGCATACAAAGTAGAGGACCAAAAACAAGGGAGATAACACTGCATCGATTGCTCAAAATAAGATAATATCTTACAAGGGATAACTTGTCACAATGACTAATAAGTTTGTGTCCATGGCACACTTTGCAGTAACAAAGGAAATAAAAAGGAAGAGGCCTAATCTACGCGGTCGCCTTCAACCCTGGAGATCTTGTTCACCTTGGCGATAATGTGGGCGACCTGCGCCTTCAGCGCCTCCATATCCGCGTCGGCCGGCAAGCTGCGGAGAACGTTGACGAGGTTTATGCCAGGATTGCGGTACACTATCTTCGTCAGGACGCGCTCCAAAGTTCCCGCGCAGAGCTGGCGTGACTCCTCGGCCAGCTGCGCGGGGAGTTTCTTCTGTAAATTTGCGAGTGCCGGCGCGACCCCTCTGAAGAAGAGACTGAGCTTGGCGCTGTGGGGGAGGTTTGGATCCGGAGAGTATATGAGGTGCTCCACCCTCATCGCCATCAGCTCCTTGTCGATGGCAGCGGCGGAAGCCACCAGGTCTTCGGTGTTGGAAATATGCCCTAGAGGCAATAATAAAAGAGTTATTATTATATTTCCTTGTTCATGATAAACGTTTATTATCCATGCTATAATTGTATTGATTGGAAACTTAAATACATGTGTGGATAAATAGACAAACTTTGTGTCCCTAGTAAGCCTCTTCAGGACTAGCTCGTTGATCAAAGATGACCGCGGTTTCCAGGTCATAGACATGAGTTGTCATTTGATAACGGGATCACATCATTAGGAGAATGATGTGATGGACGAGACCCAAACGTTAAACATAGCTTTTGATCGTATCAGTTATCGCTATAGTTTTCTGCATGTCAAGTATAAGTTCCTATGACCATGAGATCATGTAACTCACTGACACCGTAGGAGTGCCTTGTGTGTGCCAAACGTCGCAACGTAACTGGGTGACTATAAAGGTAATCTACAGGTATCTCCGAAGGTGTCTGTTGAGTTGACATGGATCGAGACTGGGATTTGTCACTCCGTGTGACGGAGAGGTATCTCCGGGCCCACTCGGTAATACGTCATCTCAATGAGCTCAAAGTGACTAAGTAGTTAGTCACGGGATTATGTATTACGGAACGAGTAAAGAGACTTGCCGGTAACGAGATTGAACTAGGTATAGAGATACCGACGATCGAGTCTCGGGCAAGTAACATACCGACGAGACAAAGGGAACTGTATACGGGATTGCCTGAATCCTTGACATCGTGGTTCATCCGATGAGATCATCGAGGAACGTGTGGGAACCAATATGGGTATCCAGATCCCGCTATTGGTTATTGACCTGGGAGTGTCTCGGTCATGTCTGCAAAGTTTCCGAACCCGCAGGGTCTACACACTTAAGGTTCGGTGACGCTAGGGTTGTTAATGAGAACAGTGCATGGTAACCGAAGGTTGTTCGGAGTCCCGGATGAGATCCCAGACGTGACGAGGGTCTCCGGAATGGTCCGGGGACGAAGATTGATATATAGGATGAGAGTGATCGGAGTCCGGAAGTGTTCCGGGGAGCACCGGGGAGTCGTCGGATGACCGAAAGGAGTTTCGGGGGTCCCGGCAAGTGTTGCGGGCCCTATGGGCCATAAGTGGGAGACGCGACAGCCCTCATGGGGCTGTGCGCTCCCCCCCTTGGGCCCTCTCCACCTGCGCATGGGGGCTGGCCCCCCCTAGGGCAGCCGCACCCCCTTGGCTTGGGGGGCAAGGCGCCTGGGGGGGGAAACCCTAGCCCTGGCCGCCGCCCCCTCCTTGGCCGGCCCCATCTGCCTTGGCCGCCTCCCCCTAGGGGAAACCCTAGGGGCGCCCCCTCCCCTCTCTCCCCCCTATATAAAGAGAGGCAGAGGGAGGGCAGCAACACAAGTTCGTGCCTCGGCGCTGCCCTCCCTCTCCCACGAATATCTTCGTCTATTTCGCAGTGCTTGGCGAAGCCCTGCTAGAATTCCTCCACCACCATCTCCACCACGCCGTCGTGTTGCTGGGTTTCTCCGTCAACTTCTCCTTCCCCCTTGCTGGATCAAGAAGGAGGAGACGTCCCCGAGCTGTACGTGTGAAGAACGCGGAGGCACCGTCCGTTCGGTGCTAGGATCTTCGGCGATCTGAATCGCGGCGAGTACGACTCCATCAACCGCGTTCTTGAACGCTTCCGCTTAGCGATCTACAAGGGTATGTGGATCCAACTCTTCCCTCGTAGATGCATTTCCTAGATTGATCTTGGTGAGCGTAGGAAAAATTTTTGTTTCCCATGCAACGTTCCCCATCAGTGGTATCAGAGCTAGGTTCTTGCGTAGATGCTTTCACGAGTAGAACACAAAGGGGTTTTGTGGGCGTTGATGTTTAGATTGCTTCCCTCCTTGGTCTTTCTTGATTCAGCGGTATTATGGGATGAAGCGGCCCGGACCAACTTTACATGTCCACGTACATGAGACCGGTTCCATCGACAGACATGCGACTTTTGTTGCATAAGATGGCTGGCGGGTGTCTGTCTCTCCTATCTTAGTTGAATCGGAATAGACAAAGGCGGTCCTTGTAGAAGGTTAAATAGCAACTTAAATATCACCGTTGTGGCTTTGCGTAGGTAAGAAGCGTTCTTGCTAGATACCCATAGCAGCCACGTAAAACATGCAACAACAAATTAGAGGACGTCTAACTTGTTTTTGTAGGGTATGTATGTGATATGATATGGCCAATGACATGATGAGATATATTTGATGTATGAGATGATCATGTTGTAATAGTTAATATCGACTTGCATGTCGATGTATACGGCAACCGGCAGGAGCCATAGGGTTGTCTTTAATTTTTGTATGACCTGCGTGTCAATCATTAAGCGCTATGTAATGCTTTACTTTATCGCTAAACGGTAGCAATAGTAGTAAGAGCATGGTGGGCGCGCGACAACCCCGATGGCGACACGATGATGGAGATCATGATGATGGGGATCATGGTGTTACGCCGGTGACGATGGAGATCATGCCGGTGCTTTGGAGATGGAGATCAAAAGCACGAGTTGATGGCCATATCATGTCACTTATGATTTGCATGTGATGTTAATCCTTTTATGCATCTTATTTTGCTTAGGACGACGGTAGCATTATAAGATGATCCCTCGCTAAAATTTCAAGATAAAATTGTGTTCCCCCCGAGTGTGCGCCGTTGCGAAGGTTCGTCGTTTCGAAGCACCACGTGATGATCGGGTGTGATAGACTCTACGTTCGCATACAACGGGTGCAAGCCAGTTTTGCACATGCAGAACACTCGGGTTAGACTTGACGAGCCTAGCATGTACAGACATGGCCTCGGAACACGGAAGACCGAAAGGTCGAGCATGAGTCATATAGTAGATATGATCAACATGAAGATGTTCACCATTGACACCACCTCATCTCACGTGATGATCGGACTTGGGTTGGTGGATTTGGATCATGTCACGCTCGGATGACCAGAGGGATGTCAATTTGAGTGGGAGTTATAAGTAATTTGATTAGTTAAAACTCACTTATCATGAACAATAGTCTAAGATGTCTTTGCAAATCTTTTGATGTAGATGGCTCCCGCAGTAGCTCCCCTGAATTTTAATGCGTTCCTAGAGAAAACTAAGCTGAAAGATGATGGGAGCAACTTTGTGGACTGGCTCCGCAATCTGAGGATCATCCTCACAGCTGCCCAAAAGGTTTATGTCCTAAATGCAGCGCTAGGTGAACCCCCCGCTCCGGCCTCTGTGGACGTTATGAACGCCTGGCAGCCGCGTGCGGATGACTACTCAGTAGTGCAGTGTGCCATGTTGTATAGCTTGGAAGGAGGACTTCAAAGGCGTTTTGAACGTCATGGAGCATATGAGATGTTCCAGGAGTTGAAGTTCATCTTTGAAAAGAATGCCAAGATCGAGAGGTATGAGACCACCGATAAATTCTTTGCTTGCAAGATGGAGGAGAATTCGTCTGTCAGTGAGCACTTACTAAAGATGTCTGGGTACTATACCCGCATAGCTGATCTGGGACTTGTGTTCCCGGAGGAGGCTATCATTGATAGAATTCTCCAGTCACTCCCACCTAGCTACAAGAGCTTCGTGCAGCAGTATAACATGCAAGGGATGAACAAATCCATCGCCGAGCTGTTTGCAATGCTGAAAGTCGCTGAGGCAGACATCCAGAAGGAGTATCAAGTGTTGATGGTCAATAAAACTACCAGGTTCAAGAAAAATGGCAAGGGCAAGAAGGGTAACTCTAAGAAGGGTGGCAAGGCAGTTGCTCATCCAGTGAAGAAACCCAAGGCTGGGCCCAAGCCAGAGACTGAGTGTTTCTATTGCAAGGGGAACGGCCACTGGAAGCGGAACTGCCCCAAGTATCTGGCAGACAAGAAGGGGGCCAACAACAACAACAAGCAAGGTATATGTGATATACATGTTATTGATGTGTACCTTACCAACTCTCGTTGTAGTGCCTGGGTATTTGATACCGGTTCGGTTGCTCACATTTGCAACTCTAAACAGGAACTACGGAATAAACGGAGGCTGGCGAAGGACGAAGTGACGATGCGCGTGGGGAATGGTTCCAAGGTTGATGTGATCGCCGTCGGCACACTCGCTCTTCGATTACCATCGGGATTAGTTATGAACCTGAATAATTGTTATTTAGTGCCTGCGTTGAGCATGAACATTATATCTGGATCTTGTTTAATGCGAGACGGTTACTCATTTAAATCAGAGAATAAAGGTTGTTCTATTTATATGGGTAATATCTTTTATGGTCATGCACCCGAAGTAGGGGGTTTATTCTTATTGAATCTCGATAGTGATGATACACATGTTCATAACATTGATGCCAAAAGATGTAGAGTTGATAACAATAGTACCACTTTCTTGTGGCACTGCCATCTGGGTCATATCGGCGTGAAACGCATGAGGAAGCTCCATGCTGATGGACTTTTGGAGTCTCTTGATTTTGAATCACTTGACACATGCGAGCCGTGCCTCATGGGCAAGATGACTAAGACCCCGTTTTCAGGAACAATGGAACGGGCTAGTGACTTATTGGAAATCATACATACTGATGTGTGTGGACCGATGAGTGTCACGGCGCGCGGTGGATATCGTTATTTTCTCACCTTCACTGACGACTTAAGTAGATATGGGTATATTTACTTGATGAAGCATAAGTCTGAAACGTTTGAAAAGTTCAAGCAATTTCAGAGTGAAGTTGAGAATCATCGTAACAAGAAGATCAAGTTCCTACGATCTGATCGAGGGGGAGAGTATCTGAGTTATGAGTTTGGCAATCACTTAAGAAAATGTGGAATTGTTTCACAGTTGACGCCACCTGGAACACCACAGCGTAATGGTGTGTCCGAACGTCGTAATCGAACCCTATTAGATATGGTGCGTTCTATGATGTCTCTTGCCGATTTGCCACTATCGTTTTGGGGATATGCGTTAGAGACAGCTGCATTCACTTTAAATAGGGCTCCATCTAAGTCCGTTGAGACAACATCGTATGAACTATGGTTTGGTAAGAAACCTAAGTTGTCTTTTCTCAAAGTTTGGGGTTGCGATGCTTATGTCAAAAGGCTTCAGCCAGAAAAGCTCGAACCCAAAGCGGACAAATGTGTCTTCATAGGATACCCAAAAGAGACGGTTGGGTACACCTTCTATCTCAGATCCGAGGGCAAAGTGTTTGTCGCTAAGAACGGGTCCTTTCTCGAGAAAGAGTTTATCTCGAAAGAATTGAGTGGGAGGAAGGTAGAACTTGATGAGGTTATTGAACCTCTGCTTCAACCAGAAAGTAGCGCAGCACAGAAAGATGTTTTTGTGGAGCCTGCAACGGTTGAAGAGGAAGCCAATGATGATGATCAAGAAGCTTCTGATGAAGTTACTACCGAACCTCGTAGGTCGACAAGGATACACACTGCACCTGAGTGGTATGGTAACCCTGTCTTGGAGGTCATGTTGTTGGACAACAGTGAACCTACGAGCTATGGAGAAGCGATGGTGGGCCCGGATTCCGACAAATGGTTAGAGGCCATGAAATCCGAGATGGGATCCATGTATGAAAACAAAGTATGGACTTTGGAAGTATTACCTGAAGGGCGGAAGGCCATTCAGAATAAATGGATTTTTAAGAGGAAGACGGACGCTGACGGCAATGTCACCGTGTATAAAGCTCGACTTGTGGCAAAGGGTTTTTCACAAGTTCAAGGAGTTGACTACGATGAGACTTTCTCACCCGTAGCGATGCTTAAATCCGTCCGAATCATGTTAGCAATAGCTGCGTATTTCGATTATGAAATTTGGCAGATGGATGTCAAAACAGCGTTCCTTAACGGTTTTCTTAAGGAAGAGTTGTATATGATACAACCGGAAGGTTTTGTCGATCCAGAGAATGCTGACAAAGTTTGCAAACTCCAGCGTTCCATTTATGGGCTGGTGCAAGCGTCTCGGAGTTGGAATCTTCGCTTTGATGAGGTGATCAAAGCGTTTGGGTGTGTACAAGTTTACGGAGAAGCTTGTATTTACAAGAAAGTGAGTGGGAGCTCTATAGCGTTTCTAATATTATATGTGGATGACATATTGCTGATTGGAAACAATATATAACTTTTGGATAGCGTGAAGGGGTATTTGAACAAGAGTTTTTCGATGAAGGACCTCGGTGAAGCTGCTTTCATATTGGGCATCAAGATCTATAGAGATAGATCGAGACGCTTGATAGGACTTTCACAAAGTACATACCTTGATAAAGTTTTGAAGAAGTTCAAAATGGATCAATCCAAGAAGGGGTTCTTGCCGGTATTGGAAGGTACAAAGTTGAGTAAGACTCAATGCCCAGTGACTGCGGAAGATAGAGAAAAGATGAGTGTCATCCCCTATGCTTCAGCCATAGGCTCTATCATGTATGTAATGCTGTGCACAAGACCAGATGTCAGCCTTGCCATAAGTATGGCCGGAAGGTTTCAAAGTAATCCTGGTATGGATCACTGGACAGCGGTCAAGAATATCCTAAAGTACCTGAAAAGGACTAAGGAGATGTTTCTCATTTATGGAGGTGATCAAGAGCTCGTCGTAAAGGGTTACGTCGATGCAAGCTTTGACACTGATCCGGATGACTCTAAGTCTCAAACCGGATACGTATATATTCTCAACAGGGGAGCGGTAAGCTGGTGCAGTTCCAAGCAAAGCGTGGTAGCCGATTCTACATGCGAAGCGGAGTACATAGCTGCCTCGGAGGCGGCGAAGGAAGGTGTCTGGATGAAGGAGTTCATGACAGATCTTGGAGTTGTGCCCAGTGCATTGAACCCAATGACTCTGTTTTGTGACAACACTGGTGCCATTGCTCTAGCCAAGGAACCAAGGTTTCACAAGAGGACCAGACACATAAAGCGACGCTTCAATTCCATCCGCGATTCAGTCAAGGAGGAGGACATAAGCATTTGCAAAGTACACACGGATTTGAATGTTGCAGATCCGTTGACTAAGCCTCTTCCACGGGCTAAGCATGATCAACACCAAGACTCTATGGGTGTTAGATTCATTACCTTGTAATGCTAGATTATTGACTCTAGTGCAAGTGGGAGACTGTTGGAAATATGCCCTAGAGGCAATAATAAAAGAGTTATTATTATATTTCCTTGTTCATGATAATCGTTTATTATCCATGCTATAATTGTATTGATTGGAAACTTAAATACATGTGTGGATAAATAGACAAACTTTGTGTCCCTAGTAAGCCTCTTCAGGACTAGCTCGTTGATCAAAGATGACCGTGGTTTCCAGGTCATAGACATGAGTTGTCATTTGATAACGGGATCACATCATTAGGAGAATGATGTGATGGACGAGACCCAAACGTTAAACATAGCTTTTGATCGTATCAGTTATCGCTATAGTTTTCTGCATGTCAAGTATAAGTTCCTATGACCATGAGATCATGTAACTCACTGACATCGTAGGAGTGCCTTGTGTGTGCCAAACGTCGCAACATAACTGGGTGACTATAAAGGTACTCTACAGGTATCTCCGAAGGTGTCTGTTGAGTTGACATGGATCGAGACTGGGATTTGTCACTCCGTGTGACGGAGAGGTATCTCCGGGCCCACTCGGTAATACGTCATCTCAATGAGCTCAAAGTGACTAAGTAGTTAGTCACGGGATTATGTATTACGGAACGAGTAAAGAGACTTGCCGGTAACGAGATTGAACTAGGTATAGAGATACCGACGATCGAGTCTCGGGCAAGTAACATACCGACGAGACAAAGGGAACTGTATACGGGATTGCCTGAATCCTTGACATCGTGGTTCATCCGATGAGATCATCGAGGAACGTGTGGGAACCAATATGGGTATCCAGATCCCGCTATTGGTTATTGACCTGGGAGTGTCTCGGTCATGTCTGCATAGTTTCCGAACCCGCAGGGTCTACACACTTAAGGTTCAGTGACGCTAGGGTTGTTAGTGAGAACAGTGCATGGTAACCGAAGGTTGTTCGGAGTCCCGGATGAGATCCCGGACGTGACGACGGTCTCCGGAATGGTCCGGGGACGAAGATTGATATATAGGATGAGAGTGATCGGAGTCCGGAAGTGTTCCGGGGAGCACCGGGGAGTCGTCGGATGACCGAAAGGAGTTTCGGGGGTCCCGGCAAGTGTTGCGGGCCCTATGGGCCATAAGTGGGAGACGCGACAGCCCTCATGGGGCTGTGCGCCCCCCCCTTGGGCCCTCTCCACCTGCGCATGGGGGCTGGCCCCCCCTAGGGCAGCCGCACCCCCTTGGCTTGGGGGGCAAGGCGCCTGGGGGGGAAACCCTAGCCCTGGCCGCCGCCCCCCCCTTGGCCGGCCCCATCTGCCTTGGCCGCCGCCCCCTAGGGGAAACCCTAGGGGCGCCCCCTCCCCTCTCTCCCCCCTATATAAAGAGAGGCAGAGGGAGGGCAGCAACACAAGTTCGTGCCTCGGTGCTGCCCTCCCTCTCCCACGAATATCTTCGTCTATTTCGCAGTGCTTGGCGAAGCCCTGCTGGAATTCCTCCACCACCATCTCCACCACGCCGTCGTGCTGCTGGGTTTCTCCGTCAACTTCTCCTTCCCCCTTGCTGGATCAAGAAGGAGGAGACGTCCCCGAGCTGTACGTGTGAAGAACGCGGAGGCACCGTCCGTTCGGTGCTAGGATCTTCGGCGATCTGAATCGCGGCGAGTACGACTCCATCAACCGCGTTCTTGAACGCTTCCGCTTAGCGATCTACAAGGGTATGTGGATCCAACTCTTCCCTCGTAGATGCATCTCCTAGATTGATCTTGGTGAGCGTAGGAATTTTTTTTGTTTCCCATGCAGCGTTCCCCATCATTCGGTCCATACCTCGACGGTCCGGCGGAAGTTCTCAGCTGAAGTGGCGGCGCTCTCCACCAGGCCCCGCTCCTTGCGGAGCTCGTCCTTCAGCTTGGTTTCCCAGTCCCGGACGGCGTCGAGTGAATCCTTCAGCGTGGAGACTTTCAGCTCCAGATCTGCAATCGAGTCCTTGGCGGCCTTCAGCTCGTCGCCCTGCTTGGAGAGGCGTACCTGGAGTTCCAAGTTGGTATGGGCATCCTTCTCGCGCTCTATGTTGAGCGCGGTGACCCTATCCATGCTTGCCTTTAGGTACTCCTCCAGCTGCGCCACCTTAGCCTCGAGGTCATTCTTCGCAGTCTCCGCGGTGGCTGCGGCGGCCTTTGCTTCTTTCAGCTCCTCGCCAAGGGCCTGCTCCCGGGCGGCAAGGTCCTCCTCGTGAGAGTCGAGGTTGACCTTCCGCTGGTTGAGCGCTCCTTCTCGCTGGGACAGCGCTTCTCCGGCGAGTCGCTGCTGCTCCTCGGCCTCGGCCTTCTCCAGGAGCCACTCCTGGTACTCTCCAGCAAGCCTCTCGCGCTCCTCCGCCAGGTCGCGGAGGGCCGCTTGGTTGGCGGCGTGGAGCTCCGCTGCGCGTTTCTCCATATCAGCTGCGGCCTTGGCGGTGAGGGCCTCCCGAGACTCAAGCTTCGCCTGCCTGGCCCGGTAAAGGGCCAGGAGCCGGTGGAGCAACTTCTCCTCCTCGGGCTCTTCACTCCCGCCAGGCGCCTCGACAATCTTCAGCCCCGCGGAGGCGAGGACCTCTCCATCAAAGGCCTCTCCTTCCGCGGGGGCTCGCGACGAGGATCCCCACGGCACCTGAATGAAAACGCCGTTGGGAGCCTCAAGGTAGAAGGCGGACTGCTCCTTCTCGGTGGAGGGGTCGGCGGCCGGCGCAGCGCTTGACGCTCCTGCCGCCTCCGGGCCGGCAGTATGGCCGCCGTCCCCCTCCCCGGCCGCTGCGTCTGCGGTCGGAGCAGTCTCCTCCGCAGCAGGCTCGGCGGCTCCTGCCATGTCTTCAACGACAGGGGCGTTGCCACCGTCGCCCTGCGCGCCCTCCTCCTCGACGACGACCTTCGTCTGCATCTGCTCTGGGGGAGGAGGATCTAGAAGAAGAAGAAGAAAAAGAAAAAGTTCAAGCAAATATCCAAAAAAGACAAGTCCAAGAAGACGAGGTTACAAGATTTACCTTGGCGGACCTCGTCGACGACGGGTTCCCTCGCCGGGGAGCTCTCCCTTGGCGGGGTGGCCGCCCTCGCCGGGCTGCTCGCCCTTGGCGGAGCGCTCTCCCTTGCCGGAGAGTTCGTCCTTGGCGGGGACGGCGGGGCCTGCGGCTCCTCGGGAGTGGTCTCCGGGCGCCCCTGTGGCTGCGGCTCCACCTCTGCACAAGACAATCAAGACCAAACAGATCGACAAGATGTTAGTACAAGACAAAAACTCCAGGCGCGCCCGACGAGCGGAAAGTGTAAAACCAAACTTATGCTGGGGGCTGCGCTGGGGGCTGCTCCTCGGGGCAGCGCTCGGGTCCGGCAAGCTCGTCGCCGGCGCGTCCCCTGTCGCCGCGACGGGCGAGTCGTCCTCGACCTCGACCACGGGAACCTTGGCCTTCTTCGCCGCTCGCTGGGCCAGGGTCCTGAAATCAAAGCAAGAAGCAAGATCAGAATCATCAAAGAAAGAATCAAGACAAAACTAAAGAAGATACAAAAACTTCAAGCACTTACTCCTCTTCCTCGTCGTCATCGCTGAGGGCGGAGAAATCAAACTCCACCTGAGGCGCGTCCGCGCGAGGAGCAGGAGGAGAAGCCTCCCTCGGGCGCTTGGCGGTCCCCGGGGCTGGGGGCTGCGAAGACCCGGCCCCTGTGGACGCCGGGGCCCGGGGAGCGGGCGGAGCAGCTGCTCCGCTCTGTGAAGACCCTCCTCCACTTGGCGCTGACGTACGGGGCGCCTCCGCCGTAGCCTGTGCGCGGGGCGCCTCCTCCGTAGCCTGTGCGCGGGTCGCCTCCGCCACGGTTGGTGCGCCGGGCGCTCCCGTCGCGGCTTGGCTCCCCCGGGTAGCTCGCGCCGCCCGGCGGGCAGGTTGTTGTCGGGGCGCCTGCGCCCTCGTCGTCGTCGTCGCCTCGTGGAGGCGCTTCAACGGAGATCGCCTGGGACTTGCCCGTGGCGGGGAGGTCTCCGAGGACGAGGAGACGTCGTCGTTAAGCCCCAGAGACCCACCGGAGTCCTCGTCGGCCCCGGCGTCCTCCTCCTCCTCCTAGGCCGGCCCGCTGGGCCCAACACCTTGCCCTGCAGCCGTGCTCCCTCTGGCGCCTCCGCTCCCTCCGGCACCTCTGCTTCATCCGGCAACGTCGCCCCTCGCGGCGGCCTCTGTCACGATCCCGGGGATCCCAGCATACCTCAGAGAGGGGACCCCGGCGAGCTCGTCAGGCGGAAGCTTAAGCAGCCTGCGGATCTCCGCCTCTTCTGCTTGGCACGACGCTTCCGCAGCCTCTGCCTCTTCAACTGTGAACCCGAACTCTCCTGTCGCTGCGGCTGCGGCGGCCTCTTCTACCCGAGAAGCTATATAGGCAATCTCCCGATCAGTGGTGGCCCGGGTGAGACCCTTGACCTCCTCCTTGTTCTTCGGCACCTCCACCAAGTTGTCGAAGAAGCTCATGATGGCATCCGGCTTGGGCGCTATCCATGTGGGGTCGACGCCATGCGAGTCACATGCGGGCATCATTGCGCGTAAGGGGTCCCGGGCCGTGCTGTTGCATAGGGGCACCACTCCCCGGGGAGCTCTAAACCACTCCGGGTGGGCCGGGTCGTGCTTAAAAAGCTCCCGGACCATCCCCTTCAGCTCCAGCGACGTGAAGTTGAAGTTCAGCCCTGGGCGCAGTCTCATAATGTCTGCTGCATTGCCGTACTCCCATGCTGGCCTCTTCCTCTCCTGTAGAGGGGCAATGCGGCGGCGGAGGAAGTCTGCTCGTACCTCTCCGATGGTCAACTTGGCTACCCGGAGACGAAGAATTCTGACAAGGGCGACGTTGAGCTTGATGTCGTCCGAGTCCAGCTCGCTCCAGTCCCTGCCGCGCACTATGGCTGTTGAGCGCGGCGCAGTGAAGGGCTGCGGCTCGTCCTCTACTATCCAGCACCAATCCGCGCGCCACTCCTCCCACTTGCCGCGGAGCTCCCCTTGCAGATAGGATTCCTTCTTGTTCAAGCGGAAGACCCAAGAGATACCCCCGGAGAGGGGAGCGCCGGCCTCTACTCTAGGCGTAAAGAAGTGCCTAAAAAGCGCTACATTTGGATAGATCCCTATATAGTTTTCGCACAGATGTGCGAAAACCGCCATCGTAAGGATGGCGTTGGGGGTGAAGTCTAAGAGGTGGAGGTTGTAGGTGTTCATGATATCACAGAAAAATTCAGAGAATGGAGGACAAAGGCCGCAGTGGAAGAAAACAGCGAAGAAGAAATACCCGCCGGGGTACATATCCTTGGCGGCGGCGGGATAAACTCTGGTCCGAGGATGCGCCTTGGTCTTCTCGGCCCAGAACAGGTAGTACTTGTTCCAGAGCTCCCGCGCGCCGAGCCTTGGCGCGAAGACGACATTCCTCTTCCGCAGGAGAGCAAGCCTCGCCGCCTGCTCAGATTTCTCTTTCTTGGCCTTCTCCGCCTTCGCCTTCTCGGTCTTCGGGGCCATGGCGGAGGCGGCGAGGAAAGGGGGAGCAAGGAGTCCGGCGGCGCCGCAGATGCGAGAGACGGCGGAGGAGGTGTGGAGGCGGAGCGCAAAGGGGGATTTCTGGAGATGGAAGAAGCAATGAAGACGAAGTAAGGTAACGGCCCCTGCTTCCTCTGCTTTTAAGGGGGGAGTGGGGGACGCTCCGCATTTCCCATGAAAGAACGGGGCCACGTTCCCTCCCACGACGCCGCAATCGACGCGTGCCGTTACGGAGGGACGCGGCGGATCCGGAAGGGGATTCGGCGTGCCGTGGGCCGCGCGTGCCCGTGCACTGTTTTGGGCCTGGCCCAACAGCGCTCGGCACCGTGTGTGGCCCAGGCCCGGGGGCTCCTGTCGGTGTACTAAGGTAGGGGTACCTCAGTACCCCAACTTGTGCACGGGCAGTAGCAGCTTCCCGCGGCAGGGCTCACCACGTGCTCGTCGGAGACCCTTCTGATCCATATAAAGCCATTCAAAAACAAAGTATACAAGACAGCAGATCAAGGCCCCGGCAAGTGGAGCTTGCCGGGAAGGCCGTCCCAGGCTCAAGGTTACCTCACTAACACAAGACACTGGCAAGAGGAGCTTGCCAGGACGACCGGAAGACTACATCTCAGAAGACACGCCTCGGCGCGACATGCGCCCCGGCAGGGCCCGGGGAGCGGCAAGCTCCAGGGCCCGGCAAGGTCAAGGCCCCGGCAAGGTGCTTGCCGGGGAGAGTTACGCTGTGTGCCCGCGCTCCAGCTCATCGAACCGCGCGTCGTCCTAGGGCCATTCCTGGGATGCGTGGCGGATGGCTGTGCAGCTTGGGGGACACGGTGGCACTACACGGTGACGAAGCCATCGCCGTGGCAAACGGAGACGCAAGGGCGGGCGCTTTTGGGGTCGACGGTGACGGGCATTTAATGCTCTTGTCCCCCACTGTCAAAGTAGGTGATGACCACTGTTCATCCACTGTTCCTCCACTATTCCCGCACTGTTACAACTACCACCAAAGTTACATTTTTACCCTTTCTCCTACGTTGACACCTGTCGGTGACCCCTTGGGCTATAAAAGGAGGCCCATGCACAACGTAGAAAGGGTTCGGAACCTAGGTCGCTCATTCGCTCGGTGTAGCTAGTTCTTTAAGCTCCCGAGCTCCCCAACTTAATACAAACCAAGCAGGAGTAGGGTTTTACGCGTCCATCGCGGCCCGAACCTGGGTAAACTGCCCGCGTGTTCTCTACGATCTGCTCTTTGTGCTCCCTCCGCTCCCTTACCGCACGAACAAGGGGCTATGGTCCCATAGGTACTCGTGGTGGACAGTTTCCCCCGACAGGCATGAATCACTAATGTGTGTTGTGTTTGGGTTTATTCCTATGTGTGTACATGCAAGAACAACTCAACCCAACTCAGGTGAAACACACAAAGAAGGAATCAACCTTATCGCTTGCATAGAAACACGCTTAAAAGAACGAGGCTTATAACACAAAAAAGAGGCTTAACTCTGAAGGGCGACGCGGCAAAACGCGCGTCACCCTTAGTACATAGCCGGTGCCGGCACGAATGGAGTTCTTGATGCACGAGGCTTACATCCTATTTTTTGAGTCCCGCTTCGACTTTTCACAAATTATACGCACTTTCCTATGTAGTAGAACATATATGCTGTAGGTTTCGTACAATTCCCGTCCCACAACACTCCCTCATGGGCTCAACCCGATTAGCATTTTTTAGTTTTAAGCTTCAAAAAATTGAATTCGCACTATGCGTAAGTGGTCAAACCAGCTGGGATAGCTAATGTGATGTGCTTACTAACATTGTTTTGTACTTCTTGTTGAGACAGCTAACGCTAAGAAAATATACAGCTACTCTTTGGTTTTACTTTGTTTTTTTGCACGTTAGTTTTCTTTTTTGTTCATAAAATACAAATATTCGAATTTTAGAAAATTGTACAGAAATTTTGAAAAAATATTCATGTCTTTCAAACTTGCTCAGAATGTCAAAACACAAACAAGTAACAAATTTGGAATTCCAAAAATATCAGAAAATACGAAGAAAATTTTAATTCTGGATATTTTGAATTTATAAAATATAGAAACAATAAATATAAAAAATGAAAATTCAAAGAAAACGAAAATGGAAAAGAAGAAATAGAAAAAGGTGGTTCACGGTCTCCGAGAAAGTTCCCAAAACCATAAAAAAATGGCTGGCAAGCTGAGGTTCCCAAAACTGAGAACCTTTTTTGCATTTTTTTTTCTTAGTGAACATTGTTTTCCAAATTTTGTGAAAATTTTCAAATCCATGAAAATTTTGTTAAAAAATGATTAACTCTTTTTTCAAATCCACGAGCTCTTTGGCCGGCCCAACACATGCCTAACAGGAGCAATATCATTGCTTAGTTAATTTTATTTCTATTTCTTACATTTTTCTGCTACCGTCAGCCAAGTCGCGATGAGAGCAGTGCCTCCGTCGGGCCGACGCTTGGAGGCGCCTTCGCTATGGGCTCGTGCGGCGGCACCAGGAGATTTTCGCGCCGCCGGTCGTGAACCCGGGTACCGCGGGGCTCCGTGTGCCGGAGCGGCCGGTCGACGGCGAGCTCGCCTGCGGGATGCCGAGGGCCACGAGGCGGTTGCGCACCCCCGCGTGCGGCGAAGTCGTGAAGAAGTCGAAGAAACAGGACATGAGACCTCCAGGCATGATCTCTTCTCACCTTCTGCCTGTTCGTCCTGCTTCTCGTCGGAATCACTATCGCTGGAGAGCAGTGCTTATAACGTGTTTGTATTGTTCACCCGCAAAAAAAAGAAGAAGCCGTGTTTGTATTGTAATCAAGTGAAAGCAAATGATTGTCTTTATTGATTGAATAGTTACGAGGGCTATTTATATCGTCCCAACGGGGACGCGACACTTGCCAGAGATGCGTCGCTTAGAGAAGAGACAGATGCACACCGATTGTCAAGCAGGGATTAATCCCTTAATCTTAACAAGAGTAAAGAATTGGCCGAGAAGCCGTCAATAATAACATATCCAACACTGAAGTTTTCACTCGGCCCATCAATTGCTCATAGTCAAATGGGAGGGGGATACAGTCATAGCCACCGGGATATGGTCGACTGACTTTTCCGCGTTAAGAATAATAGCAAAGATTTCCCTACAACCGGATCAACAATAGCAAAGATTTCCCTACAACCGGATCAACAAGAATTGGCCGACTCACTGAGACCCTACTTCATCATGTTGATTGTAAGACAACGAAATAAAATTTCATACATATTAATATGGCCCAATTGAAATATGGTTATGAAGAATAGAGCATCATGCTTAAGTTGAAGATTATTTACTACTTGGAATTTCATAATATTATATATACTACTCCCTTCGTCCCATAATATATGACGTTTTTTTCACACTAGTGTAGTGCCAAAAAACGTCTTACATTATGGGACGAAGGGAGTAGCAACTAATATTGTAACAACAAAAGGAACTAATACAATCACTATTGTCCACACTTTCTCCACTGGTCGCAACAGCTTAGATGATGATTTACTCGAATAAAGCATTAGAAGTTGTACCAGAGTTCCTTGCAGTGGACCTAGTTTACTCGGGTAAACAAGGAATACTTATTATTATCATTAAAAAAATCTGAAATCAATACTGCAAATTCTTTTCTAATAACCGAAGGAAAGTTCAGCTCAGAGCTAGAATATTGAGAAATGTACTCTTCCTAAATTAATAACATGTAAATCAAAAATTAGGTTCCTTCGAAATATTCTTCCAACTGATGTGCTTTGAAACTAAAGCTAGCAGAAGAGAAATTCCCAAATCTATCATTAAGCACAAGCGAGTTCACTTTTAGTACTACTTACCCAAGTTTTTTTTGTATAAAATCACACATAGAGGTCCTTTTTTTAATCTCTCACATGAATTCGGTCCATTTTCTGAAAACGGTTTGCTTTCTATATATGCCTAGCGTTGCAATTTATATACTACTAAGGAAAAGGTCTAGATGCTATGATGTATGCAAAAAAAGAAAGAGGATTGCAAATTAAAGCACGCACAATTTGATGCACTTGAAACATAAATATAATTTAAAGATGAACTGAATTCTGAAGTAAAAAGAGATGAAAACTGTGTTGGCTAAATTTGTTAAAACCGACTAATTAAGAACAAATGTATAGTCCCCTATACGTAATAACAAGAATAAACTCCAACCATGAAAAATATATTGCTGGAACAAAATCACTATGAAAACCAAGACACAACTATGAACCATTATGAAATAACGACGATGAACTCAAAATCATCTACAAATTAATTCCACGATGCCTTCCCATAGGCAGAAAGATGGTAAAAAGTCATGTAGTCGACGTTCAGAAAACACCACGAAAGGAAGACAACACAACATAATATCAAAACATTGAAGGGTGATCAACTTCACCTGATTACCAGTAACAAAACTTCTCTCATGTCCTCAAGAAAAAATTGAACTACTCACAACTCATCATATTGACCATGACCAGTGTGTACGTACGGATGAGAACCGTACGTAACAGAGGAAATTCAGGAAGCAAGAAACGCCCTGCCTTACTTCACATGATATGTTCATCTTTGGATCGACAAACTTCTATTTTGATTAATGTGAAAAATATTTCACCCCAGGCATTCTCAGATTTGAAACTGTAGTTTGTTTTTCAATTATACATGTTTTCCTTCATGCCTTTTGAACATCGTACCAACCAAAAGAGACATCTTATGTGCATAATAATGAACTAGAGCATTTTATTGCGAACCATAATAGTACAACAAGGAAGCAACTTCTAGGTTCACTTGACAATGCATCATAATAATCATAACGCAACCATAATACCCACGTTAGGTCTTGTGAAGTAGTTCATGCACGGTCTGTTCAAGCATGGGCTCACTCTGGATACCCTCTATCCATCTCATGTTGGTATGTACCATACGGAGTTTATTTTGTAGCGCATCTTGCAGATTTGGCTCTGGGTTGTTTGTGAAGAACTTGATGATCTCTTCTACCTTATCACTGGAGGTGAACTAACAAAAAAAAAAGATAGCGCACATTAGAAACAGTCTAATGGTAACATCGGCTAAAAGTTGATTAATCGGAAGTATATAAATTGCCAAATCACGGCATAGGAAGTTATTGTGAATGTACCAATGGAACAATGTTGTCGATAATACTCAACCAAAGCTCTTTCCTAGGAACAACCCTCAAGATATGGTCCCAATTTTCCTATGAATGGAAGTAAAGACACAAATCTGATGATATGAGGAAGATGTTTTAAAAAAGCTGACAACCTACTAATATTAACATGAAGTATTTGCCATTTATCGGGTAAATAGATGATATAGGGAAATAAAGAAATCTTCAAAATTAGGTGTCAAGTGAGTAATTTCACACGTTGCTTCCAACTAGGGGACAAAAAAGACTTTAGAAAGGAAATTTGGAATGTGCTATGCTATTTAGTACTCCCTCCATTCCTAAATGTAAGGTGTATTAGTTTTTCAAAAAGTCAACTGTTGTCTATGTTTGACCAACTTTGTAGCAAAATATATAAAGATTTATAATACTAATTATATAAAATTTAAAATATATTTCATGATGAATCTAGTGATACTGACTTGGTATTCTAGATATTGATATTTTTGCCTATAAGCTTGGTCAAACTTAGAGAAGTTTGACCTTTTAAAATAATAATACACCTTATATTAAGGAATGGAGGGAGTAATATCTTTCTTGTAGTGCACCTCCTGGGTGCCACTGTTTTAGTCTTCTCAAGTGATGATTCAACTATCTACATGGTAATAAGTCAATTCTTTTTCATAAATGATGGCTTTAGCAATTCTCTTGTACAACGACATAAATAAACCAATGGCCACACATAGTAATTTGAACACATTGTCATATTCGCAAAAAAAAAAACTTGTGATGTTGCGAGGCACTTAGATAGGATTGTACTTCTAAATGTTCCGCATCCAATGATATGCTAGGTAGACACAATGAACCAATTTAAACTATACATTTTCAAGGTGTGAGTTAAGTAGTTGTATGTCTTGAATTATTTTTTTTGAATTTTTTTACATTCATTGGGAGATAATCCAATTTATCTTGATTTATTTATGGCTCGCATATGAACTCCCACAGCTTCTAAATTCATAAATGGAGTACTACAAATGAGCCCAATTGAGATAATTACTTTTTATCTTATGCACTTATTGGTAAGCATTAGAATACCTTATGTGAATTTTTAATTTAGTCAAAAAATCCTAAAGAATCAAAATTTCCTAACATGATTGAAATTTTCAACTTTCTAAACTATATGACCACCATCCTCAATAAAATAGAATGTACCTTTAACCAGCTCCATGCAATTTCACGTGCCTCTACTGTAATACCATTAAGAACAACAACTGCATTTTGATTTGGGACCTACAAGTAGGAGAGACAGGTGACTCCTAAATGTAATTTATATTCCATGATTATTTCAATCATGTAGAATTGCGGAACAAGGAAAAAAATAGGAAACCTCATCAGTGAATATTAAATTCAATGACTCCAGAACAATATCCATATCCGGGCAAGAAGACAATACACCTAGAAACAGTTGGAGGATTATTTCAAGATAACTAACAATCATCATTAAGAAGTTTGTTAATTTAGGTTGGTAAAATAGTTACACACCTAAGATGCGTAACTTTTCCTCCCCATATCCTATGTCATTGTAGAATTGGCGAAGATCATCATAGCCAGATCTGTCTGAGCTACTAGCCCTTTTCATCACAGATAGGTAGGCAGCCTGTAGTAGATTGCATGTCATAGAAAGGAAGAATATAGGAGCACCGTGTTAAGTAAGGGAAAACTATTAAACCTTTCTAGCATGCGGAGAAAGTATCGTAGAGTTGTGATCATGCTTTAATATGTCAAAGCGCTTAACACCTTCATTAATGGTTTTATCATGTCCAAGTTTAACAAGGGAAACTAAGAGAGTTTCTCTAAGACCTACAAGTAGGTCTCCCTCAGCATCCTTGGGGTCCCAACCTAACTTTCTGAAAAACAAGAGTACACAAATGAGCTTATAGGAAAGATATAGTAATAATGAAAAGATTGCATATGTGATAGAGTGTATATTTGCCATGAAATAACAATATTTAAGTAAGCATGTGATGGTTAACGTGAGATTAAAAATGTGAGATGCCATACAAGGTAGGTGACAAAAGAATTTTGATGGGAAGTTGTTTGACGTCAGCACCCAAGTTAGGTGTGGCATCAAATATTATTTGGGAAATGCTTGTAGTTATCTGTAAATCCAAAGTAAAATACATAGATAATTAATATTTAAAGAAGGAATATAATGGAAATAGTTGGACAACTAGAATATACATACATCCAATATGTGTGGGAGAACATTGTAGTCAGCTTCTTCACGACAACCATAAGCTATCTGTAGCAACGAAGCTAGTGTGTGTTCATAGAAGATGGAAAGCACAAGCGAGTTGTCCAAAATTCCTGGAAAATTGATGTTATAGTATGCTATCACCCACATATTGCAAGCAAAACATAACAGTGAAAGATGTTGTGCATACCAATTTTTTCCATTGAAGAGAACTTATTGGCCTCCAAGGCATATGAAAGTGTAGCTGTAATTTCTTTATCATACTTCACTCGATAAAACCCCGTTTCATTTACATTAAATTTAATCCAAATATTTCCATCCTTCTGTCGTTTACAACGTAAATCCAACTTATCATGCTTATGTTTCAAAATGAACTTTTCTGTTGATGAGGAACATCTTAGTGCTATTGGCACATCCCACAAGCTAGCTCGAGAGGATCCATCTAAGTCAAACTGGGCCTGTAATGAAAAGAATCAATAAATGTGAAGAAAACTAACATATTAACAATGATCCAGTGAGTCCCTGGCCTCCTGTGTGATACAGAGGTCATGGATTGTACCCCTCGAGTGGACTTCATCGCATCGATGCCACAAGTTCTTTTGCGGACCCACAACTCATGTGACGTCTACTGTCTGGATGATGTACCTATGGTCCACTCCTCGCACGAATGCCGAGCTCTAGGCTACACCGCTATTGCCTCATGTAATAAATGTTATAGAGAAATTTTCATAAGTGGGGAAGAAAAATTGGCTCAGCATGCCTAGGTTTGCGCAACATGATTCCCTATGTAAAGATGTTGTCAGTTTTTGTAGGTTTGGATGTACCAACTTAGGTACTATAGGATATCCCCAAAAATATGAAGTATTTCCTCTTTCAAAGGAATTCTACCAAACCAACTCCAAAAATTACTAGGAGTAAGCAACAAAAATTGAATAGATGCCTATAGGAATTTTAGAGAGCAGGAATCCAAACTACATCGACCATATGTCAACTAAATAAATAGAGCCATCCAAAACAAATCATACTTGTTTGTAAGTATTGTGTGGTTTGCAATTAACTTGACACACAACACAATACAAATGAAGAATACATTTTAGATAATATTACCTGTTCAAGTTGGATGTGTTCCCCTTCATGTTTTACATTAATAACATGATATCCTGGTTCCTTCGTCCAAGGAGTCATCAAATATCTCAAGGGTTCACCTGTTTCCTCTTCCATCACCGTCCATAGGTCCTCCGTTTTAGCATTCGAGTAGGCAAATTTCTTTACATACGAAGCCAATGCTTCCTGCAGTATTTTCTCAAGTTCAGTATAGAATTGTTAAGTATGAGAAAATTTTGCAAACCCAACAAACATAAAAAACCAAAGAAAGAGAGCCAACAACACAAAATACATGAAACGCAATCAATTATGCCCACATATAATGTTATTCATCTTTACTGTACGAGACTAGGGAAATATAAATGGTCTTTGAAACTTTCAGGCGAAAATATGTTGAACTGGAGAATTTAAGGAATTGCTTTGTACACTTTTGAGTAATAGTATGAAATGTATTATATCAACATTCGAGACCTGGAAACGCTTTGCCCCAAGGTAATTTTGTAGCATGCGAAGAACAGAAGCACCTTTAAAATATATGATGTCATCAAAAATGCCATCAATTTCATTGGTATGGTGTATTTCAACCTGGCATATGGAAGAATAGAAACGAATACATGAAAGGAATTAGATATCAAGATATGAATAAGTATGTAGCCAATTTAATCTATGTTGATGAAATTATTAAAACAACTGATGTCTAACATAATATGTGAAACTAAAAGAGTTTTAGTATTATCTTCCATATTTGACAAAACTAGACATACAAAGGGAAAGCATGATAAAAACAAGTAAACAATAGATTTGTATAGATTACATAGTGAGCGATACCCCCCCCCCCTCAGATACCCCCATCCACCCCCCAACACACACACGGTAATGTACTCGGTTGTGTGCTTCCCTTCGGGAATGAAATCCCAGACTGCATTCAAAAAGATATTGAAAAATCGTATTTTCCTACTCATATCTTGGAAACTATTTTTTAATAAAATACATTACATATGAGTGTTTTAAGCACCCATTGATTATATAAAACACAAGTGTTTAGAAACAAGACATCAATACATTGAAGATATATTGTTTAAAGAATCTACTGGTGTGTATACTCCGTCCCTTCCGGGATGGAGGGCTAAAATCTAAGATCTCAACAGACACATTAGATGGTGAGTGGAGGAACGTATCTTGTAGTTCGCAAAACTACTCAAACTTTTAATCTGCATTTACTATGATGTGTGCATGGGTGGCCAGTAAATGAGTAGGAATTGTTAAAGGCCTTGGTCGATTTCCTTTTAATCCTTGAATACATCAATTTAAAGCGCCTCGGAATGTGAACATGTGGTGGAAATAAGTAAATGTAGGACTTACAAAATGGAAATGCCAAGAAAATGAGATAGGCCCATTAAACTGGAATTGTGGGAGTAATTAGAAAGAACTTTTGTCCAACAATGTTCGTGCTATAATACTACACAAACCAACAATCCACTGCAGCCCACAACTTTTGTTCCACCCAACTACTTACATCTATTGGATCAATCCAAAACACTGTATGGTGTTCTTCTTGTGAATACTATCACATGATAAATCGAACACATAGCTGCAAAGTTGATCCTTTATTGCTCAAATTATCTAGTGGTCTTTTTTTACCCTTTTAATGATTAGTAAAAAGATATGATCTCTTCGAAGAAAAAATGGACATGGGAAGAGAGATAAACCGCAAGAGGGATGGCCAATTGTTCTTGTGCCATTCCACGCGGAACGAGGTTTATTCTCGTGGTGTGAAGCATGTTACCTCCACCACGAGAATAGCCCGTCTGCCACCTTAGCATGGCTGTGATCTCCAACTAGGGCTAGATGCAATTTATGATTCACCTCCACACCTCAACTCTGGAGCATCATCAGTATACAAGATCGTTGAATGAAGAACAATTGAAATAGTGATCTATCCTAGCTAGACAATGAAATGTCTAGACATGATGCCATAAATGTGAGTACCAAAAGCAGATATGACGGAAAACCATCATTGTAAGGGGTTGTCAACCATCCAAGGCAAAAAAGTCTATAGTAATTTTTTCATGCACTACCAAGCATCGTCTACATTTCACATACTCACCTAGCTATGGGGAATATGTGGGGCTTCGTGATGTGTATATATAATGGAGGAATGTGATACAAGTGATTGCTCTATTCTGCCAATTTATTCGACACTACCGTGGTGAGATCAAACTAAGCACGAGAGGTGGGAACAAGGGGTCATGGCAATTAAAAAAAGAGGCAATATAGAAAGGTGTATCCTGATGGCGAAGCATATGCCCGCTGGAGTATATCATGAGCTGGGATGTGTGTAAGTAGTAGCATTGCATTTTAGTATCTAGTGAGAACACACGATGGCCCTTCCATTTTATTCTGGGACATGAGGTATACTTTAAATTTAAAAAGCACACTGGTGGTGTTCTTTTGAATGACCTAACAAGTGAAATTAATAATCTAGACGAGGTAGACCAGGTTTTGCTGCATGTCTTATTTTTCACCCGCTTTCGATTTGATGTATACATAGAGAGTTGATGCATGCATGTTATATGACTATACTGATGGATGGATCCGAATTACCTAATACAATCTTCATAGAAATTTTCAACTAAATAAAATCCTTCTCATTTTTGGTGCTCTAAAATGAGAAGTTCATTATTATGTTTGCTAATATTTTTTCTACATGGATAGTATTAATAATTTTCTCATATTGCATGGAGCTTTCAAGAGTTAACCTCGAATCAACCAATGATATTGTAGGGTTGTCAGATTAAAATATTATATAAAAATGATGATCATTTCCTATTGTAAAAAAAATCACAAGATTCTTATATTTTAACAATTATATAGTTACTCCATAGATTATATGGGTGGACACATTACTCCATGCCATATAAAGTTCATGACAACTAAACCACATGACATGTCGTGACACATTAATGAGCAATGTGATTACCTCGATTGGGTGAGAACCTGTCACTGAATCCAATCTAAGAGTTCGAATTGTGCCCTCAAGAAATTCCATCCAAATATTCCACTGAGGAAAAAATGTATCTATTGCTTCATAGCTCATCTGTTAAAAACTAGTGCTTTCAGCATGCATAAATAACTTGGTACTTAATTCGTGATATTTTAATCATCAACTTACCCATGTAGCAAATCCCTCACTTAGCCATATGTTATCCCACCATTCCATGGTTACAAGATTGCCACACCATTGATGAGCTAATTCATGTGCCACAGAAACTGCAATCTAAACGTAATAGATGTTTAGATCAATGAACAAAGGATGTCTTTACATTACTAAAATCATCAAGAAAAAGGTATAATATTAAAATTTTATCATCAGTTAAAAAATTTGATTCCCTTGTACATGAATTAATTAGGGTAACATACCATAAATTTTGAAATCATTAATAGTAACTTGTGACAAGAAAGGTCAAAAACAACTTTATGAATTACGGTCCTTACTCGACGCAGTTTGGTGAATGTTTTAGACGTCTCATCGAAAAGAAGACCTCCCTCTTCGAATGTGACCAATCCAAAGTTTTCCATACCCCCGGGAAAGTTAGGGATTCCAATCATGTCCAGCTTAGGGAGTGCATAAGGAGTGTCAAAGTAACTTAGACATGGAGGAAATAAACACCTGGTTAGCGCTTCTCTACGATATTATTCATATCTAGAGATACTTCATTACAATCAGGAGCATACCCATGTTAATTTACTAGGTGCACATGACAAATTGTGCAAGATGTTTTGCTTGGTACTTTCGTATATAGTATAATGTGAGACACATATTTTTCTAGAAAATATATATGATTTTACACTAGGACACCACGTGATCTTATCTTCGGGTCCACCTAGGATTACATTGACTTATGTTTGTCTTTTTAACTAGTTTAATTAACCGCAAGGGAAGGTTACGATCTTACTCATTATAGAGATCTAATGACTTCACTCCAATATCCAATGCAAACTGTCCCTGTTTAGTCTTGCCAACTTCAGTGTACACACGTACTTTGGTGCCTAAAAAATTAGAATGGTGGAAACTAGTAGAAAATAATCAATCCAATCACATTTAAAAGGATGATGTGAACGCGATAACAAAGGTGGATTTGATACCTTGTGATGTCACACCCTCTACAAACTCAAAAAGACCAACAACCATGGCAACTAAATAAGTTGACATGAGGGGTGATTCCTCAAAATGGACATTCTTGATAGAACCATCAACCGTCTCACCAAGTACAGGCATGTTGGATAGAGCTACCAAGTCAGAATGAACTTCTAAACTTAGCTTGAACTTCGCCTGAAAGTTTGAAATAACATGAGAAAAATGATAGAATGCTTAAATGACCTCATTGAGGCCCCTGGTACACACATATGAGAGGAACATTAAGACTTCTGATGGGGAAGTACAATTATTTGAACATACATACATATTATGACCTTATGAGTGCACAGATAATGATGCTCAAGAAATAAAAATCATAGACTGGGCCTCTAGACTTATTATGATACTCACCTTGAAATCAGGTTCATCCCAGCAGGGAAAACACCGTCGTGCATGCACGGACTCAAACTTCGTGTATGCCATGTATGCCATCTCCCCCTTATACTCGTATTTACTGAAAACACGAAATACAATAGTATTAACGTACACACATATTTCCCAAATGCTAGTGTCTTCTGTAATTTTCGCAGTGATATCACTAGCTAGTGAATTTGGTGTCCTAAATGGTTTTGAGCATATGGGGTCAAATAGATCATGTGCTCTCTCTCATATTCTATATAGAATGATCCATCGATATACATTACTAAATCTATGTGGATTTTCTAACCATTAGGTACACATTGAGTGTGTGCTTATTTTATTTCAATCTATGCTATGCGTGGTGGTTACAGATGACATACTTGTCTTGGTGCACGGCAACTTAAAACAACTCTTGATCTCTCTCTCTCTCTCTCTCTCTCTCTCTGTGTGTGTGTGTGTGTGTGTGTGTGTGTGTGTGTGTGT
>LR738716.1:72649736-72663143 GCA_902687465.1 Secale cereale
AAATACAATAGTATTAACGTACACACATATTTCCCAAATGCTAGTGTCTTCTGTAATTTTCGCAGTGATATCACTAGCTAGTGAATTTGGTGTCCTAAATGGTTTTGAGCATATGGGGTCAAATAGATCATGTGCTCTCTCTCATATTCTATATAGAATGATCCATCGATATACATTACTAAATCTATGTGGATTTTCTAACCATTAGGTACACATTAAGTGTGTGCTTATTTTATTTCAATCTATGCTATGCGCGGTGGTTACAGATGACATACTTGTCTTGGTGCACGGCAACTTAAAACAACTCTTGATTTCTCTCTCTCTCTCTCTCTCTGTGTGTGTGTGTGTGTGTGTAGAATAAGTTATTCTACTCACAGAAGAAAAATATGGTATTGACATTGACAAAAGTAGTACGAACCGTATGAAAATAGTGAGGGTGTCTTACAACTTTTTCTAAATGAGATACAACTTTTTATACATGTCATACTGCTTTTTACTACATGCCTCACTATTTTTTAGATATCTCACCCTCTTTACGTGTCTTACTAGTTTTTCTACATGTTACCTGGCTTACTAATTTCACCTAGCTTACTACTTTTTGTGCATGTTTTACAAGTTGTATGCATGCTTAAAGTTTATCTTTCCCCTTGTGTGTAGTGAAGTTATTCTAATCCTCAGAATCTAATAGTGCTATGCTATACACGGAAATACATAATAACATAGATGCACACACCCGTGAGGTTGCATGCAAAGAGTAACTCATGTTGATTCCTTTGTTTCATCATATTTTTTCACACTCTTAGTATCACTTGCTAAGCATTACACTTTCATGCATGAACTATTCTAATAATATTGGAAAAATCAAGAAAGAAAATGCAAGAAGAGACTCATACCCTCTATGAAATCCCCTCATCTGATCACTAAGTGTGCCATTGAAGTGCATCCTTAGCACACCTTCACCTAGTGGAAGATCTTTACGAAACCCGAGTACCATAATCTGATCGTCCTTGAAGAACACCACGTCGGTTGGCGCCAAATGCTGCAATAACCAGGAACCGTGAAAGCAGTGAAGATGAGATTTATTATGTCCTTTGAAGAAATAAGCAACTTTTGAGAATAGATCGTTCATTACAGGTCAACACATCATTGTGTACCTTGAAGTGGATAGAAGCATGGTCAATGGTGAGTTCCACAACATTTAGCACAAGGAAACGAGTGGGTGCTAAAACGAAGACATTAATTGATACCACACCAGAAAATGTTGAGGAGACGAGGTTGGGGTGGAAATGGAGCTTATAGTGGGTTGGCATAGCAAAGCGCGGGAGTCGAAGCTTGCCACGGAACTGGTTAGGTGAGTCAGCTGTGATTGCTGGCGTGGGCATTGGGATGGCCATAGGCACACCAGAAATTCCTTCAGGATTTGCTCCCTGCATACATGTGGGAATAATACAAAAAGGCGAAGTAAGTATATGCATAATTGTGTAACTAATACAAAACCCCAAACGTTAAAGTATTAGTAATGAGAAACCACAACTTTTCTTGTTTGTATCATTAAGCCTAAAATTTTCATTTCCAGAAGTGTTTGGTGATGTAGGCAAAGAAGAATCAACGACGGGTACATGTTTTTTCAAAGAGCAGCTAATTCAAACATCCTTTCAGTGGAGATTCTAGGTGATTTTGGATTCGAACATTTAAGAAAAACTGGCATAAGGTTTAGAATTTGTGATAAACTGGCCCAAAATCAGTTGTCTTATTGTTAATACTTGACTAATATTTGAAGTACCGCCAAATTAGCTCCCGAGTGTTTGACTTTATGTGAAATTTCATGAATTAATATTGGTTAAAAAATATAAGCAGGTAGGGATGATGTCAGAACTATCTATACTAATATATAAAAAGTACTAATGGAGCATATCCAAAAATCTGAAACATAGAACCAATTTGATCTAAAGGTCCAAATCGCTTCAACATTGAGAACCAAGCACGTTTAACACACAAGTAACATCTTACCTAATATCAACGTGCACCTAATATCCTATCTAATACCAACATGCATTGTACACGGTTACTAGTAGATAGGAAATAATCCATCCGCATTGTTGTTTAGACAATGGAAGGGTCCCGAAGGACCCCGATTCACATTAGAAGCATTCAAAAACATCATACAAAAGGACTCCTTAGTAAGTAGTAAAAATTAGAGCCCGATGGAAACATTAGGAAACATGACCCTTGAAAACGAAACTATACTGTAATCCAGTATACACAGGCACATTAGGCAAACAGGAGCCTTCAAAATGAAACTATGTTGTAATCCAGTCCAACACACAGGCTTCAACACAACCCCAAACAAGGATTTGGATTTTGTTTCCATTTTTTTATCAGATCTGGGCGAAATTCGTGATTTTGGAAAATTCTGAATGAACAAAACAAATGAAAATTTGAAATTGAAAAGAAAAATGGCCGAAATTTGAATGAAAATTGACCAAAATTATGGGCAAGTTCGATGCAGGGGCCGCCGTCGCCGACTGAGTCGATGCCCAAGTGCAACCTGGACCTGGCCTCGATTCATGGCATTGCCGCAGTGGCCGCATACATGGGCGATTTCACAGCCGCGACCTACACCATACTCCCTCCGTCCGAAAATACTTGTCATCAAAATGGACAAAATGGACGGGTACATGGGAAGGAGAAGGAGTGCTTGAGGAGGTTGTATGCTGGAGGCGCACAAAGGATTGACAGGACGAAAACATGAAAACTGCTAGGGTTGGATCTGGTTTATATTTGAGTCTTTATACCAAAGAGGTACGTGGGCTGTTTTGGGATTTGGGCCGGGCTGGAAGTGTGGAAAATGCAGAAATATTTGACAGGGCCCAGGCGAAATGGGCAAATTTCGGACGAAATTCCAGAGGAAATCCAAATCCTACTTTTCCCCAAATCCAAATTTCGGACGAAATGAACATTTGGGGCGCAGCAGCACCACCAGAGACTCACAATGGGAAGAAACTATGGACGCATCCGTTTTGGTTTCGCGGCCACATCCATGGACCATGGTGGTCGACCCATGGTCACCATTTCATCTACTAAGTACCACTCAAAAAAAAAAAAATCTACTAAGTATTTAGCAACCACTCCTCATAAGTCATAACTGAGGAAGTTTGTTGGCCTCCTCATCCGTCCTTGCCATCTCTTTCCTACCTCCACCACAACGGTACGAGATCCAGGAATCTCGTTACCTATTGAGGAGGATGACGACTGCATCTCGCGTGCATCTGGCCTCTACCACGCAGGCACATAGCATACACTACCAACCAACAGTAGATGGACAGTTTGACGAATTGGTCACTCCATCTTATCCCCAAGAAAAACAAACAAAGGTGAAGAGGACCTCGGATACCACATACTAGGTCCTACTCAACGATGGTGCCATGAATTCTAGACAATTTTGCAAAACTAACTAGACCAAAATATGCTAAACTGACAAGTCTACCGAATATCAATTGGACCTGTTCGCCGCTGCAGGTGGTGACGATGAGGTAAGTGAAGAGGAGGAATTGCAGCATCGCCGGCGCTGCACCTCCGTTCGTTGGTACCATGGAAGGACTAAGCTCAGATCCACAATAGCTTTTTGTTGTGCAATGGTAGCCTATAGCTAACTGGGCGACCCAAGCTGGCATATAAATAGCGCCGAAAGAAAGATTGACCAGGTGAGGTCCAAGATTGGAGCGTAGAGTAAGACAAAGGATACCTCATCTCAATTGATTATAGTGCCAGACAGATATTCAATTTCCTTCTATAGAACCATCAACATTTGGACGACTCTTCCATATCTTGAATTTTTTTTTTTTGAAAACCCCTCCCGTATATCTTGAAAATATTTGATTACCTTGAGTGAAAGATATTGTTCTATATCTCGAAAATGATTAATTTTCTTCATTAATATAAGATATAAGACACATATATTTCCCTATCCAAAGAAGTACTATCAATTTCATGATTAAATGTTATGCCCCAGGTTTACAATAGGGAGAACAATGGAGGAGAGTGATGGGAGGCAATTGCAGCCCTCAAGATAGCGCTATCTAGATACATGCATTTTAGTGTGTAGATACATGCGTATCTACACAAATCTGCGTCATTTAGATTGGAACGGAGTACTTATTTGCAATAGGACTAAGTATATTTGATATATGTTAGGAAATATATACCTGATGCCAAACTCCTTCATACGAAAGTATCACCCATTAATTCTTTTCTTTCTTATGGGGGAAGGATCGCCCATTAATTCAGCAGCTTAATACCTCGTACTATTGTTGTCCATAAGATTGATAACCGTTGCTGCGATTGTAATCCATGTATGCAGAAATACAATCGAGAGCAGTAATAGATGTCAATATCGACTTCCTATTTTGGCATTGGGGACATTAAAAACAGTTTACCATAAAGTATTTCCTCCTATGCATTGCGAATTAGTTGACGCATATTTAGACAAAATATTGCCTAAATCGGTCTACATTAAGTGAATCTATGTGAATTAATTTGGACCGAAGGGCCGAATTTAACAAAAACTGTGTCAATTTTTTTTTTACAATTATCCGTGTTCCTCCAAGTATGTAAATGTTGTTGCCATGTGGATGCTATGTCGAAGAAATGAATATATACTTCCTTTGATCCTAACTATATGACGTTTTCGTAATTTAAATTGAACTACCAAAACATCATATACTCCCTCCGTCCCGAAAAGCTTGTCCCTTAAATGGATGTATCTAGCAATATCAGATGCTAGATACATCCATTTGAGGGACAAATTTGGGACAAAGTTTTTCGGACGGAGGAAGTATTTAGGAATGGAGCGAGTAGTTATTTAGAAACATTATAACTGTGCACCCTAGGAGCTCTCTCAATCCATCATTGATTTTGGCCGTCAAATCGCTCATCCGGATCATTCTTGGACGTCCGATGTGCTTCTTTCTCTGGTGGTGTGGGCCGCTATTCCTGGCACAAAATCGGACGCCCCTCGTTTGATGGTAGAGTTAACATCCGATCCCCAAAGGTTGTGGAGCTCCACTTCTAGTACGCGTGTGTGTGAGTTCATCTGTTCGTGAGTGAGAGTGAGAGCAGCTTGTGTGCAGCTGCTGGCTAGCTAGGCTTCCTCTGTTAGAGTACAGTGAGAGCTAGCTGTTAGAGTACAGTGTTGAGTCTAACCTTGGTCTTCCGAAGCACACAACGGCAGCAGCAGCATTTACGTAGCTAGTCTCAGATGCATGCATGGCTGCATGTCGGCACGGCAGCAAGTAAAAATCTTTTTACTAGCAAAAGCAGCAGGCGTGCCTTAGTTGCTGACGATCCCTATCTTGTCGCGCAGTTCTTGAAACCGAACGCGACCAAGTGCCTTCGTCAGGATGTCCGCCTTCTGCTCACCAGTCCTGATGAACTCCACGATCACCGTACCCTTCTCAACGCAGTCACGTATGAAGTGATAGCGGAGATCGATGTGCTTGCTACGGTCGTGAAGCACTGGATTCTTGCAGAGGGAAATCGCCGACTTGTTGTCGACGAATATGAGCGCAGGGGCGGGGTCCTGATTCAGCATGTCGCCAAGAAGGCGAGCAAGCCAAATGCCTTGACAGGCCGCTGTTGCTGCCGCGATGTACTCCGCCTCGCACGAAGATACGGCGACAACCTTCTGCCTCACCGATTGCCAGCTGACGGGACTACTCCCGAGAAGGAATAGTATGCCCGAGGTGCTCTTCCGAGAGTCCACATCACCAACATGGTCGGAGTCGCTGTATCCGACCAAGCTCTCGCCGTCGCCACGGCGATACACGCATCCATGCGTGAGCGTACCCGCGATGTATCGGAGCAGGTGCTTGACGGCAGCGAAGTGATCGCTTGCCGGGGCTTCCATGAACCTACTCAGGTACCCAACAACGAATGTGATGTCCGGTCGGGTGTGTACGAGGTACCTGAGGCTCCCGATGATGCTGCGGTAGAGCGTAGCATCCACCGCCTTTTCAGAGCTATCCTTGCTGAGCTTCAGTCGTGCTTCCATTGGAGCGTGCACGGCATGGCAGTCCTTCATGCCTGCTCACTCGAGCATCTTGGTGGCGTAGGCCGTCTGCGTGATCGTTATGCGACCACCCTCCTGGTTCACCTCCATCCCGAGGTAGTACCGAAGCAGCCCGAGGTCGCTCATGCTGAAGAGACGATGCATCTCTCCCTTGAAGCGTTGAACCTCTCCAGGCTCTGCCCCGGTGATGACCAGGTCGTCGACGTAGATGCCGACGATAAGCAGTGTGTTCGCGGTGCCACGCGAGTACACACCATGCTCAGAAGCGCTGCGTGAGAACCCAAGGGATGCGAGGCTTGCATCGAGCTTGGCATTCCATGCCCTTGGGGCTTGCCGAAGACCGTACAGGGCATTGTGTAGTCGATACACGCCATGCTCATGGCCCTTGGCAACGAACCCGGGTGGCTGTGAGACGTACACCTCCTCATTAAGGTCGCCGTTGAGAAACGCGGACTTGACGTCCATGTGGTGTACCTCCCACCCGCGGTGAGCAGCCACGGCAAGGATGAGCCGCACGGACTCTAGCCTTGCCACCGGAGCAAAAACTTCCTCGAAGTCCACTCCGTCACGCTGCACGTACCCCTTTGCGACGAGGCGCGCCTTGTGCTTGACAATGGCGCCGTGCTCGTCCTTCTTCACCTTGAACACCCACTTGAGCCCGATGGCTCGATGCCCAGCAGGCAGTGTGGTGAGTGTCCAAGTGGCGTTGTCGTTGATCGACGCCAGCTCGTCTAGCATCGCGTGGCGCCAGCAATCCTCTTGCTCGGCCTCCGCGAACGTGGTCGGCTCCTCGCCGGCCATCAGATGCAGGACCTCATCATCATCAACGTCCTCGTCCTCGGGCTGTTGCGGTGTTGCCGCAGCCTCGCCGAGGAGATCCCCCATGCGCCGAAACCTGTGGGGGGCGCCAACGCTATTGTCAGCGTCAAACAGCTCCGACCTTGCTGTTGGCGGGGTCGCGAACAGTCTCCTGGGAACCACCTTACTTGACGCTGGGGTGTCCGGGGACACCGTATCCAGGGACGGTGTTCTCGGGGTTGCGGTTCCCGGATCCACACCTCCTGGTCTTCCCGGGGTTGTAGAGTACATGGGGTACTCCACGGTGAAGGAGCTGCTTTTCGGGGCCTCCCCGGATGCCTCCCAAGTCCATCGCGCGTCTTCGTCGAAGATGACGTCGCGCGAGACATGGACGCGCTTTGAGACAGGGTCGTACATCTTGTACGCTTTAGAGCCTGTCTCGTAGCCCATGAACACCATCGGGGTGCTCCTGTCGTCGAGCTTCTTCAGCTGAGGGCGCGTCGTCTTGACGTGCCCGACGCAGCCAAAGGTGCGGAGGAAGCGTACGTCGGGCTTCCTCCCATACCACGCCTCATAAGGCGTCTTGCCGTCGACGCTCCTTGTGAAGGAGCGGTTGAGGATGAAGACGGCCGTGAGCACGGCCTCCCCCCAATACGTGCTCGGCACCTGCTTTGCCTTGAGCATGCAGCGTGCCATCCCGAGCACCGTTTGGTTCCTCCGCTCGACGACGCCGTTCTGCTGCGGCGAGTATTGGGCTGTGAGGTGACGTTGCACCCCTTTCTCGTCGCATTGCTTGTAGAACGTGGCCGACGTGAACTCGCCGCCACGATCCGTGCGCAGCACGCGCAGCTTATGGCCGCACTCGACCTCTGCTGCCGCTTGCTGCTTGACGATGGCCTGCTCCGCCTCGTCCTTGGAGACGAGGAGCAGCACCCACATGAACCTGCTGTAGTCGTCGACGAGCAGCAGGATGTAGCGACGCCCTCCTGGCGTTGCTGGCGTGATTGGGCCGCAGAGGTCCCCGTGAACAAGCTCCAGGGGTTTCAGCGCCCGATAGCGTGCCTTCTCGGGAAAGGGAAGGCGCCGCTGCTTCCCGGCAAGACACGCATCGCACAGCTCGTCGGCGTGCTCGATGTGAGGAAGCCCCCGAACGAGATTGCCTCGTGCCATCTTCCGCAACCCGTCGAAGTGCTGGTGTCCAAACCGGGCATGCCAACGCCATGCGTCGGAGACATGACCCACGGCAAGGCACACAGGATGCACGGGTCGAAAGAAGAATTTGTAGAGGCGGTTTGGCGAGCGGGTTACCTCGATGAGCAGCCTCTTGTGTTGGTCGTGCACGGTGAGAACACCGCGCCGGATGCCGATGTCCAACCAGCCCTCGTCTAGCTGTCTGACACTCACGACGCTGCTCTTGAGCGCTGGGATGAAATAGACGTCCGTAAACGCCCTGTGATCACCCCCTTTGTCGGCGAAGACGACGGTCTCGCGCCTATGTATCTCCACCACAGATCCGTCCGCGAACCGCACCTTCCCGGTGATTGAGCGGTCCAGCTCCGCGAACGCGTCGACCGAACCAGTCATGTGGTTCGTGGCGCCGGTGTCAAGGAACCAACCCTCACTTTGCTTGCCGCCTGCAAGCGTGGGTGTGGTCACGGCTCTCTCCTCGTTGAGGAAGACGTAGCCGCACGCACACGCCGTTGTTGGGGAGCCATCTCCCATCAACACGGTGGACCCCGAACACTTTGTTGTCGGGGTGTGCCTAACCCGAGTCTCCGTGCGCTCCTGCACGGAGTCGATGGTCGCCAGCATCATGGTCGGAGCGTGGTCCGCCATATGCGTCGTTGCCGCGCTAACTTGCGCAGCCTCGTCGGCTCCCGAGCTTGTCGTGGATGTCGTCGCCGGGGTGTGGCTCCCCCACACCCGGGCCTTCATCGCCTCCCAGTTAACAGGCCCCGAGAACGTCGTTGTCGAGGTGTGGCCTATCACTGGAGTGTTGGTTCCCGTGGACGCTGGGCTCTCCTGCAAGGGCTCGACTCTTGCCAGCATCATTGCCGGCCCGCCGTCCACGTCAGCCTGGACGAGGTTTGCCGTTGCCGCGGCTGCCTCATCAGCTTTCCTCTTGTGGCAATCCCGGATCCAGTGACCCGGCATGTCGCAGTAGCGGCACTTGCCACCGTTGCCAGCGCCTCGCCCAGCCCGGTTTGGCTTGCAACCGCGATTGCCGCCGCCGCTCTGGGCGCGGCCTCCGCCTCTGCCGCGACCTCTGCTTCCCGTGGGGGCGCCTCCCCCACTGCCGGAAGAGCCGTCGCGGCTGCGCTGCTGTAGCTGCGCGTCCCACTGCTCCCTGGTGAGCAGTAGTTCACCGCCAGCACGGTTGTCGGCTTCGTCGCCGCGCTCCTCGACATCCTTGAGCCGCCCTACCAACTCCTCGATCGTCATGGTGGAGAGATCCACCAAGCTCTCGATGGACCAGGCCAGTTGCTTGTACTGCCTGGGGACGACGCGGAGGAACTTGAGAATCACCATCTTGTTGTCGATGGGATCTCCGAGAGTTGCGAGCTCGTTGACGAGACCTTGCAGCCGCAAGGCGAAGTCATCAACTTGTTCACCGGACTTGAACCGGATCTCCTCGTACTGGAGGCGCAAGGTCTGGGCCTTCGACTCCCGTACGCCCTCCACGCCGATGCGCAGAGTCTTGATGGTGTCCCATGCTTCCTTGGCCGTCTTCTTGGCGCCAAGGGTGAGCACCATCTCCGGTGGGACGGAGCGCAAGATTGCCTCCATCGCCAACCGGTCCTCCTCATACTCGACATCGCCAGTATCCACGGCTTTCCACATATGCCGCGCCTCCATGATGACTTTCATCAGGAGCGACCAACTAGGGTAGTTGGTCCGTGTGAGGAGAGGGAAGGAGGTACTGGACATGCCCACATCTCGCACGGAGCGTGGCGCACCCAGCTCGCCTCCCGGCCTTCCTCGCAGCGCGAGCGCGTCTGCCGCACGGGTCTCCTCAGCCGAGCTCTGCCCAGCGGTCTTGGAGCCGTCGCCGGCGACGCCTTCTTTCGGCATATGCTTCGGCATAACCTGGGGCTCTGATGCCAATTGTTAGCCCAGAACTACAAGCAGCTAGCTCTCACTGTACTCTAACAGAGGAAGCCTAGCTAGCCAGCAGCTCCACAACCTCAAACGAGGAAGCCTAGCTCCACAACAAGTAGTACGTGAGCTCCACTTCTAGTACGTGTGTGTGTGAGTTCATCTGTTCGTGAGTGAGAGTGAGAGCAGCTTGTGTGCAGCTGCTGGCTAGCTAGGCTTCCTCTGTTAGAGTACAGTGAGAGCTAGCTGCTTGTAGTTCTGGGCTAACAAGAACGGTACAGATATGCCCCCGTCCTCTCCCCTCCCCTCCTCTCCGTACCCTACGTCTCGACCCCTCCTCTCCCAATCTCACCGCCGCTGTGGTCACCGCAAGAGAGAGATGGATAGGCTATCAAAAACGTGAGGACGGTCGACGCGAGTCGCTGAATACATCATAGGGAGTTGAGCCACCCTTGAACCAGTTAACATCGTCTTCACCTTTGCAGGCAATTCACCATGTCGTCGGCAAGATCTTCCATGATATAGAAATTTTAAAGCTCCTCATTCAAGGTATAGTGGCAGCATCATGTGTGACTGTGCATTGCTAAGCTTGTGCACTTGCAGTTCTTGCAATTCTTTCATTTTCTGGTCGTATTGGGCTTAGAAAAATATAAAAAATCACACAAATTTAAGTGAGTGAGAGCACCAAAACTGCTACTACATTTTCTGAAGCGCTTTCCCATTATTGTGTTCTAATGATGGTCAGATCCAAGGAATTCAAGGAGGTATATCTTCGACAAGCTAAGTGGGACTGCAGCTCATGTACTCATCAACCATAATCTCCCAAGACTTCAGGAAGCACGTCTCCTATCCTTGTTTTGATTCCAAGCTCTAGGTGCTTTCTGACATACATGTTTTCAAATTCCGTGACATAGTTCATGACTATACTGGAATTAGTTAATCCTCTTAGAAAGCAAAAAAGAAAAAATTATAGCATAAATGTGTTCTCTAATAAATCTTGTCCAGTTAAACATTATTGTTTGAATTAATGTACATGCAGCATTTATGAAATCACTACTTCAGTATACTCGGTTGAAGCCTGATTCACAAATTAGTTGTGCCAAATTAATAGTAAGAAAATAGAATTAGACAATGGTCTGTTTGTTGTATCTATTAAAAATATTATAGTTTTTCTCTGTCCACATAAATTAAATTGGGTTCCCTCAATCGTTGAAGCCTCATTCTATGATTAAGGGTTCATGTAAAGATTAAATTTTTGTGCATCTCCATGACATATGGAATTGCATGGCCCTGCTGCAAATTCAAATTGACCTTTAGTTAAGCTTTTCAAGTCAGTCTATACGAATTAAACTTTACTGCATTATGACTTCATATAGTTAGAGAAAATTCCACCATTTTACCCAAAAAATGACAGGCGTAGCAACGCGCGCCAACATGGTAGTTCTTGTGTGTGATCAGGCACTGGCGGAGCTACAGCCAAGCAAAACTGTGCTATGGCCCGCCCAGCTCAGTGGAAAGTTAGTATGACATGAGAGCAAAATGAGCCATCAAAGTAAAATAGTTAGAGTTCCCTTCAGTTTTGCTCGCCCAGGTTTTCAAGTGTAGCTCCGCCACGCTGACCAGGTCCCAGTAATGTTCCTAACTGAGAATGATGATCCAGTTGCAGCCCGTATTATGATTGCCACTGGCACACTGTGTTGCTCCCTACCATGGATACCATCAATGTATGAGCATGTATGTTCAGTGGAGATCTTCCCAACTTACAGAGTTTGTGGCCTGTTTTGGCTCTTGGTGTGGTTAATCCCAACAAACTTTTTGATGAAGAATTTTCATTCTAAATTAAGGAGCATCTAGAAAAAAAATCAGATTATTACTTATTACTGATAGGAGTATCTTCCATAGAAAGGGAAACATTCATGAAACAAATCATTTTAGTCTATTTTAACAGTTATCATAGTTTATCTTGTCTCCGTGTATTTACAGAAAAATCATATCTCTCTATCATAAAACATTCAAAACAGACGGGCGCAGCAACGCGCGCCATCAGTGATCTAGTTAAGAGACAGTATAACTCAACCACCTACGCTCTCTCATATTTATTTGATACTTTTACCGTCTGATCTACCTCTTGAACGCTAAGATCATTTTCGACGGGCCAAAACATCGCTAGAACCGATTTCATGTCAACAATTCGCATTAACACTTGCGAACCAACCTGTGGTTGGATGGTCGGGAGGACAGTTGTATCCCCTGCCCACCATAGTTTATGTCCTAGAAATGGCATCGTCCGCGGGTGGCGAGGAGGAGGGCCGGAAAGAGAGGCGGGGACGGCGACTGATTACCGGCTAGAGCGGAGGGCGAAGGGGTGTCGGATTGAGAGCGAGGGCGACGGGATGGAGGGCTAGGGCGGCGAGGCCGACGGCAGCCGCGGATGGCAAGGAGGACGGCAACAACGACATGGGCAGCGAGGATGAGCCGAGGACGACGGCGACGAGAGCGAGATGGGGGAGAGTAGGAGTGGAATGGGGCAGCGGAGGGCGCGCGCGTGCAGATAGAGTTCTTCTTGTGCGACGGGCGCGCCAAACGATCCGCCACTGCTACTTTGGGGTTCCGGGCGGCAATCTTCGAATCGAATTTAGACAGACCACATGTAACTTATGTGTGGCGGGCAAGAATTGCCACCTGCCACAACTAATATCTGGATTAAAAAATTAGCGCCGGTTGCAGGCATTTATCTGTGGCGGGGCATTTGGCATACCTGCCACTGCTGCCTTCAAGACCAGTGGCGGGTCCGCCTAGCCATCCCGCCACTGCTAGTATTCATCACGTACGTGGCCATACTCAACAGTGTTTATTTGTGGCGGGTAGTGTATTTCGCCCGTTACTGCTTTGCCTATAGCTCTGGCGGTCAGATTGTGGCACCTGCCACTCTTTTGAATTCATCTATACGCTTTTTCCAGTAGTGTATTGACCACTGATTATGAGACCTCCCTTCTATGAAGGATGGCACTTAGGATGGCACTTGCATGATCAATAGCTTCCATCCTCTGTAACATTTCCAGGATGCCCAGGGTAGCGGTCACAACTTTATTCTAGTGCACATGCATGCTCTCAACTAGCCGTTTACGTGTCGGTCATCAGCACTCGCCGTTTTGGTCGATTCTGGCCCGTCGTAGACTATAACTCACCGGTTTGGTGTCCCGGAGTGATTTCCACGATTAACGAACCCCGGGGTGCGTTTACGTGTCGGTCATCAGCACTCGCAGTTTTGGCCGATTCTCGCCCGTTTCGTGGACTATTACTCTCCGTTTTAGGGTCCCGGAGTGATTTCCACGATTAACGAACCCCGGGTTGCGTTTACATGTCGATCATCAGCACTCGTAGTTTTGGCCGATTCTGGCCCGTTTCGTAGACTATTACTCACCGTTTCGATGTCCCGGAGTGAT
>LR738716.1:72668088-72700505 GCA_902687465.1 Secale cereale
TCACCCAGTTACGTTGTGACGTTTGATAGCACACAAGGTGTTCCTACGGTATTCGGGAGTTGCATAATCTCATAGTCATAGGAACATGTATAAGTCATGAAGAAAGCAATAGCAGTAAAACTAAACGATCATAGTGCTATGCTAACGGATGGGTCTTGTCCATCACATCATTCTCCTAATGATGTGATCCCGTTGATCAAATGACAACTCATGTCTATGGCTAGGAAACATAACCATCTTTGATCAATGAGCTAGTCTAGTAGAGGCATACTAGGGACATACTGTTTTGTCTATGTATCCACACATGTACTAAGTTTCCGGTTAATACAATTCTAGCATGAATAAAAGACATTTATCATGATATAAGGAAATACAAATAACATCTTTATTATTGCCTCTAGGGCATATTTCCTTCAGTAATTCATGGTAAAAGAGATCCAGTCATGATCATACTCAATGCAAATTAATAGTAACACATGCAACGACAGAGGTGCTCTCCTACTGGTGCTCTTTGATAAGAGGATGATGACTCCGCATAAAAGTAAATAGATAGTCCCTTCGCAGAGGGAAGCATGGATTTGTAGAAGTGCCAGAGCTCGATTTTTAAATAGAGATGAATAACATTTTGAGCGGTATACTTTCATTGTCAACATAACAACCAAGAATCTCGATATCTTCCATGCTACGCACATTATAGGTGGTTCCCAAACAGAATGGTAAAGTTTATACTCACCCAACCACCAACAAGCACACTCCACGGCCAGCCGAATCCACGGGTTACCGTCCAAACAAGCAACAGCCCTGGGGGAGTTTTGTTTAATTATTGTGATTTTGAGCATGGGACTGTGCATCCCGGTTACCAGCCATTTTCTCGTGAATGATGAGCGGAGTCCACTCATTGAGAGAATAACCCACCTAGCATGGAGGATATAGACAACCCTAGTTGATACATGAGCTGTTCGAGCATACAAAACCGAATTTTATTTGAAGGTTTAGAGTTTGGCACATACAAATTTACTTGGAACGGCAGATAAATACCGCATATAGGAAGGTATGGTGGACTGATATGGAATAACTTTGGGGTTTATGGAAGTGGATGCACAAGCAGTATTCCCGCTTAGTACAGGTGAAGGCTAGAAAGAGACTAGGAAGCGACCAGCTAGAGAGCAACAACGGTCATGAACATGCATTAAAATTAATCAACAATGAATGCAAGCATGAGTAGGATATAAATCACCATGAACATAAATATCATGAAGGCTATGTTGATTTGTTTCAACTACATGCATGAACATGTGCCAAGTCAAGTCACTTAAATCGTTCAGAGGAGGATACCACCCATCAGACCACGTCACAACCATTTTAATATCATGTTGGCACGCAAGATAGACACAAATCAATATCTGAACTGCGTAAGTTGATGGTTTGTCCAGGACACCGTCAAGGCAACCTCACCATCCCAGGTGTCGTCTCGAAACATGTAGGCAGCCACATCCTTTTCTTTTCATCATGTTCTCTTTCATTTGTGAGCATTCCCTTGATTGTTTGGATTGCTTTCTTTTGCATAAAGAAGACACTAGCAAGGATATCACTTACTTCGAGGCATGGACCATCAAACGTACAAAAGACCACAAGGACAAGGACCCTCTCCACCCGGAGAGGGACTGGATCAGCTCTAAAGCCCGGTCAGATTGAGAGAACTACACCAAAAAATTGAAGGAGACGTACGGGCAAGAGGTTGATCCTCACGTGCTACCGTTTGACCCTCTTATGGCCATCGCCGCGGTAGCCGGTAGACCGAATGGCCGGATGGAGGTTCACCTCGATTTTGTCATAACCTCCCCCCTTTTGAGAGTCAACATGCTCCGTGCTATGAGTACTGGCTCTACTCCTACCGTAGAGCGTCAGGTACCACTTTTTGTGAGCATTATTGAGGATATTCAGGTCAGTGCTTCTTCATTAATCCTTCATAGTCCTGCATATTTGCATTTCAACATGAATGACATTTGCATTGCCATAGTGTAGACCCGAGTGATTGACACCGAGAAAGAACGAGATGAAAAACGGGCCAAGCTGAAGGCACAAGATGATGTAGTGAAGTCTTTACAGCATAAGGTGGCCAATCTTTATTCCATGCAAGGCCAACCAGTGTGAGAGATGCCACCGACACCAGAGTGGAACATTGTGAGTTTCGTTCAAACTATTTCTATCACCATTTTCGGCATTACCATATGCATTCATCTCACTATTGGGTCAATCCATCACAGCTCAACCCATCACAAGGGTCGAACAATGTTCCGGTAGTTCCACCTCAAGTTGGTGGAGTTGGGGCAGCAAACGGAATGATGCCTTCTAATGTTGATGTTATCACTCTGATCTCCAAAATCGCGTGAACTTCATGTTATGTTCTATTTGAAACTGTTCCTTGTATGTGCTTGAGAACTCTTGCATCTTGAGACTTGTAAACTTGTGGTAGTCGAGTGTCTTGACTACTATTTCACCTTTTATGCACTATTGCTTTTATGTGGAATGTTTTTTAGAATCATTGATTCTTTTTGTTCAATGATGCCAATATGTGACATGATCTATGTGTGATGAACTATATGTTGTTGTTGTATATGTTTCGCTGCAGGAAAGAAACAAAAATGAAAAAGGCTGCTGGGCACACCATTACCGAGGGTGCCTCTCAGTAAAGACTGTGAAACTGGACCAGCATGAACCCTTTACCAAGAGGTATCTCGGTAAAAGTGTACCAACCAGTAGAACTTGGCACCTTTACCGAGAGGCCTCTCGGTAAAGGATAATAACTTGTAGTGCTCCTGACAACTTTATCGAGAGGCCTCTTGGTAAAGGTAAAAGGATTGCCGGGAGTGACCGTCGGCAAAGTACGAGCACGGCTTTCAGGACAAGTGACGTGGCCCTCCCCTATTGGCTCAGTTTGCCAAGAGGCACACTCGGCACAGATGGAGTTTGCCGACGGTGGCTCTCGGTAAAGTTGGCCCTCGGCCTGTTCTCATGGTCCCACAAGTCAGGAGATGAAACGTGTCAGCCTCCTACTGGTTCTCTTTGCCGAGAGACACTCTCGGTAAAGTTGGCCCTCGGCCTGTTCTCGTGGTCCCACATGTCAGGTAATGACACGTGTCAGCCTCCTACTAGTTCTCTTTACCGAGAGACAATCTCGGCAAAGTTGGCCCTCGCCCTGTTCTTGTGGTCCCACATGTGAGGTGATGACACGTGTCAGCCTCCTACTGGTTCTCTTTGCCAAGAGCCCCTCTCGGCAAAGTTGGCCCTCGGGCTGTTCTCGTGGTCCCACATATCAGGAGATGACGCATGTCACCCTCCTACTAGTTCTCTTTGCTGAGAGACCCTCTCGGCAAAGTTGGCCCTCGGCCTGTTTTCATGGTCCCACATGTCAGGTGATGACACATGTCAGCCTCCTACTAGCTCTCTTTGCCGAGAGATCCTCTCGGCAAAGTTTTCCCTTGGCCTTTTCTCGTGGTCCCACATGTCAGGTGATGGCACATGTCAACCTCCTACTGGCTCTCTTTTCCGAGAGACCCTCTCGGCAAAGTTTGCCAACGTGGCAACATCCATCCCCGACTGTTATCCGTTAGCTGCTTTATTTTGTCGAGACGTGTTGTTTAGCTCTCGGCAAGGACTTTGCCGAGTGTCCGTGTTCTGCCTCTCGGCAAATTCCTGTTTGCCGGAGAGGTGTACGCCGGGTGGCTTTTGCCGAGGGGGACACTCAGCAAAGCCTTTGCCGGTGGTTTTCGACCCTTTGCCGAGTGTCCGTGGCACCCGGTGTACATCAGAATTCCAGTTGTGCTGGTAGCTCCACCATAGAGCTCCCATCATGTCTTTATTCCACGCAAGGCCAACCAGTGTGAGAGATGCCACCGACACCAAAGTGGAACATTGTGAGTTTCGTTCAAAGTATTTCTATCACCATTTTCGGCATTACCATATGCATTCATCTCACTATTGGGTCAATCCATCACAGCTCAACCCATCACAAGGGTCGAACAATGTTCCGGTAGTTCCACCTCAAGTTGGTGGAGTTGGGGCAGCAAACGGAATGATGCCTTCTAATGTTGATGTGATCACTCTGATCTACAAAATCGCGTGAACTTCATGTTATGTTCTATTTGAAATTGTTCCTTGTATGTGCTTGAGAACTCTTGCATCTTGAGACTTGTAAACTTGTGGTAGTCGAGTGTCTTGACTACTATTTCACCTTTTATGCACTATTGCTTTTATGTGGAATGTTTTTTAGAATCATTGATTCTTTTTTTTCAATGATGCCAATATGTGACATGATCTATGTGTGATGAACTATATGTTGTTGTTGTATATGTTTCGCTGCAGGAAAGAAACAAAAATGAAAAAGGCTGCTGGGCACACCATTACCGAGGGTGCCTCTCAGTAAAGACTGTGAAACTGGACTAGCATGAACCCTTTACCAAGAGGTATCTCGGTAAAAGTGTACCAACCAGTAGAACTTGGCACCTTTACCGAGAGGCCTCTCAGTAAAGGATAATAACTTGTAGTGCTCCTGACAACTTTATCGAGAGGCCTCTTGGTAAAGGTAAAAGGATTGCCGAGAGTGACTGTCGGCAAAGTACGAGCACGACTTTCAGGACAAGTGACATGGCCCTCCCCTATTGGCTCAGTGTGCCAAGAGGCACACTCGGCACAGATGGAGTTTGCCGACGGTGGCTCTCGGTAAAGTTGGCCCTCAGCCTGTTCTCATGGTCCCACAAGTCAGGAGATGAAACGTGTCAGCCTCCTACTGGTTCTCTTTGCCGAGAGACACTCTCGGCAAAGTTGGCCCTCGGCCTGTTCTCGTGGTCCCTCATGTCAGGTGATGACACGTGTCAGCCTCCTACTGGTTCTCATTGCCGAGAGACAGTCTCGGCAAAGTTGGCCCTCGGCCTGTTCTTGTGGTCCCACATGCCAGGTGATGACACGTGTCAGCCTCCTACTGGTTCTCTTTGCCAAGAGCCCCTCTCGGCAAAGTTGGCCCTCGGGCTGTTCTCGTGGTCCCACATATCAGGAGATGACACATGTCACCCTCCTACTGGTTCTCTTTGCTGAGAGACCCTCTCGGCAAAGTTGGCCCTCAGCCTGTTTTCATGGTCCCACATGTCAGGTGATGACACATGTCAGCCTCCTACTAGCTCTCTTTGCCGAGAGATCCTCTCGGCAAAGTTTGTCCTTGGCCTTTTCTCGTGGTCCCACATGTCAGGTGATGACACATGTCAGCCTCCTGCTGGCTCTCTTTGCCGAGAGACCCTCTCGGCAAAGTTTGCCAACGTGGCAACATCCGTCCCCGACTATTATCCGTTAGCTGCTTTATTTTGTCGAGACATGTTGTTTAGCTCTCGGCAAGGACTTTGCCGAGTGTCCGTGTTCTGCCTCTCGGCAAATTCCTGTTTGCCGGAGAGGTGTACGCCGGGTGGCTTTTGCCGAGGGGGACATTCAGCAAAGCCTTTGCCGGTGGTTTTTGACCCTTTGTCGAGTGTCCGTGGCACCCGGTGTACATCAGAATTCCAGTTGTGCTGGTAGCTCCACCATAGAGCTCCCATCGTGTCATTCATATGGTCCCGATCTTTTTTACTCCTCCAAAACTCAATAGTTTGTGTCTGCCTGAGCCGTGAACCCACAGTTCTAGCTGCTAGACGTGATCCCTTTAGCTTTTTTGCAATGTCCTCTCCAATCATTTCAAGCATTCTTCGATCATTGTCGCTTACCCTTGCATCTTGAAGTGCATTTTTTTACAAAGGGAATGTATTAATATCGCGAAGATACCAATTACACTCGATCTTTGTACCAACAAGATGTTCGAAGACATCAATGATACACACAGCCAAAAAAGAAAAGTAAAAAGAACAAGAAAAAGACCCGGCCACGATGATCAATCACTAGCATCAGCAACACTCTAACCACCACTGAAGACAACACCCGGATTAAAAAAGAGGTTCTCCAAAAGCAACGCCTCCAAGAAGGAAACAATGCATAAGCGTTGTCGTTGCCCGATCGAAGATCTCGGGTTTTCACCCTGGAGAAAGTCCGATTTCACCAAAAACAATGCCTTCAACAAGGTCATTGCCAGGTACAACCAATAAAGGCCAGACCTTGGATTTTCATCCTGGGAGTCGAGACTCGGTACTCGAGGAGCACCACCAAAAATGCAGCCCTCCAGTGCTGCCGCCCCCGCTTGCCGAGGTCGCTGTTGCATGACACCAAACTCGTGGCACACAGACTTCATCACATTCAATACACCCTTTCGCCAAAGCTTCAAGACTCCAATTGCAGGCGCCATGACTTTCTCCACCTCTATTAATGCGTTGGAAATCTTGACTTAGACATGTCCCATGACATCGGTAAGAAAGCGAAGCTTCGCACCGCGCCCTCTTAAGCCGTGTTGGCTTATAATAAGAGCGCGCACGACCGGAGCCTTTCAGATTCAGATATCCAGGGCGACATACGCCAATCTTGAAGTGCATAATGCATGAACATTTTAAGGAACACTTCATCATCCAGGTTGGATATGGGAATATGTTTCTCTTTTACAGCACCCAGAGCTACTAATGCAGCTTCAGTTCGACTTGTCAACAAGATTCTGGTTCCCGCCTTCCCAGCATTCAGTGGAGAAATTAACTTTTGTAGTTCATCATGCATCATCCGGCAAGAAACAGCAGGAAACAAACATATTTGAGGTTCGTCAATCCATAGTATTACAAATGATAGGAATAAAACAATATGTGGTTCATCATGCATTCGAAAGTGTTACAAATCATATACAGAAAACAAATAAAAGCATCTTGCATCATTCCACGTTACACACCACCATAGTGAATGACTGAATCCCTTGCTTATCACCGCATGCAGACATGACATTTCTGTAGTGTCCTTGGTTTATAAAAGTAGGGCGCATCACCACTTCACTTGTCAACATGCAAGACTCAACAAACCGAAGTGGGCAAAACCGAACCAGGAGGAGTAAGAGCCTGTCGATTTGACAGGAGTCTTAACGGCTTCGACTTCAGCTTCCGTCCTCAGCAAAACAGCGCATGCGGCTGACTGCTAGCAAACAAAGCAGCAACGTTAACGCCCAATAGTTGCAGTAACATTTACTGAACGTCTGAACCCGAAATGGAAAAAAAAATAGGACATTAGATGAGTTTAAATGTGTACCTTTTGAATGGAACTTTTTCAGTAAACTGAAATTAGTTTCATTGGAATGTGCTCAATCTTTTGCCAATTTGGATCAGTGCTCGTTATACAAGATTGCTTGAACTCGCTAGTGCACCTCCGGACTATAAACTTCTCAAGAGACACGGGCAGTGTTGGAAGCTCCCGTATATTCTTGCAGTTCGCGATCTCTAGCTTCTTGAGCGATGTGAGGTGCTCTATATTGCCTGGTAAGGCATTCCAGTTGCAGTTCTTGACTATAAACTCCTCAAGAGACTTGGGGAGCACTGGAGGCCACAGCATATTCTTGCATGAATTTATTTCCAGTTTCTTGAGCGATGTGAGGTGATCCATATTACCTGGTAAGGCATTCCAGCCGCATGTCCGAAAACGCAACGAATGCAGATGAATGAAATCCTCGAGATCAGGAGCAGCTCCCAGTTGGATCCATCCGCTGAATGTAAGTTCTTGGAGATTCTTTGGGCGGCTGCTATGCGTACCCATCATCCAAGTCGGTAACCTCATACCGTGGTAATTCCTAATTTCTAGTATTTCAAGATACCTCGAAGGACAAAGGCCCACAAGTACTTCTTCTTGAACTTGAACTTCTGGACTGAATCTCCGATTATCCCATACCAATTCCAGTTCTGTCAATTTTTCCTTGCCAGGAAGATTGGCTGCAAGAGCCTCCTCCTTACTCTTAACATTCTCAAGACCGTGGATCACCAGCTTGCCCTGAAGCCTGTTTAGATGCTTCAGCTGATGTGACTCGTACCCCTGTTCCTTCCTTACGGAGAAGCGCGGCAACGTTTGGAGCCATGTCAGCCTGCCAACGCCCGGAATACCCAGCTGACATGACTCACTGATTACACGGCGCAAGTTGATTAGGTTCATCAAACCTTCATCACTAGGGAACACCAACTCAATACACTGACCAAAATCAACCACCTGCAAGTGGTACAGCTTGGAAAAAGCACCTGGTAAAGTTAACTTGGTAAACGGAGACACCCCAAAAGCAAAATAACGCAGATGCTTCCACTGAGCAACAGAATCCGGTAATGAGAATTTAGGAATACCATATCCAGTGAAATGTAAATTCAGTACCCGCAATTTCCGCAGCCCCATCAACATAGAGACAATACTCACAAAGTCTTCATGCTTGGGTGATAAAATTTGTATGTACTTATCAACGAAGAGAGTGCGCAAATTTTTCAACCTAGATATCTTCTCAGTAAGCATCTCTCTATCACAAGTCTCAACAAAAAGATAGCGAACATCCCAGGGAATTTCTCCTGTGAAGCCTTTCTCTATCGTGAAGCAATCTCTTCCGGCAACCTCCTCCGCTAAATCACGCAGCAGATCATGAATTGTGAAGTAACCGTTCCCTCCTGATTGCAGAAATGAGGCCGACAACAACTCATCAAAGTATTCCCGAGCAACATCTTCCATTTCCTCTTTGGCATTACTTGTCTTTATAAACCCTTCTGCCACCCACAACTTAACTAACTCATCACGTCTCAACCGATGTCGCCTCGGAAAAATACTGCAGTAAGCGAAGCATCGCCTGACTTGCTCATCAAGATACTGGTAGCTCCACCACAGAGCTCCCATTGTCTCTTTCATAAGGTTCCGGTCCTTCTCTCTCATCCAAATATCAAATTCTGGGTTCTTACGGAGCCGTGCACCCACTGTTCTGGCTGCTAGAGGTGATCTCTTCAGATTTTTGGCAATGTCCTCTCCTACTGTTTGAAGTTTTATTCGATCATGGACATCTACGCTTGCATCTCCAAGTGCATAATACATGAACATTTCAAGGAACAACACATCATCCAGGTCAGATATTGGAATACATCTCTCTTTTACAGCACCCATAACTAATAATGCATCTTCAGTTCGACTAGTCACCAAGATTCTGCTTCCTGCCTTTCCAACATTCAGCGGAGAAATTAACTTCTGTAGTTCTTCATGCTCTTCCGAATTCCTACTGTTGTACCAGACATCATCCAGTATCAACAAAACCTGTTTCCCAAGCAGTACCTCCTCCAGTTTTTCTTTTAGGCCGTGAAGACTGTTTAATTTCGGGCATTCGTTTCCTGTAGCACCCTCAAACATGTCCCTGAAAATGGAATCCAACTCAAATTTCTGTGAAACATGAACCCAGATAACAATATCGAAATGGCCTTGATTATTCTCTTGCTTTTGCTTTCTCTCATGATCATAAAGACACCGTGCAAGTGTTGATTTGCCAGACCCGGCGATGCCATGAATGCCAATTACAGAATAACATGCATCACTGACGCTGTTTGATTGGAAATGGTCTTCCTTCTCATGAAGCATTACTATGAGCTTGTCACGATCCTTATCTCGACCAATTATACGTACTGCAGGACTAATACCTGCACTACGTGCATTGGTAGCAACAACTGGTCTCCCATTATCATTACTTATACGGTTATACCTGACAAGTTTAGTTGTTTCAAAATTTCACATGCATCATTTATAATACTTTCTATCGTCTCTAGGCTCTTCTTCAACTCCACTTTTGACATGCCAGTCACCTGCAAAACAAAATAACAGACAATTTGAGGCTATCAAGAACTCCTCCGTTTGAAGAAAATATAGCCAATATAAATTCTCGGGAATATAGGCTTTTTTTTTAAAGGAGGTTGTCCCCCGGCCTCTGCATCGGATAGATGCATGCGGCCACTTTATTAGAGCAAGTTCAACATAAACAAATAGTCTGATCTGCAAAGTACAGCTCACAAAAGGAGCAAAATAGAGAAATAAAGCACTCAAAGAGAATATAGGCTTATTTCACAACCCAATGAAAAGCAAGTCCTTTTTCTCTATATATACCCTGTTGAAATCCAGAGAAAAGATAGCACGGATTGAAAAGAATCTAGGCCATCGAAGGCCAAGGCGGCTGCGCAAAAGCTGACCATGTTCCCCATTGCTGTTTTGGGGTGCGCTGACAAGGTCTCTAGGCCCATATCCGCAATCTCTGGGCGTCATAAACTCCATACCTCACCAAAATCCTCCATTGTGTGTGACACGGTCATTATATGCGATAACTCCGACGAGCATCCACAGGTTTTGGCAGGGCGTAGTCGCCTAGTCGGACAGTTCGAGACTAACCCAACTAGCTGTTGGGGATGCTTTAACCAGCAAGATGCATACGTACATGGTCGGCTGCTCAAGCAAGAAGCGAGACGAAAATCACACGCAAGACAGTTTTTTCCGAACCATGCAGATCTCTATGTATGAACGACCTATAGAAAGAGGAGTACAACACCAAAGACGACACCAATTAATACAGCGCCAAAGAACCGAAGGAAAATCCACAACCTAAACAAACGATGGACGACCTAAAGAACCCCGGCTCAAACACCGGCCACCAGCGACCTGGACATAACGCCAGAATTCAAACAAATACTAGCAGGGACCAAAAAAATATGCAAGAAAGCGTAGACCATACATCCAAGGAGCTTGTAGCATCCAAGAGCAACGACCACGGCAGCAAAAGTGCAGGACATCCAGAATGGTACTTTTATAGATTTCGATCTGATTTTTACTGCGCCCGCCTAATGCCTATACGACATATGTAACGACATCATGCTGAAGAGGAGCTTGTGGAAAAACAGTGCTAGTAGGAGAGTGGAACAATCTTGGATTATTCCTGGATAAAAAGGCATATTTACTCTAAGAAAAATACCTCATAAAATCTTCATTTATTTGCTTGATTGATATGTGGCACAAATCTCTCTTATATATGGGTATAGATAACTTGGCTCCAAAGAAACTTATCCTATTTTGCCTAACAACAGGTATCATATCCCTTACTGTATTTCAATATCTTATGGCAATAAGTGAGAATGCACTCCGATTGGCAGCTATAGTTTCTTTCTCATTAATCTACTCTGTCACCAAAAAAAAAAAAACGTGTATCTACGTGGATGTGGTACAAAAAGATGGTAGGACCTGCAACAAATCAGAACACATCCAAGCATGAGGGCAGGGAAATACCTCATCTATTAGGAGGGATCTCGGCATGGCAGACTGAAGATTCATCATCAGCCAATCACGCTTACGTGGAGGCATGCTGCCTTCAGACTTGGCATCTCGGGTCTGCTTGTCGAGGCGCTCATACTCAACAGCATCCAAGATGTCTTCGGCATCATAGAGAGCAGACCTAAGCTTGTTTAACAGTGGCTCCAAGCGAACTTTGTACGTGGCCTCATCGACTACATCCATCACCCGCTTCAGATGCAAAACTTGTATATCAAGTATCTTCAGCTTCTCTGTTGCATCAAATTCGAGGAGGGTGAAAGCTTTGTTGAGGAGCCTAGGAATGATGGGTGAGGCGAGCCAGCCTACTGCAGTTACGCCCCATCCTACAGCAGCACCAAGGGTGATTGGGTTCCCCATTGCAGGCTTTCAGAGAGGGGATAGAAGGCTAGGTAGGCTGCAGGATCAATATGTACATAGATCTCGCAGGCAATACAACCGTTGACCTTTAAGACAGATAGGATTCATAAACAAGTACCAGTTGAGAGAGATGCTCTGAACCAATAAATTGTTTCCCACTGGCCGGTTTGCTTTATATTAAGGGGAAGTGGATACCAACATGTATAGCACTAAGGCTAGCTATGGACCGGTTTACTATAGTTTTGTAAAACAATAATTGGTGTACACGACTCAGTCTTCTTAAGACTTTGTAATTTTTCCGATAAAGGATGTTTTTATTGACTCATAATGTAGCATCGAGGGATACAATCATAATGAATACACACCCGGCCTCTGCATAACTAGGATGCACACAGCCAACACAACACACGCACTAACCAACCACACCGGCAGAAAGCAAAGTCATATAAGACCAAAGCCATGCCTATGCGGAGGGGGAAAAACCCAAGCAATCAAAACAACAATTGACGATATACATCAGTGACCATCGGCGCCAACCATCTCTTGACAACACAAGGACTACGAAAGGGGTTCTCCAACAGCGACGCCTCCAAGAAGGGGATGACGTACAAGCGTCAACGTCACCGGATCCAACCATCGAAAGTAGGATCATGATTTTCACCCTGAAGATCAAATCTGAGCAAACTCCGAGCAATGCCATCATCATGGTAACGACGCAAAGAACGCCGCCATTGCCAGGTATAACCAAAGGGTTAGGCCAAAGTTTTCACCCCGGAGCTCAAGATTGGGTACCTCGAGAAGTACCACCCAAATCGAAGTCAATTAGGTTGCCTCCTCCACTTTCCTCCATCCCTATAGCTGCATATGCGCATGGTCCGTGCGGAGAGCGATGACCTTGTCCACACAGGTAAGTTGATGAGACTCGGAGGAGCCACTCACCACCACCCAAGAAGTCTTTAACGAAGAGAAAGGATAGCAGCACAACCAAATCCTGGTTCGAGACACTATAGAGGCAACATATAGTCACTGCACTACAAGTTGGATTGAGCTGCGCTGTATGCACCGACGCAGTGCTAAATGCTGGAGGATATTTTTGGTGTTTATGGCACTACCTGTCCCATATAAGGTATCTAAACAGGCCCAGCCCATATAAGGTGTCTAAACAGGCTTACCTGACGAGGTTAGGGTAGGGTCATAGGCCTGACCTAAGGGCCCCTCCCAAGGTCACTATCCTAGGAGATCAAAAGACAAGACCCACGACGGTGGAGACAGTCGACTAAGACGGTCCAAGGTGACACTTCACTCGACTGACTCATGTACCCAGGACGACTCAACTCCACTCGACTAGATCAAGCACTCGACTCCCGAAGACTAAACGTTTCTCAGAACAGCAACGGTCATATATTTACTCGCTGTAGTAAACCCCATAACTACCCTTTACTGCGGGCGTTATCAGTAACGCCTGCCTTAATGTATCTTTAAGCCCTTGGTAACGTGGAGCATGGCTGGGGTCTTGGCATACTATATAAGCCACCCCCCTCCTCCAGAACATGGGTTCGCACCTCTGTAACACATACATACACACATCAGTCGACCAAGCCCCTGGGCATCGAGACGTAGGGCTTTTACTTCCTCCGAGAAGGGCCTGAACTCGCTAAACACTCTGTGTACAACCTCGCCATAGCTAGGACCTTGCCTCTCCATTCGTACCCCCTACCCTCACTGTCAGACTTAGAACCACGACAGTTGGCGCCCACCGTGGGGCAAGGCGTCTTAGCGACATTTGGCGAGATCCGGCTCGGCGCACTGGTCTTCGTCGCCGACGACTCCGCGTGGCTTAAGGAAGCCCCGCTCGACGTTGGGGCTCTACCCGCCTGCGGAGTCACTCACTTTCGCGCCGGAGCCGGCGGAGTCCTCCTTCTACAGCCGTCGACCCGGTACTCATCGTCCACCACCCCCGCTGGACATAGCCGTAAGCGATCCGGTCGTTCACGGCTCCAGCGGTGGGTAAAGCACGCGGTGGCTCGTCAAACGGCCACCCCGCAAGTCGCGGCCATTGAGCCCGACGGTTACCTTTACGGGCCGGCCGATCAGTCGACCGAGCTTGAAGATTCCGTTTCTGAGTGCGGAAGCAGCGACCCCACGGCGGAAATCCTCATGGTCGATCCGCGCCGTAGCCCGCCAGGTTTTCCTCACGGGGAAAACGGCGGCAGCGGTGGCGATCGGGCGCACGACAACGACGGTTACATCCCTCAGCCCCTCACCTCCGAGCAGAGAGCTGAGCTCTGTCGCCGCAACGGAGATGCGCTCTTCACCCCCATCGTGGGAGATTCCCCAGAAGCTTTGGCCCTCGAAGAAACGCGCGTGGCCACCTTGGCCGAGCGCGCGCGCCTGGAAAACATCCAACGTTCACTCGACGAACAGGCCCGCCAACTGGCCCCCGAGTCTAGTCGACGGCCGCAACAATCACGTCAGCGTGAGACTCAGGTGTTCCGCACACCAGCCAAAACCTCGAAGCCGCGGCCCGTATCACGGAGTCGATTCAGCCCTCCCAGTCGGAAGCTGGAAGAGGCCTTCAGCAGATCCGAGCTTTGCTCCGAACGGCTGAAGAGCAAAACGCGGTTGTCTCTCAGTCGCGCAACAGGATTCACAGCAGATCGGTGGCTGCAGACACCGTATGGTTGGCCCACAGTCCAAGATCGCCCCTGAGGCATGAGGAACGTGGTCCGCGGCATGACCGGCACCTGGGCAGGAACGACGATCCACTCGACCGTCGACACGGACGCAACGACCGCCGTCGAGTGCCTACCCCTCCCCCGGGGAGTGGGTCACACTCGCCTCCGCGGCACGTGGGCAGGCGCCTGCGAGACGACGAGCGTAGGATTCCCCCGGATCCCCGGCGGCCGGGCTTCGACGCGAGGTCCATCCTTGTGCAGGGCCGGGTCGACCGTAACCGGGCATCCAGGGACGAGCGAGGCGGAGACCAGCCCTCCGGCAGCCGAGCGCCAGCCTCCGGGCCCGAGTGCTTCTGCAGCGCAATCAGGGCCGCAGAGATCCCCCCGAACTTCAGGCTGGCGGACGGAGTAAGCAAATTCACCGGTGAGTCGAAGCCGGACACGTGGCTGGAAGATTACCGAGTGGCCGTGCAGATCGGAGGAGGCAACGATGACGTGGCTATGAAACACCTCCCCTTGATGCTGGGAGGCTCCGCTCGGGCGTGGCTCAACCAGCTAGCCCCCAGGAGCATATACAGTTGGGAAGAGCTCGCTCGGGTGTTCGTTCGGACCTTCGAAGGCACCTGCAAGCGACCTGCCGGGCTCGCAGAGCTTCAGCACTGCGCGCAGAAGCCGAGTGAAACTTTGAGAGACTACATTCAGCGGTGGACCACTTTGCATCACACGGTGGAAAAACGTCTCCGAGCACCAGGCGGTGTGCGCTTTCAAGGAAGGCGTGCGCTATCGGGAGTTGAACCTGAAGTTTGGGCGAACACGCGACATGTACTTGTCGCGAATGATGGAAATTGCCAGTCGGTACGCCAATGGCGAGGAGGCCGATCGGCTCCGTAGCGGCAAGAAGCCAGTCGGGCAGGACGACCAGAATCACAATCGGAAGAACAAGCGTAAGGCCGACCCAGCTGCTCAGGGAGAGGCTGCGGTGGTCAACCAAGGGAAGGGCAAAGGAAAACCCAAAGGCTCCTGGGCCCCCAAGAAAGGAAAGGGTCAGGCTGGAGATGATATGCTCGACCAGCCGTGTCCCATACACACTAAGAAGGACGAAGAGGGAAACTTGGTGTATCCCAAGCACACCACTCGACAGTGTCGACTCCTGATCCAGAGTTTCCAGAAGGACCAGTCTACTGAGAAAGAGAAGGAATCAGAAGAGTCCGAAGACAAGGAAGGGGACGGAGGATACCCCCGCATCAACTCCACCTTGGTGTTTTTCGCAGACGTCGAGAGCAAGAGTCGGCTGATGATCATCAACAGAGAAGAGAATATGGTTGCTCCAGCGACCCCCACGTTCCTGAAATGGTCGAAGACCCCCATCACATTTGACCAGTCCGATCATCCAGCGCACATCGCCACCCCTGGGCGGCAGGCGTTGGTGGTCGACCCAGTGGTCGAAGGCACTCGACTGACCAGGGTTCTTATGGATGGAGGCAGTGGCTTGAATATCCTGTATGCAGCAACCCTCCGGGATATGGGCATTCCGATGTCCAAGCTAAGGGAAAGTAACATGAGGTTCCATGGGATAATCCCCGGGAAGAAGGCCGACTCACTTGGTTAGATCTCACTCGACGTCGTCTTTGGTGAGTCCAAGAACTACCGAAAGGAGAAGCTGACGTTCGAAGTGGTGGACTTTAACAGCGCCTATCATGCCATCCTGGGTAGGGCAGCCTACGCCAGGTTCATGGCTCGACCATGTTACGTCTACCTCAAGCTGAAGATGCCGGGACCCAACGATGTCATAACCATCACCGGGAACCGGCAGAAAGCGGAAGAATGCTTCCAAAAAGGCTCGAAGATCGTCGACGAGCAGATGGCAGCAGTAGAGATGGAGGAGTACCAGAAGCAAGTGGATCCAAGCGACCTGCTAAGGGCAAAGAAGCCGGCTTCCGAGTCAGCCTTTCAGTCGGCTGGGGACACAAAACCCGTGCACATCCACCCCACCGACCCCAACGCAGCGCCGACCCACATCTCCACCACCCTCGACAGCAAATAGGAAGAAGCGCTCATCTAGTTCCTCCGTGAGAACTGGGACATCTTTGCATGGAAACCATCGGACATGCCGGGTGTGCCCAGGGGGCTGGCTGAGCACCATTTGCGAGTCGACCCGAAGGTGAAACCTGTGAAGGAACATCTCCGTCGATCCGCTGCGGAGAAGCGAAAGGCAATTGGCGAAGAAGTGGCTCGACTCCTAGCAGCGGAGTTCATCCGCGAGATATACCACTCCGAGTGGCTCGCCAACGTCGTCATGGTCCCCAAGAAGGACAAGTCTCTCCGCATGTCCATCGATTTCAAGCACATCAATCGGGCCTGCCCGAAAGATCATTTTCCTCTCCCCCGCATCGATCAAATAGTCGACTCGACTGCGGGATGTGAGAGTTTGTCCTTTCTGGACGCGTATTCCGGATACCATCAGATCCGTCTGTATGGACCCGATGAAATAAAGACAGCCTTCATCACCCCTTTCGGGTGTTTTTGCTATGTCACCATGCCTTTCGGCCTCAAAAATGCCGGCGCCACCTTCATGCGCATGATCCAGAAATGCTTAATAAAGCCAATCAGTCGGAACATCGAGGCGTACATGGATGACATCGTGGTCAAGTCACGGAAAGGTTTCGACCGACTGACTGACCTTGCTGAGACATTCGCGAACCTCAGAAGTTACGATATCAAGCTCAACCCGTCAAAGTGTACATTCGGAGTTCCTGGTGGCAAGTTGCTCGGGTTTCTCGTTTCCAAACGGGGAATCGATGCCAACCCAGAGAAAGTCGGCGCCATCCTCCGAATGAAACGCCCCGAGCGTATACACGACGTCCAGAAGCTTACTGGTTGCTTGGCCGCATTGGGTCGATTCATTTCTCGGCTCGGGGAGAAGGCACTCCCTCTCTACCGACTCATGAAGAAATCCGACAAGCTCGAGTGGAATCCTGAAGCCGAAGCAGCGTTTGAGGAACTCAAAGCCCTACTGTCCACCCAGCCGGTGCTCGCTGCCCCAGTCAGCGGAGAGCCTCTTCTGCTGTACATTGCTGCGACCGGACAAGTCGTCAGTACTGTACTCACGGTCGAGCGGGAAGAAGAGGGCAAGGCATACAAGGTCCAACGCCCAGTCTATTACATATCCGAAGTTTTGACTCCCTCCAAGCAAAGGTATCCACATTACCAAAAGCTTATGTACGGGATTTACTTGACAAAAAAGGTTGCCCATTATTTCTCGGATCACTCAGTCTCAGTCGTCAGCGACGCCCCATTATCAGAGATTCTAAACAACCGGGATGCAACCGGTCGAGTGGCAAAATGGGCGGCCTCTTCTGCTGTACATTGCTGCCACCGGACAAATCGTCAGTACTGTACTCACGGTCGAGCGGGAAGAAGAGGGCAAGGCATACAAGGTCCAACGCCCAGTCTATTACACATCCGAAGTTTTGACTCCCTCCAAGCAAAGGTATCCACATTACCAAAAGCTTGTGTACGGGATTTACTTGACTGCAAAAAAGGTTGCCCATTATTTCTCGGATCACTCAGTCTCAGTCGTCAGCGACGCCCCATTATCAGAGATTCTAAACAACCGAGATGCAACCGGTCGAGTGGCAAAATGGGCGATTGAACTTCTTCCATTAGATATCAAGTTCGAAGCGAAGAAAGCCATCAAGTCTCAGGCCATAGCGGATTTTGTGGCTGAGTGGATAGAACAAGAGCTTCCGACTCAAGTCCAGTCGGACCATTGGACTATGTTCTTCGATGGGTCCAAAATGCTGAACGGGTCCGGTGCAGGCGTGGTCCTGATCTCTCCTAAGGGCGACAAGCTCAGCTACGTCCTTCAGATCCATTTTGATTCATCAAACAACGAGGCTGAATACGAAGCACTTTTGTATGGGTTGCGTATGGCCATCTCACTCGGCGTCCGTCGCCTGATGGTCTACGGCGATTCTGACCTAGTGGTGAACCAAGTAATGAAAGAAAGGGACGTCAGGAGCCCGGCAATGACCAGTTATTGCAGTGTAGTGCGAAAGCTTGAAAAGAAGTTCGAAGGCTTAGAGCTCCATCATGTGCCCAGAGCAAAGAATCAGCTAGCCGACGATCTCGCAAAAATTGGGTCGACTCGGAGGTCCATACCCAAGAATGTGTTCCTAGAGCATCTGCACACTCCCTCTGTCAAGGAAGACCCCTTCACGGAAGAGCCCCCGCAGCCAGTCAGTGCAACCGATCCGACTGAGGTCGAAGTGCCTGTCGTGGTCGACTTGATCATGGAGGTCCTAGTAATCACACCTGATTAGACTGTGTCATATATATCATATCTGCTCAGGCAAGAACTCCCAGAAGATGAAGAAGAAGCGCGCCAGATCGTCCGCCGATCCAAAGCATTCACAGTCATACAAGGTCAGCTCTACAGAGAAAGCGTCACTCGAGTCGCCCAGCGCTGCATCGATCCAGAGGAAGGTCGACTGATCTTGGATGAAATCCACTCGGGGAATTGCGGCCACCACGCTTCCTCTCGGACTATCGTGGCCAAAGCATACCGAGCCGGATTTTACTGGCCCCGCGCCAACGAGATGGCCAAGGATATTGTGGATAAATGCGCAGGGTGCCAGTTCTACTCCAACATGTCGCACGAGCCAGCATCCGCCCTCAAAACCATCCCACTGGTCTGGCCCTTCGCTGTTTGGGGCTCAGATCTGGTCGGCCCCTTCAGGACAGGCAGGAGCGGATTCACTCACCTTCTGGTGGCAGTCGACAAGTTCACCAAGTGGGTTGAGGCCAAACCCATCAAGAACCTCGAGTCGAGCACTGCCATCAGCTTCATTAAGGAACTAATATTCAGATATGGGGTCCCCCACAGCATCATCACATACAACGGCTCCAACTTTGACTCGGATGAATTCAGAGCTTTCTGTGCTTCCCAAGGGACGCGAGTCGACTACACCTCCGTAGCACACCCTCAGTCGAATGGACAAGCGGAAAGAGCAAATGGGCTGATTCTCCAAGGCTTAAAGCCACGGCTCATGCTTGACCTCAAGCATGCCGCCGGGGCTTGGGTAACCGAGCTGCCCTCCATCCTGTGGGGTCTGAGGACAACTCCGAATCGGTCGACTGGCCGTACCCCTTTCTTCCTGGTCTATGGGGCCGGAGCTATATTGTCGAGTGACTTGTTACACAATGCCCCCAGAGTAGAACTCTTCTCCGAAAGCGAGGCAGAGCAAGCTCATCAGGATGCAGTCGACCTTTTAGAAGAGGAAAGAGAGATGGCCCTGATCCGGTCGACCATCTATCAACAGGACCTGCGTCGATTCCACGCTCACAACGTGAGAAGTCGAGCGTTCTAGGAAGGAGACCTGGTCCTCCGAGTGCATCAGAAACGTCTGCACAAGCTCGCCCCAGCATGGGAAGGCCCGTTCATCATCACGAAGGTGCTACGCAACGGAGCTTACCACCTCTACAATGTAGCCCAGAAGAAAGACGAACCGCATTCGTGGAATGCGGACCTACTCCGCCGTTTTTTCACTTGAGGCACTCGACGGTCGAGTTGTAATAAAGATTCTCCAATTTGTTTCAAAAGCAAGATAGCAATGATTCCCTAACGATTGGTGTCCTCTAAATCCCCCAGTGGGTGCTTAGCTGTGATCCGCCGAGCTACGTCACAAGTACAAGGCGGTTCGGTCCTCCGAATTCCACCACAAGTACAACGTAGTTTGGCATCGCCTAAGTTATAAACATTCTACTCCGAGTGAAGAGCGACCCTCTCACTCGGGGGCTTAGCTGCGACCCCGTGACTCGCCTAAGTTACAACTATCTACTCCGAGTGAAGAGCAACCCTCTCACTCGGAGGCTTAGCTGCGGTCCTCCGAGCTACGTCACAAATACAAGGCGGTTCGGTCCTCCGAACTCCGCCACAAGTACAACGTAGCTTGGAATCGCCTAAGTTATGAACATCCCACTCCGAGTGAAGAGCGACCCTCTCACTCGGGGGCTTAGCTGCGACCCCGTGACTCGCCTAAGTTACAACAATCTACTCCGAGTGAAGAGCAACCCTCTCACTCGGAGGCTTAGCTGCGGTCCTCCGAGCTACGTCACAAATACAAGGCGGTTCGGTCCTCCGAACTCCGCCACAAGTACAACGTAGCTTGGAATCGCCTAAGTTATGAACATCCCACTCCGAGTGAAGAGCGACCCTCTCACTCAGGGGCTTAGCTGCGACCCCGTGACTCGCCTAAGTTACAACTATCTACTCCGAGTGAAGAGCAACCCTCTCACTCGGAGGCTTAGCTGCGGTCCTCCGAGCTACGTCATAAATACAAGGCGGTTCGGTCCTCCGAACTCCGCCACAAGTACAACGTAGCTTGGAACCGCCTAAGTTATAAACATTCTACTCCGAGTGAAGAGCGACCCTCTCACTCGGGGGCTTAGCTACGACCCCGTGACTAGCCTAAGTTACAACCATCTACTCCGAGTGAAGAAGCGACCTTCTCACTCGGGGACTCGGCTACAGACGTCGACTCAAAGATTCAAGCAATCAAAAGAAGAGCGGCAAACCGAAGGATCAAAATCAAATAAAAGCCCCGCAAAGTTCGGGCAAGAGTACTTGGGCCATAGACCCACCAGAGTTTAACGAGTACAAATCCACGCGGCATTCCGCGGCAAATAAAGGTTAATGTATCAAAGTCATGGCTCGGGAGGGGGCGGGCTTGTAGGCGCGACAAATTCGTCCAAATCAATCCTGTCGGTGATACGAGTGGCAGCCTCCAAGAAAGTCTCCATGAAGGACTGGAATTGGAGCTCCTTCGTGTTTGCGACCTTCAACGCAACAAGCTTCCTCTCCTTCACCTCCCTGCAGTGCACACGGACCAAAGCCAGCGCCACGTCTGCTCCTCCCCGGGCGGCTGACTTCTTCCATTCTTGCACTCGGTCGGGGACCTCATTGAGTCGAGTCATCAAAGACTCGAGGTCGTTCTCCTGCACGACTCCCCTCCAGAGTGTAGCGTCGATTCGGGCCATCACCGCCTTCAGTCGCCCCAGGTAATCAGTGGCCGCAGTGAGGCGAGACTCCAGCCTCAGTATGTTCATGGAAACCTCGTCCTTCACAATGGAGTTGGTGGGGTCCAAGCCAGGCTCGACCCGGCTAGTCTCCTCTCCGAAGTTACGACAGAACTCTGCACCAAGAACACCAGTCGAGTTAGCAGATGCAACACGGGTCGACCAGCCCAATTTCAACCAATCCAAAGAGGACATACCTTCGAGAACGAGGTACCATTTTTTGGTGAGGTCACCCAGATACGCCTCAAGATCAAGCCTCTTCCGAAACAGAGCCTCATACTTGTCGTTCAAGTCGGCCCTGGACTTCTTCAGCTGAGCCACCTCCTTGTTGGCCGTGTCGAGTGAACCTCTCAGTCGGATAATCTCCGCCTCGAGTGCGCCCACAGAAGACAGCTTCTTCTCCACCAGCTCCGACTTCTCCAGGGCCACCTGCTGCGGCGCCGCCAAGTCAAGATCCTTTTGCTCCAAAGCTGCTCTCAGTTGACCTACCAAGGCCGCCACTGGACAGATGACCATCAAGGAACACTCTAAGCGAAAAGTCAGTCGACAGGAGATAGAAGTAAGCTACCAGCCGCATCGTCTTGCGTCTTCTTCAGATGGTCCCGGGCCAACTGCAAGTCAAGATTGAGCTGGATTTGCTTATGCTCAAGATCCGCAAACTTGGCCCCGAACTCGCAAGATTTTTGCATCAACGAGACAAAGCAAAGATTATAAGACTACACTCGAGTCAGATCACTCAACCGCAGCCTCGGGGACTACACCCAGTGGGTGCACTGAGCGTGCCCCCACTGGTTTCACTCGGCCGAGATCAGTCTGGTGCGAGCTCAAAAAAAACATGGAAGTTCTATAGTAAGACCATGGTCGACTGCAATCAGTCGACCACGGTCTCGGGGGCTACACCCAGTGGGTGCACTGAGCGTGCCCCCACTGGTTTCACTCGGCCGAGATCAGTCCGGCGCGAACTCAAGGATGACAGGAAAAGAGGAACACCCAGTGGGTGTGATACCTCAAAAAACAAAACAAGCAGATTTTTCTCGAAATCAGAAAGTACTCCGACAACATACCTGGACGTTGGCCCGAAGAGCAGAGCTGGCGTCTGATGGGCCTCTAACCCCTCGTTGGTTACCCCAAGTGGAAGGTGAAAGATGCAGTATGTAGAAGTGTTTTCCCTTAGCAAAGATGCCAAGGATCGAATCCCTAGAGACTCCTAGGTTCAACAAGTAGGTGTCAACTGCTAACGGCGCGGATTAGCAATCAACGTGGACCTGCACAGAAATCTAACATTCTTAAGAAGTTGCTCCCCACTTCTACCTATTCTCTCACCATGCACACCGTCCACATCAGCCTTGTGCCACATCATCAATCAGTTTGCAAAATCAACCAATCAGCATTATTGATCCTATGGTCATGAAGTTGAAAAAAAACAGTTTTTCCTCTACCACACCAGCCGCTTGTCCGGGGGATTCCAACCCAATCTTTTCTCCAACCCGCACGGCCGGCCGCCCCCATCTCGTGGTCAGATCGGTTTCGCTTCCTTTCCCCCGGTTGATTACCCAACAAAGCGCCGGAATCACTTCCTTTCCCGGGTTGATTACCCAACAAAGCGACGGAAGCACTTCCTTCTCACTTCAGTTTCTCGCCCACCATAAATCTTTCCCCAATCCTCGTGGTGTCGCGGCTGGACGGCAATCTCCTCGTGAGGGCGCTACTCCGGCTCTGACCACTGGTCCGCTCGCGTCAAGTCCGCCGGTGTTACTCCCCTTCGACGCCTCCCTGCACGATGTTGACGCGGGTGGAGCTGCGGTTCCATCGCCGCCCACCGAGAACATTGAGTTGCGCGGCCGAATCAGAGTGTGTGAACTCCATCGCTCTGCTCATGGCCCTCCTCGCACCGGACGCAGTCATCCCCATCGCGGCGCTCGGTCTGAAAAAGAGTTCGCGTTCCGGCAGGAGGAGCTCGGCAAGGAGAATCTCCTGGAACGGTAGGCATCCACGAGCGCCGCCTGTTCCTCTTCTACAAGGGCCCCAAGGAGAGGTCGTCCCACGTTCAGGCCGACTGCCTCCCCCGCCTCCTTGCTGCTGCCATCAAGGTCATAAGCCTAACACGAACAAGAGCGTGAGCATCTCCTCTCCTTCTCCCTCCCTCTCGATTTGCTTTATGAGTGCCTTGATTTGATGTAGTGATGTGACATCCGTAACCCCTTCCCCTTACTCTCCTCTCTGCAGGAGCGGCAAAGCTCAGCCTGCCGGTCGCTGCTAGGGGTTGACGTTTCTATCACTACTGTCTCAGTTCGTGGAGCAGTACATCTAGCATCATAGATTTTCTCTTTAGTGGTAGATGTGGCATCAGTCTCTCCACCCCACATCCTAAGCAAGTCCCAGGCCCGACGAGTCCTTTGTGCTTCCGGTAATTATGTGTTCCTCTTCAGTGTGTGTTCCTTCGCTATCCTTATATTCCATTAACAGGTTGAAGTTAAGCGGCATGTATATTCTACGTGTTCCATGTGGTAGATGCATGTCCGCTAGCATCATCAGGTTTCATTGGTTGTTTAGTGGATTATAAGTTCCATCGTATAATAAAAGTCAATTTCGCTTGTATGATGAGCTGCTATTTTATCTCATTGTGTTTTGCCTCGCTGTCTAACCGGAACAACTTTGTCTAAGTACATTCTCTTCTTGACCTTACATATCTCTTGAGTACATTATTACTGGATCATTGACCACTGTTGTTGTACTATATATGAGCTTTATGTACGCTGAAGGCATGCCCATTGAACTGCCATGCCATTTTATTTTCAGTAACAATGGGTATTTCATATACACATACTTTTCTAACTATCAAATCAAACAGAGATTGCATTTTTGAGCTACATATCTGCGCCTCAAGCTCTCGCGCGCCCAGTTGACAGTTGGGTGGTAATTCTTCACATCTAATCGTTTTTTATGGATTAGATTAAACTAAAATGGATTTCATTATTTTGATTGGAATATGTTTGCTTGTAGAATTACCACATTAGACAATTGGTCCAGTTCTATGTGGTTCAGCTAAGATTATCCGATCAGAACAAGTCCATAAAACCACTTCACTCAATGTAGAACCCCAAACTTCATATCGAGCATCCGTTGGAAGCATGCCTAGAACTACTAGATGAACCCACCTATAGATTTCCGAAAGTTTCTAGTTATGCAATCAGGTGTTGGGGATACACGGGAAGCACCGCGCAATCAACTCTAAACCTACATCCAGGTGTATCCATCCTTCAACACATAACCAGTCTTTCTCGGAAACTGTGTACCTCGGACCTTCGTAAAGCATCCACTATAACAAGCTATGGCAATACTCTCGAACTACCTCCCCAGTACTGGGTGATGTCGGGGTTATCTTGCCACTGGCCGTATAGGAGAGATTTTCGATGTCGGCCGTCTTAAGTATTTAGTACTGCCGCGATATGCTTGTGTCAATGATACCCCGAAGCTCAACTCCTCGGTAACAAGAGGCATCGAGAACAATATCCTTGTCACAAGAACATCGAAACAATCCCAGAATACTCGCGGGATCCTAAAAAAAATTTGGTGCAATTTTTGAAAGTAGAAGAGACAAGAGTAATCGTCAAGAGTCCTTACCAGAATGAAAGGGATGAGAAGCAAAGAAATCCTACTCTCCGATATAATATAGGACTCAAAACATTTTCAGCGTGTGCCTAGACTCAACCGTCAACGATTCGATCAAACAGTGGGGGCTTCTAGGTCGGAGAAGGCTCTGAATACCAACTTGTAATGCCCAGGATGGGACTATACCTCCTACGTGTCGAGGCACGACTTAAAGGTATAAGCCCATCCTAGAATGATCTCAAGTTTGGTATCTTTGCACGACTCATGTAAAAGAGGGATTAAATTGCAAAAAAAGGAGATAGTTGGCTTACACTCGCCACTTCACACAATACATTACATAAGCAATCATCATCCAAAACAACACAACCCGACTACGGGTGAAGAACCAAAAGAAAGATACCAAAACAACATAAAGCCACAGGTCAAGATCGAATCCTAGTAGAAACCACTACTGATCGTCGAAAACACAAGCAAACAGCCAAACTCTTCATCGAGCTCCCGGTGAAGAACTGAACCAACTCCTGCATCAAACTCGGCTGAACCTGCATCTGGTGTGGTGAAGTAACTGTGAGCCACAGAGGACTCAGCAATCCCGTTCCCGGGTAACACGACTATTTAAGCCTTGGGTGAGGAACAAGGCTGAAGAAAGAACGAGAGGTGAAGGAACAACAAGAGTCTGCAGCAGCAACTAGCACTAACTTACGTAATAGAGAGCGAGAAGAGAAGAGCATCGGTCGAAAGATGATCACGAAGTGATCCTAACTAAAGCCGGTCAACATAACCCCACCGTGTTCAACTCCCGAATCCCTATTCGGAAATTGACAGTCACGGTACACACGCTGGTAGTGTATTGTAACATTGTGTCAAGTTTTCTACAACCGGAATTAACAAGCTCCCATCTGCCACATAACCGCGGGCACGGCTTTCGAAAGTTCAAACCCTGCAGGGGTGTTCCAACTTGGCCCATCACAAGCCCACGATCCGCGGAGTCGCAACTCCATAGGTGGGAAGACCCGAGTATTCTCGGAATCCCGTGCTCAAGTTAAACCGAACTAAGGTAAGGCTAATCCAGCAAATTCTCCCGGCGTGTCGACACCCTGATAGTAGCCGCGCGTATCTAAGTCTCAGGACACGACCGGATGGGCGATTCTACAGGTTATACCAGATACCTCGGGTTGCCCCAAGGCGGCCCCGCAGAACCCCCGTTTGGGACCAACACCATCAGCGCTGGCCCCCCTGCTATGTAGAATTAAGAATCTCCAAGGAGCGTCCCCCTTATGCAAATTAATTAATTAAGTTGTTATTATGAGGCAAATAGTACCAAATGTTGGGACTTGCTGGAAAAGACGTAGCACTTAGCGGTTTATCAAGGGGGTCCCATACACCCCAACCGTGTTAGGAACGCATAATCAAGGAACATAACACCGGTTTATACGGTTCCTAACGGCATGAGTGGAACAAAACACCAAGCAAAAGGCTTAGCCTTCCACCCTGCCAGTATATAGATGATTTCATTTTTAAGCATTTATATAGTGTGATATAACCCAACCAAACTTCAACATGAAGCAAGCATCTTCAATCTTCACCTGCAACTAACAATGCTATAAGAGGGGCTGAGCGAAGCGTACTTAGCCAAGCAACGGTTTGCATAGGTAGGTTGGTTAAACATGGCAATTGGTTACAAGTAGGAGGCTGACAAGAAGACATGGGCATCGAGGCATAACTATAGAGCGGAACTACTAGCAATAGGCAAAGATAGTAATGGTATCCGGGTTTGGTCATCTTGCCTGGAATTCCACAAGGGAGAAGAACGGATCCATGAAGAAGACGGAGCAACACAGACAAGAGAATCCTCACAACTCCGGAACGAAACCGAAGCTATCAAGAGAAGCAAACCGGAAAGAAACAAACAACACGGTAAACACACATATCATAAAACATGGCATACGATGCACATTCAAGTATGATGCATGTCCGGTTTAATTATGCATGGCATGACAAAATGCACAAACAAAACTACAAGTTAAGTGGAGCTCAATATGCAACGAGTTGCATATTGACGAAACACCACATGAATTTATTTAGTTGACTCTTGTTTATTTACAAGACAAGATTAAATGTTTTTAACATAGCAAGAGGTGAAGCAAAAAATAAACTACCTATTAAGACATTTTAAATGGGGCCGGAAATAACAACAACAAATTCCGTAAAAATCCCATGAGCATGATTAGTAATTATAAGCAAACAACAATTAAACATTCTCATGTTGTTATCATGATGCGGATGCCATGATCAAGTTTATGCAATTATTAATTAAAGGTTGACTTAAAAGAGATATGAAGCATTCGTCACCGTGGTGGAAGAAAAGGGTGCCACGGCAACGATCCGAAATGATGCAACGCATCATATCGGTTTTCGGTAACTCGTTGAGAGACCGGGCAAAAGAAAGATGGTGTGAGCGGGTCAACGAGATGAAAGGTGGGGTGATCCCGTTACCGGGTTCCCACGAGTCGGTGACGAGGCAACCGAGGAACATGACAAACGGACGAAACGGCACGGAGCACCCAAGGGTAACATTTCATACAACCACAACAAGCATCTCACGGGTCACGGGGTCGTCTCGTTATACCTTTGAAGCGTGCGTTTCGGGGCGGTTCGAGACGTAGAGGAAGGAGTCGTTCACGCGATTCGTAGAGGAAGTAGATGTTCCGTTCGGAGAGGAAGTAGACGTTCTCATTTCTTCACCGAAGGTAGTCGTTCTCGTAGCGGTACTCGGGCGACGGTAGTGGTACTCGCGGTCTTCGAGCGTAGTGGTACTCGTATCCGGCGACGGTAGTGGAACTTGGCGCATCACACATGTAGTCGTACACGTTCATGTAGTCGTTCTCGAGGTCGTCGACGTCGTGGTACTTGGTACTTCGCGAACGTAGGGGTACTTGACACGCCACCGTGTAGACGTACTCGAGGCTCGTAGCGGTCATGTCACGTGGCGTGGAACTTGTTGCGTCGGGTCTTGGCGACGGTAGTTGTTCGGGCCCAAAAGTAGTTATACTTGCTGCTCCATGATTATCTGAGATTAACATCAACAGCAACAATACAACAAAAACCAAGGGAAAAGCTGCGGTCTCGGCGACGAAGGTCATGGCAGCGGCAAAAGCAGTCTTGGGGGCGCCGAACTCGTGCTCCTCGACAGAGGCAGCAGCAACTTGGCGAAGAGGCGAGGTGATTTCAGGCGGCGAGGACGGGGCCCCTGGTCAACCATGGCGAGGAAGGAGCTGCGGCGTCCGACCTTGAGGACGGGACGGCGGAGGGAGGCCGGCTGCGGCACGGCGCTGGTCGAAGGGAGGCTGGAGAAGGCCGCGGCGATGGAGGGAGAGGGATCCCCGCGGCGACCGGCGGCGATGGAGGAAGGGCGGCCGGCTCGCGGGCGGAAGGGGCTCCTGGCCTCGGTCGAAGGCAGGAGGCAGGGCGCGCGAGGATGGGGCGTCCATGGCGAGGCGCGGAGGTCGCAGCAGGCGCACGGAAGGGCCTTGCGGCCGTGGCCTCGAGGACGGAGGGAGGCGGCTCCGGGCGTGCAGCGGCGGCCGGAAGAAGGACGCGGCGAGGCAACCTTGCGACGGGGCGGAGGAGATGCGGTGAGGAGGAGGCGCCGGGCTTGGGGCTCGGAGGAGAAGGGGGGAGCGCCCTTGGCGCGGCGGCGGCTGGTAGAGGAAGCCCGCGGTCCTGGCGACGGAGGCCGGCGCTGCAGGCGGCGCCTGGCGCTGAGGAGTAGAGCGGGCGAGGGAGAAGGGAACGGTCGGGAGGAGGCCGATGGGGTTCGCGAAAGAGGGAGGCAGAGGGCGAGTGAATCGGGCCAGAGGGAGATCGAGGGAGAGGGGAGAGACTGGCGGCGGCACTAGAGGGAAAGGGAGAGAGCGAGGGGCTGGAGCGAGCTGCGGGCTAGGGTTCGGTGGAGGCCGGCCGGTGGGCCTGAGGAGGGAGGTTTGGGCCAGGGAGGCCTAGGGGAGGAGAGAAGGAGGAAAGGCCTGGTGCGGCGGGCTTCTTCTTCTTTTTATTGCTTTAACAGAAATAAAATAGAGAGAGTGCAAAAGAAATTAAGAAAAGAGGCCAGAACCGAAAATAAAATATGGAACATTTTTATAAGGCTTTACGGGATATTACCAACCCAACAAAAATAGTTCCAACAAAAAGGAAGTGCAAACTAAAACATTTAGCTTGCAATAAAAGGAGTTTGAACGGAGTCTGGATATTTGGAGGAGCCTCGAAAAAAATAGGAAAAGAATTATAGGGAGGGTTTGACGGAGAAAACTCAAAGTGAAAAGACATGGAGAAAATTATGCAAGTGTGTTATGTTGATTCCGAAGCAATGGAATATTTAATAAATATAGCTCCCTAAATATTGAGAGACTTTTATATGTTATAAAGAGAAGACATCCTTCCCTCGATTTAAATGGACCGAAGGTCCACACAATTTATTTAGGTTGAGATGCAAAATAAAAATGACATGATGGCATGATGACATGATGCAATGCAAATAAATAAATAAATAACACAAGCACAAAAGAACACACGGGAAACCCGGAACATCTGGAATCTTCTGGAATCTTCTGGGACGTCGGTCTCGGGCGTCACAGGTGCGCTATGGAATCTACTTTGAGTAGAACATATATTTATCAGGAATTGCCCACTTGGATACATAAAGAGTAGATTAGGGATACAATAGCGACCATTTCTCCCCACTTGTTGCGCAGGTCATATTAATAGTGATGACCCTGAAACCCTCGAGGACACCTTACTGCTCAAGCACCGCTCATACCAGCGTAGCATATTTTTTATTCTTGTTTTTATCTTTTATGTTGTTAGTTTAGATAAACCCCTTTTATTTTGTTTCCCTAGATACTTATAGAATAAGTTATTTCCTAACTCCGGTTTGGGTGCGTATGAAACTACGTCAGTGACAATGTAGATATGGGATTATAGTAGTGCCTTCCAATCCGACCCCCGTGGGTTCGACGCTATATTTACCATGAAAGTGCTACAACACCCTATGCTTTTGTAGGATATCAAGCGACGAAGTGCATATGGTGTGGCTACGTCTTGCCATCTAGGCACCTTCATCGTCTATTGGACTCTTCCATAGTGGTTCTGGAGCACATGTTTGCAAGATGTTGAACCTGGCAAATGAGTTCGGATATCGTCTTATGCGGCAGTTCATGATTCAAATGCATGGCCTTAATTGTGGGCTACTGTCTCCACGCATGTATGCCATTGAACGGTTCAGATTTCAATTTCTCTGGATCATGGTGTGTGGGTGTGCCTCTTCATGCAATAGTGTCCTATTCGGCAAGTGGTGGTCGCAGCACATGATGTCCTCAGATTTGGTGCTACTCTCTGAGTACCCGATCTCAAGCTCCGGGGTGAAAACCCTATGTGTGGTCTTCGTTGGTTGCACATGCAATGACAATGTTAACACATATTTTTCTTGTTGAAGGCATTGCTTTGGAGATTTCTTAGAAGTGCTACTCATTGTGAAATCCCTAAATTTGACCTTTAGCGGTTAGATCCCGTGATGGGGGTGATTGGAGTCATTTCCTTTCTGAAGGTGGTCCTTTCGGAGAACCTTCTCAGACCTCGTGTGTTGTCAAGACTCAAGACAATGATGTTGATTTTGTTTATTTTTTTGTGGCGTGTCATTCTTCGCGCCGAGTCTTTTTTCATTCTTCTTTGGTTGTGTGCATCCTCAGTGTCTCAAATAGATCTTGATATTGTGTCATTGCAGAGGCCAGACGTAATTGGTATCATCTTGATATTAATGTCCTTTGTCAAAAAAGTAAGTGTTAACCCTCGCAAAAAAAAGTAAGTGTTAAGTTTGGTGTGCGAGGTACTATTTGCTAATTCTCTCCTAGTGATGTATGGCAAATGCAGTTTCATCCAAGATGCCGACAGTCAATGTCGAGAAGTAATGTGAAAACTCGCAAGGCCTCCGTGCCACCCCCCGCAACCACAATATTTTTTGTGTGCAAGAAACTTCCGATCTATGGTCACAATAAGCTTCCTCTATATGCTTGTGCCCACCTCCTCGCAAGGCCATTTGCCATTTTGGATTGTGTACTCTTCTTCTCAACAATTTGGTTCTCAATAGGCCATTTTTTTACATGTGCTCTCTCTTTATTCTTCATGGTGTTTGATCTGTGGCTCCTTGAACGCGCACACTGCTCAACCTACTTGCTCTATATTCTCGTTGTACCCGACAAAATTCACTATTACTATGGTCCTCGGACAGGGTCTTCTTCCTTCGTCCTCAAAAGTTTTTCAAAAATGCATCAACCGTCCACCCCTACACAGACGCACCAATTCAACAACAATACTCTTGGGAAGGAAGGCTAGGAGGAATAAAAATGGAAACATGAACATTTGATCAAATTGCATGACGCTATCATCTTCGCTACCACTATTAGGCATCAATAAGCATCCTCGGACACAGGTCCGTTTCGCTGTGGAGCTCCTCCCAGTTCTGGAACGGTGTTGAGACTTGAAACGAAATAACAAGACACTAGACAAGAATGGGAAGGCCAGAGTTCTTTGGAACGATCTCTTGTTAACTCCTTCCTTTTTTTTATTGCTTCCAGAGCTTCTTGCAGGCACATCAACGGTTCCATCTTTCAACTCGTACTCCATGTAAAAAAAAAAGAATTTGTACTCCTCTTGAAACAATTTTTGAACTGTGTACTCTTGAAATTTTTGTGTACCTTGAAACTTCTTTTGAACAGTCTTCTTCCTCCTCCCGTCGGCGCCGCAGATCCGCCCCGCCTCCGATGGCCTTTGGCCTGTGGAGGTGCGGAGGATCTCGGCCCCCCGCCGGCAGGAGGGGCCTCGTTCTCGTTTTTGCTAGGTTGATCGTCTTGGTTGGGGCTGTGTGGCGGCGTGATGTCCTTCGGTAGCAATAATGTCCCCAACATCCTATCCCCGCCCCGATGGTGCGAACAGCGTTGTTGGAGAATGTGTGGAGGTGTGTCTCCGTCGGATCTCATGGGATTCGGTCGGTGCTGCTCTTCGGTGGATCTATTTGGATCCAGTTTTCGTTCGTCTTCGTTCGTGTGGTTCCAGGTTTGATCATTCCGATCTACACTCACTTCATCGGCAATGGTTACCGCTCTGGTGCGCTTGTCCTTTGGGGCCTTAGCACGACGATTTCCCGACCGTCTACGATAACAATGGTTATCGCTCTGATCACTCTAGTGATTGTAGTCGTCGCTAGGTGGTCCATTGAACTGGTTGTAATTTTTATTACCTCTTGTGTTCTACGTGCTGCCATGATTGATGAATAGATTGAAAATTTCTTTTGCAAAAAAAAAAAAACTTGTTAGGTAAGATTATTTTTTTTTAGAACAATTTGTTGGGTAGGAATTGTTTTTTTAGGGGAAGGTAGGATTT
>LR738716.1:72709095-72733948 GCA_902687465.1 Secale cereale
ACAGAAGAAATGGGATTAGATCCGATAATCACGGCACCATCCCACGACTAACTCCGCGCTGTCGTTTCCCTTTATTCCACACTATTGTTTCCTTGTATTCAATCGAACAGAAAACACAAGGAAACTCCTACGTATGAGGCTTACCAAATTTGTACATGCAATCACAGTTCAGTTTCCTCAGAATCTTCAGTATTTTCAGTTTCGTCAGTATTTTAAGAATCTTCAGTATTTTACCCTGGTGAAGAAGCCCACGACAACACTAGCTCACGCGGTGGTGATCGTGGTTGCCCCGCCCGCACACAGAAAATCGTGGGCCGTTTCTTTCTTTCCTTCTTTTCGCTGATCAGATATTCAGATAATAAAAATAACCAGAGAAACAGGTTTGATCCATCAATTACGGCGTCATTCCACCACTAACCCCACGTAAAACTTGGTCCACTAATCACGGCAAGGCCAGTACGCACAAAATCGTTGGCTCATGCACCGGTTAATTTGCTTGCATGTGGCAGAAAACCTGGAAAATAACAAACGTGTGCGTCTAACACTCGCGGCCCGGCCAGCACCACCGCGTCGCGTTCCTGCCATGTTTGAACCGTCGTCGTTCTCCACCGTCTCCAAGAGCTCGCAGGAGTCGTCTCTCGCGGCTGCCATGCTCACGACCTCGCCGCCGCCGCCGGTCCTCTCGGTCCGGCCCGAGCTTTACCTCTGCCGGTCCGGTCCAGGAAAAACGGACCGCCGCGCTGCTCGGTCCGGTCCGGTCCGGTCCGCCGGCGGCCGGTCCAAATGGTGGCTCGGTCAGGGACCGGACCGGCCCGGACCGTGTCCACCCTGACTCCTCGACCGCGAGGTCCGCGACCTCCGACAACATGAGCAGCCCCCGGTTTTCAAAGATCTCGCGGTGTGTGACCCCTTGCACCGCCGGTACGTCCTGCTCCCTCCCGTACCTCACGACCTAGCCGCTTCGCTGGAGCACCCGTTCCCCATGGTAAGTGACGCCTGGTGCAAGGCTTTCCTCGTTCCCCTCGGCGAGGAGGAGGTAGCGGCGGGAGAGACAACATTCAGAGTCATCTTGGTGGCACATTGCAAAACAAGTCTTGCTGCCTTCGTCTTCTCTTCGAGCACCGGTCAATGGCAAGCGGCTACATCCAAGGGTTGGAGCGATTTGGCCCTTGGCAAGCACGACATGGCCGAGATGTCATGGGTCCACCCCAAGGTTTTGGTTACCGGTCGAAATTTCATGATTTCCCATGGTTACCGCATATTTCCGTGCCCCTCGATAAATCCTCATACCGAGCAAAAAATACCATTTTTTTGAAATTTTCGAATTTAAACGCTCCATTTGAAGTAAAGTGCGTAGGATCTAATTAATGCCATGAGAGTTGATTCTAACATGTCCGTAGCAACCTAGTTCCTGTTTTGACAGGTCTCTGGTTCGAATGTTCGTTCATTCATTTATTTGAATTCAAAATTCAACTATAAAATTCGTTCGAAATATTCTCGGTATTTTCCGGTAACCGTGGTAACCACGTTTATCCGTCCCCCTCGGTAAAATTGCCTCATTCGGTAACCAAAACCTTGGTCCACCCTTTTATTCTCAGGCGCCATTATGCTTACGGCTGCTTCTACTGGGACTGGGTGGAATTCGGGACAAAAAAGTTACTCTTGCTTGACACTAGGAAGATGGAGTTCTCCATTGCTGACCTCCCGCCCGGAGAATGGAACAAGGAAGGTTTAGCCATTGTGGAGGCAGGGGAAGGCAGGCTTGGGATGTTTGGTTTCCATGATAAAACTTCATCCGATCTCAGATATGCCGTTGCACGGAACGAAGGCGAGAGTCCCAGCCAGTGGAAGATAGAGAAGACAATCTCACTAGATTCTGGGTACAGATATTTTATCAGAGATGCAACACAGAGGTACTTGCTCTTCACAAGGATAGACGCCTCATCATCTCTGACGGATCGACTTACTGGACATTTCTCAATGGATGTCAAGACGTTGCAGATTCAGAGGGTTTATGAGAAACAGAATTATCGTTTGCATGAGACATACCCATATATCAACTTTCCACCATCATTGCTGTCTTCAAGGAGAATATGAAGTGGTAAAGTTCCTATTGCTTCCAACTTATCTCCTTCCTTTTATAATTATCAGATGACTTGTCTATTGCTTCATGTTCATTATGGCAATTGGTAATTCTTGTTTGATTTAGTAATGTTTAATTTCTTGTGCTCATGGGAAAACTAAGAAAGCTCTGGAACATAATTGTGTTTCTTGTCTTGTTTGTCTTGGTCGCCTTTTAAATAGAATGGGGTTAGTAAGAGAAGTGATCTTGTACGCTATGAGTAGCTTATGCACGAGTCCTGATGGAATCACTAAAAACACCAGGTCATTATTATTATTATTTTCGAGTAGTAGTTCTGATGGTCAAGATAAATGTAAAAGGAAAGGAATACAACTTTATATCCAGTTTTACCTTGGATTGTTTCGTCTTGAGAAAATTCGTTCAAGTCAAAGATTGCTCTTTTTGTACAGTTCTTCTTTTGATAGATATAAGGAAGCAGAGAAGTTCTCTTGTAGTCATCTTCAGATGTATAATTTTATCTGCGTTGCTGTTTCGAGATAAACCTGCATAACTTGTGCTCACATGCAACTGAAATGTTATCCCACGATGTTGTTTTATCCGAATCAACCTCATGAGATCAAAGTGAGTGCTTATCAGCATGGGCAACTGAAATTGTTCTTTAGTGCAGTCAGTGTCTCCACCACTCTTAGATCCTCAGTATCATTGTTGTGCTCTGAATCTTAAGGCAAATCATATTGATTGAGATGACTGACTGAAACTTACAGTTTCAGGTGATTGTATTGTTTCTCCTCGCTACCAACACCCCAAGTTTCTTTCTTTTCCTTAGGAGTTTGTTATACTGATAGAGTGTGCCTAGGCAGTAAATGAACTCCTGCAAAACCAATTCCGTATGAGTTTTTCTGGACTAAATTCCTTTATGTTCATGTGCCTCTGTCCGGCTGTGTATCCCAACTTGTAATGATGCTAAGTACACTGAAGTGAGTGTCTGCCTGCAGTCACGTGTTTCAAATTTAGTTGGGATCAATATTATGCTATTCTGCACCTTCCTGTGATACTACTTGCCTAAGTACCTTAAAACTTTTTTCCTTTTAAGCTTGTAGAACTCTTGGAACTAGTGTGCACAAATTGGGTGGAAACTCTTGTATGTTGACTGAGGTTTTTGTCTTGTTTGTCTTAGATTTGGTGGAGTTGTCATCAGATCAGCTTTCTAAGTTCAAAGCGACAAGCATGGGATTGTGGCAGATGTGAACACCTACCTTTCAGACAATATGATGCATGATAATGAATTTCACCTGGCAGTAGTCATGTATACGTTGATCTTTTTTTCATGTTACTTCTTGCTTCAGTTACTGTGACATTTGACATGGCTGTTCCCGGCCGGCCTAAGAATGTGACTGTGAAATGACCAGTTTCAATCAATAGACAACTGTGGTAAAGCTAACTGATCTATGTCTGCAATTCATATTTATTTTTCTTAACTCTGCTAGACATGGCAATGGACCCTGGTAAATGATGTCAGACAAAGAGAAAAACACTAGCGCAGCATGTAGTTGGACTCGGTTGTTCGTTATTGCTCTGCTCCACTGGGATGAGGGCAGCGCTAAGCTGGGAGGTCCATCCATCCATCAACAGGGGGGTCTGAACTGGACTGACCTAAAGATCCTCTGATTGATGCAGTTTCTTCTCTCATTACTGGTGGAGTGGATGCCTCGAGCACACAGTAGTAGATAGACTTGATGTAGATGAACGCAACATCTTCCATTTTGCAAGCAAATGGTAGCCATGAAACAGAAGTAAAAGAAAAAAAGCACGAGGATCATGTATTAGCAATTATTATGTGCACACCATGTTTTGTACTACCTCCGTCTAGGTGAATAAGTCATTCGCGTAGTTCTAGGTTGACGATTTAACTATCTAAATATGTATTATATGTGACAAAAAATATATATTTAAAAACTACATCCTTGTAGAAATCTAGTGATATACTTTTCATGACATATAACACATATTTAATTCCTCAAATCGATGACCTCAAAGAGCGGCAAACTGACAGTTGCCAAACGAATCAATAACATAATAGGAATCCTAACGGCTAATAGTTGCAATAACATATACTGAGCACAAAAAATGGAAAACGAAGACATCAAAAGAATCTAGTTGTGTGGACCTTTTTCACTATAGAATTTAATTGTTTTCTTTGGAATGTGCTCAATCTTCTGCCAGTTTGGATCATCAGTCGTTACACAAGATTGTGTGAACTCATCACTGCAGTAACAGACTGCAATCTCCTCAAGAGACTTGGGCAGTGTATATACAGCTTCTTGACTGATGCGAGGTGCTCCATATTGCCTGGTAAAGTGGTAAGGCATCCCAATTGCAGCCCACGACTATATCCCCTGTAAATATTTTTGTAATAGTCACTGCAGTAACATCCCAATTGCCTGGTAAGGCATCCCAATTGCAGCTCAGTCTTCTTAATATTTTTGTAATAATGAACTACAACCATATCCTACAAAGGAAGAAAAACAAACAAAAGCATAATGTCTCCGGAACTAAGCTAAAAGCTGAATAAAGACTCGGCCCAGTTTCAGAGTGAACAAAATCAAGCATAACTTCTCTTCAGTAACCTCTCTGGTATTCCCTGTAAAAAAAAAATTTCCTCTCTGGTACCCACTGGCTTGCTTTACAACTACAAGGTTATCTTATAATCAACTTGCATAATTGTCTAATGCTAGGATTGTGCTATCTCTGTTTCTATATGTAAGATGCTTTGGCAGTTCAAATAGGAACAGAGAGTGTACTACACGTCTACGCCGCAACACAGTCAACCTTGAAGACAGTAAGACATTTCCAGACAGAACACAGTCAACCTTGAAGACAGTAAGACATTTCCAGACAGGTTCTTACAGGAGCACGGCTCAGTTTCATCATCTTATCATTAGTGCCGGCCACGGAACACAGTACAGTCTAGATAACATGTAATCCTGTATTATAGAGATTGTATATACTGTCTGAGTATTTGTCTATCTATATACTCCATAAATACAGTCTCTACCCTATTTCAACGAATGAAAACGCTAGGGCAAAATTACTCTTAAATTGATCAACCAGTACTAAAAACTGCTAATCCTTAATGTATCTGCATTCGGTAAAGTTCCTCACATAGTACTAAATTGATCAACCAGTAAAGGTACAGTACTAAAAAAACTGCTAATCCTTAATATTTCTTTGCTAGTGCATGTGGTTCTATTCATGGTCAAGAAAAATTTATCTTTATTCTGCACTAGAGACATTGTACAAATTATAGGCTAAGGGATTGTGATGTCTAATTTTGCAAATTCAGTTGAGGCTGACAATGAGTTTATAGCACTAGAGCTGATAATTTTTCTAATAGCTTGAGGTTGACAATGACATTTCTTTATTGCACATATTATAATCATACATAGATATCAGTGAGCCCCCACTATCTTAGATATCACTGGCATTTTTTAGCTGGTCTGAATTTACTGATAAGAAAATATTGCCCGCAAAAGAAAGATAAGGAAATATAATTGGCAAAAGTATCTAATTCCTCACAGTAATGACAAGTTTTTTATTCCTTGGGCCTGACACAAATGCTAGTCTGCCTAGTGACACGTGCTAGCCCATCCTTCCAGAAAAAAAAACCTAGCCTGCCCGGGCCTAAGGGTAAGTGCTTAACGTGGACTTAAAATTGTTTAAGCCTTAACCAAAAAATTTGAATTCAAAAGAGACACGGATCCACATGTAGAGGGCTGGTGAATCAGATAGCGTGGACCATAGGTTTGGCTGAACCATGGTCCAGAATCACGCCTCTCGACGGCGAGTCGCCTCCGGCCGCCGGATCCCGAGCAGCACCGGAGACGTCAACGGCCTTCCATTCCATCGCCGCCGCTGTAAGACTATGCTAGAGAACGGGCGCCCCGCTCGCACTTGGGCTGGCCTGATTAGGGTATGAGGCGCTTTCTTTATTTCCTTTCAAATTTGTTTCTTTTCTATTCCATTATTCTGTTTTTTTCTTGTAACTTGCCACTTGTTACCCTAGGAATTGCTTCATCACCCTTCTAATAGACCCTCATGCCTACGCGTATGAACATTTTTCTCTTTCTCAACAATTTAGCGAAGCGTCTTTACTTTATTTAATGCTACCTAGTTTCAGTTTTCGGAATGCTTGAATGTTTTGTATGTCAGTGTTTTTAGTGGTGAAATTTGGTTGACCGAAAGTCTAGTTTCAGCACAACATGTTAGATAATTTTCTCACATAAATAAATAAAAAATAAGCGTAAGAAGTTTTTAAAGTTGAATCTTGATTGTGGTCCACTGGTTAGCGATTATCGCCTCATGGAGTATGATAAACAAGAATTCAATCCAAGATGTCGAGGGAGTATTTCAATCAATAGGCAAATATGAAGTAAATCACAAGTTATCAGTCGATTGATCAATATGATACAGTTGTATTAACAATCAAAACTCCTCCATCTTGCGTTTTCCTCATCCCGAAGAAGAGACTGCCATGCGATTAGGGTTTCCCCTACTTCCGTCGGTGGCGTCGCTAGTCCGCTCTGCCTCCAAAGGCCTTTGGTTCATGGAGATGGGGAGGACCCCCAGCTCCTCGCCGATGGGATGGACCCCAGATCTCGTTCTTGTTTGGTTCAGTCTCTTTGTTAGGGTTGTGTGGCGGCAGCGATGTCCCCTAGTAGGAACAATGTCTTCCACGTTTAACCCATGTTCGTGTCTCTGTCGGGTCTCGTGCGATTCGTTTGGTGCTAGTCACTGACAGATTTGTTTGGATCCAGTATTCGGTCGTCTTCGCTCGTGTGTCTAAAGGTTTAATCCTTTTGATCTACGCCTCTCTTCATTGGTGACAGATGGTGTTCTAGTGCACTAGTCTCGTGGGGCTTTATCACGACAATTTTCTGATTGTCTACTAAAATAAGGTTTGCCTCGCTTCGGCAAGGAAGGGGCGATGACAATGACCTATCTTCGACTCGCTCGAGTGCTTATAATCGTCACTAGGTGGTCCACAAACTTGATTGTAATTTTTGATACTTATGTTGATCTCTATTTGACATGACAAAAGATGAATAAATTAAAAAAGCTTCTTTTTTAGAAAACCTGAGTAAAGCACATGGGAATGAACTGCCTTCACACTTCTCTACATGCGCTCTATCCTGATTCTCCATGGTATGTGACCGTTGGCTGCCAGGAGGCGCATTCTTCTCAACCTACTCGGAGCATCCACCAAAATCCAACCATGATTGTGGTTCTCAGAGAGAACTTCTCCCCACATCGTCATTTTTTTTTTGAAAAGACGATGAACCACCCACTTAATAGGTGAGAACCTAGTTAGAGAAAGCCCTTGAAAGACAAGTTCTCAATCGTGAGTTCGACGTCACACTCTTGAGAAGGAAGAGTAGGAAATAGAAATAGAATTGACACACTGTTAAGAGACACTGAAACGGTAGATGAGAAACCAAAACATCAAGAATGACAGCAGAGCCGTGAAACCTTTTAATTTTGTGGGATGTTCTCACCAAAAAATAGACATCACATTTTAATGTTGATTGACTAAAAAGGGTTTCCTCCGCTTTGTACTCACTCCGTTTTCAAATATTTGTCTTTCTAGAGATTTCAACAAGTGAGTAAATACGAAGCAAAATGGGTGAATCTACACTCTAAAATATGTCTACATACATCCATATGTTGTAGTCCATTTGAAATGTTTAGAAAGAAAAATATTTAGGAACGAATGGAGTATTATAAAGTCCCAGCATTGACAAGGAATATAACATCCAAATTTCAAGATCCAAAGTGCAAAAATGAAAATAACGGAGTTTTGCTGGGGCACACCACAACAAAATCGTACATAAAACAATTACTTTTTAATGTTGATTCATAGTTTTCCCATGTTTTGGTGTCAAAAATACAATGGTTGCAAGAGGAACCAATATATACATAGATGGAAAAAAAAATGAAGTTCCTTTGTGGTCAGGAAGAGGAAACGATAAATCACAGATTGCTCACGTGCGTGTTCGCCAAGACGGCATGGACGGCGGTTGGCGAGGCACTTGGCATGACTGGCTGGACGCCGAGCCAGGAGGACACACTTGGGGACTAGCTATATAGTAGAAGCGCGGATAATGCTACATGCATCAAGGACTTGCGTACATTGTTGCTTCTTGTAATGTGGGAGCTATGGAAGCATCACAATGCCATTGTTTTCGACGGCGCTTCTCCGTCGATCGAGAGGCTCATCGACAAGATGAAGACGGAGGCCAAGGTGTGGGCTACGGCAGGGCTATTCAAGAGGGAGTTGGAGAGTTTTGTAGGTAGATTGTATAGGTGGGCTATGCGGGAGGTGTAGGGTACTTGCGTGTAAGTGGAGTGGGTGCGAGCTAAAGGCCGCACGGACATATACATGTAACTTGTTGTGGAAGCTTCTTTGCCTTTCTTCTCTAATGTATATGATATGCACACTCGTGTATATTCGAGAAAAAAAAAGATTACTTTACAGCGGTCAAACGTGCCCTGGAGGACATATATGTCATTGTAAAATTCAGTTTAGCATTTTAGGATACTTTTTTAAAACTTAAATTAACGAATTCCTTGCAAGTATCCACACGAGTTGTGTTTATAATTTTTTGGTAAGCTCGTAGACTTTTTTTTTTTTTTATCAAACAAGGTAGTAAGCCTGAGCTTTGGATGTTGGGGCCTGAAAACTTGGCCCATTCCCAAATCCATCAGCACACAGAGTCAACGGATCCCGACGGCCGGGAAATGGCCTCGCCGCTGACGGCGATCCCCGACCACCTCCTGGCGGAGATCTTCCTCCGGCTTCCCGACCCGGCCGATCTCGTCCGCGCCTCCGCCGCCTGCATCCCCTTCCGCCGACTAGCCACGGAGGGCTCCTTCCTCCGCCGCTTCCGCCGCCAACACGCCCCGCCCTTCCTCGCCTTCCTCGACCACGACAGGTTCCACCCCGCCCTCCCACCTCACCCCTCGTCTCCCGCCGCCCGCGAGATCGCCGTTGCCGCCGACTTCTCCTTCTCCTTCCTCCCCTCCCACTGCCGATGGACCGTCCAGGACACCCGCGACGGCCGCGTCCTCCTCCGTCGTCTATACAAACATGACGAGCAGGCCCCGGTCTTCCAGGAGCTCGTGGTGTGCGATCCCTTGTACCGGCTGTACGTCCTGCTTCCCCCAGTACCTGATGACTTGGCCGCTTCGCTGAAGCACCCGATCCCCATGGCAGGAAGGCTCCGGTGCAAATCTTTCCTCATTCCCCTCTGCGATGAGGAGAAGACGGAGACAGCAGCAGCGGCAGAGAAAACATTCAGAGTCGCCTGGTTGGCATATAGCAGAACTAAGCTGGCTGCCTTAGTCTTCTCCTCCAGCACCGGGCAGTGGCAAACCACTGCATTCAAGGATTGGAGTGGTTTGTTTCTTGGAATGGCCGACAAGGCTGTGATGTCACAGACCCACCCTCTTTTTCTCAGGCGCCATTATGCTTATGGATGCTTCTATTGGGACTGGGTAGTGATTAAGAGGAAAAAGTTGCTGGTGCTAGACACCAGGAGGATGGAGTTCTCCATTGCTGACCTCCCACCCGGAGAATGGAGTGCACAAGGAATAGCCATTGTGGAGGCAGGTGAAGGTAGGCTTGGGATGTTTGGTCTTCATGGTCAAATTGCACCTGATCTCAGCTATACCACTGCGCAGAACAAAGGCAAGAGTCCCATCCAGTGGCAGATGGAAAAAACGATCTCACTAGATTGTGGGTTCAAATATCATATCAGAGATGCAACAGAGAGGTACTTGCTCTTGACAAGGACAGAAGCCTCGTCTCTAGAGAATCCACTCATTGAGTATTTCTCAATCGACGTCAAGACGTTGCAGCTTCAGAGGGTTTGTGCAAAACAATGCAGGCTGATGTATGGGCCGATGTATGGGACACACATATATACAAATTTCCCATCATCGTTGTCTTCACGGACAATATGAAGTGGTAAAATTTGTATTGCATCCTTGTTATCTCCTTCCGTTGATAATTATCATACAACTTGTCTATTGCTTGGTTGTTCATTATTATAATTTATAATTCTTGTTTACATGACTAAGTGGTGTTTATTTTCTTATATTTGTGAGAAAACCAAGAAAGCTTGGGAACATAATTGTGTATTGCTGTCTTGTTTGTTCTAAGTTTTTCTGTAGCTCAGGCTACATGGTACCCCTTATCTTCGCTGCTAGAATATATGCTAAATCCCATAGATTCAAAATACCAGTACCTTTGTACTACCCATCTGCTCCCCTAGGACGGCCAGCACAGCACATGTGTGACTGCTCGTGTGGACCGTGGAGTGGGCAAGTTATGCGTGTGTGTCAAAGCTGTACCGTTTGGGGCATGCTGAATGAATGAATGGACAAATTCCATCTTTCCCAACTGCTGTACCGTATATGTTGTTCGACTCACACATACTCCCTCCGTTCCGATTTACTCGTCGTGGTTTTAGTTCAAGTATGTACCAACTTCCCATGATCGTTGTTGACTTCCCGCACAATATGAAATGGTAAACATTCCATAGCATCCTATTATTTATCTCCTTCCCTTCATAAGTATCACACAGCTTGTCTAATGCTTGATTGTTCATTGTTGCAATTAATCATTCTTGTTTACATGATTTTTAATTTCTTGCGCTTTTGGGAAAACTAATCAAGATAGGGCAGACAATATTCTGTGTTGTCTGAGCTTTTCATCTTGTTTGTACAGGTTTGATGGAGTCGCCATCAGATCAGCTTTCTGAGTTTGAAGTGATCGTGGTTTCGGTAGCGTGGAGGTGTGACCATCTTGCTGACAAGATGGTTGTAGACTTTCGCTCAGCAGTGATCATGTATACTGTATGTTGGTGGTTTGGGTTATTGTCCGTAACATGGATGTGGCTGCTCCCTCCCTAAGAACGTAACAACAAAATTAGCAGTTTCAACCAATCTACAACTATTGGTAAAGATAGGTGCTGCTGCTGCTGATGTGTATCTGCAAGTAATATTTTTTTTCTTTCTTTACCAGTACCTTATTTGATTGTTCTTGTTTACAGGAGTTTGTTAGTGTTTATTTTCTTGTGCTTGTGGGAATGGTAAGCAAGTCTGAGAGCATAGCCGTGTTCCATTGTCTTGTTTGTTCCGCTTGTCATCTTAAGAGAATGAAGTTGGTCAGAAAAGAAATATCTTTCATACTGTGAGTAGCTTATGCATGAGTACTGATGAAACCACGCAAAACACATCACGATCATTATTTTCGAGTAGTTTTAATGGTCAAGGTAAACATAGAAGGAACTCAAGTGTAGATCCAGTTTACCCTGGATTGTTTCACCTCATGAAAATCCATTCAAGTCAATGACACCTCATTTTGTACACTTTTATTTTGATAGCTTTAAGGAGGCAGAAAAGCTTTCTTTTAGTCATCTTCACATGTATAATTCTCTCTCATGATGTTATTTTTTAAATAAATCTGCATAACGGTACATTCATAAACAAGACCCCAAGTCACACTGATCTAAATAATAAGAATAGCGTATGCTCACGAGATGTTTTATCTAAAGTCAGCCTCATAAGATCAACGGAATGCTTATCGTTGCAAAGGCAACCAAAAGCCTTGTTTAATTCAGTCAATCTTGACCGCTCTTAGATCATTGTGTCATGATGATTCTCCTGAATTTCAAAGCAAATCATATGGGTGAGATGATCGCCTCAAACTTCCCCTTGGAGGCACACCAAGCTTCAGCCATTTCCCTGCTCAGAAACCTGAAAACAAATAGTCTAAAAGCAAGGGGAAATAGCACATCGTCGTGAAAAATACTTGGTCATTTTGTTACCACCATGAGCATCAATCTTATTTCAATGTCAAATAAAAGGGAAATTCTATGAATCTGATGGGCTAGCCTGCAATATCGATGACTGGCCAAACTTTCAATATAACATATTGCAGTATATTTGGTTCAGCAGCAACTAAGCAAGTTACTTACTAGAATTAGGAATTTCACACACCAGTTGTTGTTTTTTTTTTTTGACTCTTTCAAATGACTTGGTAACGTTGACATCATATACAACCATTGTTTTAAATAGCGCGCTATAGCTCCGCTATAGCACGCTATAGCGTTTAGAAAAGGTCTTGCGCTAAGGGTTTTTTGTCCAACCACATGAGCAAACATTTTAAATAGCGCGCTATAGCACCGCTATAGCACGCTATAGCATTTAGAAGTGGTCCGCCGCTAAGAGGCTTAGCGCACTATTTAAAACTTTGTATACAACAGCACAACAGTCAGCTCCCCGAACATGGCATAGCAAGACTCTGAAAACGTTCTTGTCCTCCGGTGTTTTCAGGTGATTGTGCATTAGCAATTCCATAAGCTGAATGTGCATTTCTGTCCTCTTTGTGAGTCATTTTTGTATTTGGATGGTAGACGGCACCTGGTCCCTTGGCTCTTGCTACCGAATACATCCAGTTTCTTACTTCTTTTTTTCAGTTGAAGTTTGTTATACTGCTAGGTGCCTAGGTAGTGTGGAGTGGACTGAAGCGAGTGTTTGGAGTAGCACGTTCAAATTCAGTTGAGACTTGAGAGTAATATTACCAACGTGATACTTCCTCCGTCCGGAAATACCTGTCCTAGAAATGGATAAAATGGATGTATCTATAACTAAAATAAGTCTAGATACATCCATTTCTTTCTTTTTTTGCGGGGGGGAGATACATCCATTTCGGAGACAAGTATTTTCCGATGGAGGGAGTACTCCCTATGTAACTTAATATAAGATGTCTTTTGACACAACTATAGTGCTAAAAAACGTCTTATATTAAGTTACGGAGGGGCACGGTTGGGGGCTTGGGGGCGGGGAAGAACAGACCTAAAAGCAGCTCTCAAGGGCAGCTGCATCTCAGTTTCTTCTCAACCTAAAAGTGATTTTTGTGTATATATGTGTTTGGTTAGTTTTTGTGGTGTTGACTTGAGCCTGGGAGTGGCCTAGCCTGCATAAATCAATGTGAGCTGAGGATGTGGCAGCTCCGCCCAAGTCTTGTCACCTAAATCAGGAACATGGATGTGGCAGCTCCGCGCCTAAGAATGTGACAATGAAATTAACAGTTTCAGTCAGTCAACAATGTTGGGTCAATCTAGATGATGAAAGGTAGCAGCGCTGGTTTCATTGATCAAGGGAATAAGCAAGGCACCATAACCGTTCAGCGATTTCATGGGAGATACAATAAGCAATGGTGGCGGCATTGAGATTCTATCTATGGTTTCCTTGCAGAGATTCCTCTGTCTCGTCTCCCGTGGCACGAGCTACTGATCCATCATCCATCCAAGACCAAAAGGATGTCGTGTTTGCAAGCCTAAGTGGAACATCAGACTTGTATCTGCAACCTGATCAAAGAACGGGCAGCAGCCAAGCAGGTCCCTCGTTGCCAGCCGCCATTAAGCACTTTCCCTAATCCCCCAAGATGAATGAGAACCTCAGGGTCAGGAGCAGCTCCCTCGACCATATCATCATTAAACGATGTTACAAACGGCACGAAACAAACAGATTCAGTGTTCATCATTCCCTAGTAAGCATTACAAATGTCACCAAAAAAAAGTATTACAAAAGTAAGCTTGGAAAGTCATCCAAGCTGCATCTGATGAAGTGAAGGTCTTGCAGGTTCTTTGGGCTGCCGTTATGCGTACCCATCATCCAACTCGGTATCCTCTTACCACGGTAACCCCTAATTTCTAGTCTTTCAAGATACTTCGATGGACAAAGACCCTCAAGCACCTCTGCTTGAACTTGTGGACTGCAGTCCTTATCATCCCAGACCAGTACCAGTTCTGTGAGTTTTTCCTTGCTAGCAAGATTTACATCAACAGCCTCCTCCTTGCTCTCAACATTGTCAAGACCGTGGATCTGCAGCTTGCCTTGAAGCTTGTTTAGGTATTTCAGCTGATGACACTCGTACCCCTGCTTCTTACTTATTGTGAAGAATGGTAACATTTGGAGCCATGTCAGCCTGCCAACGTTCGGAAAATCAAGATCTGCCTTGCTGATTACACGGCGCAGGTTGACAAGGTTCATCATATCTTCACCTCTAGAAAAAGCCAAAAATCTGCAATGACCAAAATATACCACCTGCATGTGGTACAGCTTGGTAAAAGCACCTGGTAAAGTTAGCTTGTGAAGTACTGGAACCATGAAACCAAAATAACGCAGATGCTTCAACTGACCAATAGAATCCGGGAATGAGAATGAAAAACAAAATAACGCTGATGGTACTTTACTCTGTTTACATAGACTTTCAAGTTTGACATGGCATGTACTAGCAGCCAATTTCCCAATCTATTGGTGGTTCTTTTTCTGTTTACATGCACATAACTTACGCCTGACAGTAACAGCCTCCGCTGAAAGTGTCATGTATAGTGCTAAATGTCAAGAGAAATCTGCATTCTAAATGGGCGATCTGCTTTACATATCCATTTTGATCAAGTTATAGCCACACTGGAACTGGATGACTAGGGAGTGACTCTTGAGTGCAATTACACGTGCATCTTCTGCAATTACGCACTGCACATCGTATTACTCCCACCGATCATAAGCATCAAGATATAGCTGTCACCAAACAGTGTTAAGATATGGCCATTAGTTGTGTTCTGATGTTTCTAGGTTTTTCTTTTTCCTTGTCATGTTCAGTTGTATCACAATGCTGAATTAATTAGCTGAACGCAAGCTCATTGTCTCTGGCGAACAATGAACAAACAGAAAACAGAGAAACAAGGTTCATGTACAACAGAAATCAATTCTAAACATGTACTCTTAGAATGGTCATAGTGGTCAGGAAATCAACCATCCATCTCAACTAGGCCAAGTGCAACTAAAATCCTCTTGCTTTAACAGCACAACACTGCAACACAACATAAAATAGCAACTTTGGCAGTTCGTTGGCCATGAAAGGGAATCAACCAAGAGAAGGCTAGCTAGGCTGCAGGATCAATATGTACACAGACCTCGAAGACACCTAAGATGCATAAACAAGTACCATTCTAAGAGTACAACAGAAATCAAAGCTAAACATGGACTATCTGTCAAGCGACTGAAGAAAAAAACAGTTTCAGTCGAGTTAATTGCATGGTGGAGTTAATTGCAGAAAACTTGTTCACATCCGACTTGCGTGGTTGCGACTTATCTGTCTGCAGACGGTCGACAGAGAAACAAGGCTTAACTAAATTTGACATTAAATCTGTAGACTCTCATGTGGTAGAACGGGAGTTCGATGTGCCAGTGATTATTGTTGGTGATGTCATGGGCGCTATGCACCAACTCGTTTCCTACTACTAATAAAGCTCTAGCTTCAAACTCAAAAAGGAAAAATAGGGGCACTCATTCATTTTCGATAGAACACAAAGGATTTTAGTGGTTGCAATCAGTGTGTATTGTATTCATCCTCAACGAGATCATAACTCTAACAAATACTACCTCGGTACCAAAATATAAGAAGTTTTTGCAGTTCAATTTGAACTGCAAAAACGTCTTATATATTGGTATGGAGGGAGTAGTTGATAAAAAACGTGACATGGAAATATACTTCAGCTAGCTAGCTTTCCCACAGCTGTAGATTGACTGAAGCTACATTAACTGAAGCCACGAGTACCATGCAAACAAGAACAAGTGCCTGGTGTACTGTATTCTCCCTCAACGAGACAATAACTCTAATAGCTAGGAAAAAACTTGACATGGAAATATACTTCAGGTACATCTAATACCACAGTTGCCGATTGATTGAAACTGTTAATTCCATTTGTCACATTCTTAGTCACGGAGGAGCACATTCATATTACACGATGTTAACTGAATCTAGCTAGACGTAGCACGGAAACAATAACAATATAGATTGGCATGACCACAGCCAGATGAAATTCCGTCAGTTGTCACGCGCCAACTTGTCAGCAAGGTGTTCAAATCTGCGAAGAGAGTCCACACTATCAAAATCCAAGGTCGCTTCGAACACATAAAGCTGATCTGATAAGAACTCCCCTGAATCTGGACAAATGAGACAAGAAAAAACTCAGACAACACAAGAAGAATTTTCACTCAATTTGTGCATATTATTTCTAGAGTTGTACGACCTTAAAGGAACAAATTTTTGGGACTTATATTAGGTAGGTAGTATCACAGGACGGGGCAGAATAGCATAATATTGATCTCGACTGAATCTGAAATATGTGACTGCAAACACTTGGTTCAGTCAGCTTAGCATCAATACAAGTTGGGATACACTGCCGGACAGAGGCACATGAACATAAATGAATTCAGATCTAAAAAACTCATACAGAATTGGTTTTGCAGGAGTCCATTTACTGCCTAGGCACACTCTATGGGTGTTTGCAGAGCAAGAAACAATGCAACCACCTGCAAACTTATTGTGTTTCAGTCAATCATCTAAACCAATATGATTTTCTTGGAGATTCAGAGCACAACCATGATACTGAGGATATAAGAGTGGTGGAGAGATCGGCTGCAATAAAGAAAAAATTCAGTTGCCCGTGTTGATAAGCACTACCTTCGATCTTATGCAGGTTTATCTCGAGATAGCAACGCAAGATAAAATCATACATCTGAAGATGACTACAAGAGAACTTCTCTGCTTCCTCACATCTATCCAAAGAAGAACTGTACAAAATGAGCAATCTTTGACTTAACAATTTTCTCCAGGTGATATAATCCAAGGTAAAACGGGATATAAAGTTGTATTCCTTCTACATTTATCTTGACAATCAGAACTAGTACTCGAAACTAATATAATAATGACCTGGTGTTTTTAGTGATTCCATCAGGACTCATGCAAAAAGCTACTCATATTGTACAAGATCATTCCTGTTGCTAACCGCATTATCTTAAACGGCGATCGAAACAAACAAGACAAGAAACACAATTATGTTCCTGAGCTTTCTTAGTTTTCCCAATGAGCACAGGAAATTAAACAGTACTAAATCAAACAAGAATTACCAATTGCCACAATGAACATGAAGCAATAGACAAGTCATGTGATAATTATGAAGAGAAGCAGATAACTTGGAGGCAATAGAAACTTTACCACTTCATATTCTCCTTGAAGACAACAATGATGGTGGGAAGTTGATATATGAATATGCCTCATTCCAAGGATAGTGTTGTTTCTGATAAGCCCTCTGAAGCTGCAACGTCTTGATATCCATTGAGAAATATCCAACAAGTTCACTACATGGAGACCAGGCTTCTCTCCTCGTAAAGAACAAGTACCTCTGTGTCGCATCTTTGATAAAATATTTGTATCTAGAATCTAGTGAGATTGTCTTCTCCATCTGCCACTGACTGGGACTCTCGCCTTTGTTCCGTGCAACGGTATAGCTGAGATAGGATGGAGTTTCACAGTGGAAACCAAAGAACCCAAGCCTGCCTTCCCCTGCCTCCACAATGGTGGTACCTTCATAGGTCCATTCTCCTGGGGGGAGGTCAGCAGTGGAGAACTCCATCTTCCTGGTGTCAAGCAAGAGCAACTTTTTCATCCGAAAATTCACCCGACAGTCCCAGTAGAAACAGCCATAAGCATAATGGCGCCTGTTCATATAACCCTTGCCAAGGGCCAAATCACTCAAATCCTTGAATGCAGGAGCTTGCCATTGATTAGTGCTCGACGAGAAGACCAAGGCACCCAGACTGGTTTCCCAATGTGCCATCAAGATGACTCTGAATGCTGTCTCTCCAGTCGCTACCTCGTCCTCGCCTAGGGGAACGAGGAAGCGCTTCCAGCAGGCCTCGCTTACCGGGGGGAACGGGTGCTCAAGCGAAGCGGCTAGGCTATGAGGTAGCGGGGGGAGCACGACGTACCGCCGATGCAAGGGGTCACACACCGCGAGATCTCCGAAGACCGGGGGCTGCCCATGTTTTCCGATGTTGCGGGCGAGGAGGACGCGGCCGTCGCGGATGTCCTGCACGGTCCAGCGGCGGTGGGAGGGGAGGAAGGAGAAGGTGAAATCGGCAGTGACGGCGAGCGTGCGGGCTGCGGGATTGGAGGGCATGGCTGGGTGGAAGCCGTCGAGGTCGAGGAATCCGAGAAGTTGTGGTGCGTGGAGGCAGCGGAAGAAGCGGAGGAAAGACCTATCGGTGGAGACTCGGCGGAAGGTGAGGCAGGCGGCGGAGGCCCGGGCGAGGTCTTCTGGGGTGGACAGCCGGAGGAAGATCTCGGCTAGGAGATGGTCCGGGATGTCCGTTATAGACCACACCATTTTCTTCTCACTGGTCACCCGGAGTCGTTGGGAGGATCGTGGATTGAATGCCGGCGAGGCCTCGACGAGATCGTTGGCGGCCGGAGCAGATAATAGGGTTGGTTTTGAGCGTAGGAAACCCTCGAGGCCTCGACGAGATTTTTGTTTTTGTTTTTTTGAGCGTAGGTGTGTCGGATCGTCTGGGTGTTGGAAAGCGATTCCAGAGATTTATTTCCCTTATTCTTATTCTAAAGAAAATTAACATTATTGAGCTTCGTTTACGATTTCTACTGAGCTCCTCTGCACTTGTGTGTGCACGTTCGGTTTGACAACGGGACCAACTCTGACGTGTATGTTTCAAAGGCCATCTTTTTTTATACTAAATACTGCAATTTCATACTACCTCTTTTCCGCTTTATATAAAGCTCATGCATATTATCTCGCAAAAAAAGGCTCATGCATATTCTTTTTTTTTAGAGCGGCTCATGCATATTCTGTATAGCTAATTTGACCACCGTAATACAAAATAAGTATATATTAAAACATGGAAAACGTTTAGAGTCGGGGCGCCGGCCGAACTTTCGGCCGGATCACGTGCCACGTTGGCTCCAGCGTCCACCGAACCACCCTCCGCGTAAAACATGTGTACGTGGTGGACCTCGTACAACCGCCCCTTTCTTATCCTTACCCCCTGTCCTTTTCCCTGGCCTTCCCTTCTGCGTTTTCTTCTACCTCTAGCCGACCAAAATTTTCTCTCTCCTCCATGCTGCTCACGAATCACAGCAAGCTCCCCTCACCAACGGCCATGGTTGCTGCAACCAGGAGCAGCCGGTGGTGGAGACGGGGGCTCCAGTGCTACAACCTGAAGGTTTTTTGCTGCAACCGGAATCTGGAGATGCGGAAACCAAAGTCCAAGCTTGATGCAATCAGTCGCTGCCGGCGGCAAAGACGACGAGCTCCGATGTTGCAACCAAAGTTTTTTTTTTGCTGGAACCAGGTGACAGAAAAGCTACAACCACTATTGGCCGGTGCTGGAACCGGACGGCGTCGAGTTCGTTTTTGCTGGAACCGGCAAGATTTTTTGCTGCATGGGTAGATGAGAGTTATTTGCTATGACCGACGAGCGAAGACGTGTTTTGCTGGAACCATGGATAATTTTTGCTGAACCGGCTTGTGTTTTTGCTACCACCGGCAAAACCAATGGTGTTTTGTTTTTTGGCTGAAATTTGTTTGCAGGGGAACACAGTGGTCCAAACGGACGACGGCGACGAGCAAAGGCGGTGACGCGGGGGAGATGCTGCAACCACGGTGGCCGCGAGCTGGAACCTACCGGCGGGTGAGCTGGAGTCATCTATTGTTTTTTGCTACCACCGTTTTCTAGTTTGCTGGAAGCATCCCAGATTTTGTTGCCGGCGGCGATGGTGGGCGTCGACGGGAAGGTAGCGACCCGTCGTCGACTAGGCAAGCAAAGGGAGGGGCGGCCGGGGAGCTGGCCTGCAAGGGGAGGACATCCGCCATGGTTTTTTTGTAGAAGAACAGAGCAAAGCGGTTGGTGCGGGGAAGGATAAGAAGGGGATCGAGCGGCTACGAATCATCGGATCGAACGACTGGGGGCTGACCGGCCGAAACATTGGGCCGGCGCGCCGGCGCCTAGTACTGGCCTTAAAACATATACAATGAGAAACTTCAAATGTTATATTTTATAATGGGTTAATTATTCTTTTGCCCTCAGTGGTGTCCATGTGCTCAGTTTTGCCATCAGATGCGAATTGTGCTTAGTTTTGCCCCTAGTCCATGCACATCTACTATGACGAGGCCAAACGGCCAGATTTGAGTCCATTCCGTCCGCCGCCGTTAGGTGTTGTGGGTCCGAACCTTACACGTGGGACCGCATGGATGTCGGTCCGGAGCTGACATGTGGGCCCGTGCAAAAAAAAATCCCCAAATCATTCGTAGGATTCTAGCCGGCCAAATCGACGCCCACTCTGCCCATCCACCGTCCTTACCAGAGATTACATGGCCTAGATAGGTCACTTCCGGCAACCAGAATTCACACTTGGAGAATTTGGCATAAAGGCGGTGCTCTCGAAGTTTTGTCAATACCAACCTTAGATGCTCGGCATGATCTTCCTTGTTCTTGGAGTAAATGAGTATATCATCGAGGTATACCACGACGAATTTATCCAAGTACTCCATGAATATAGAATTGATTAGCCGGGAGAAGGTGGCTGGGGCATTGGTTAACCGGAAGGACATGACGGTGTACTCGTATTGGCCATAACGAGTAACAAAGCCGTCTTGGGAATGTCCCCGTTCTTGATTTTGAGTTGATGGTAGCCCAACCTCAAATCCATCTTGGAAAAGACTGAGGATCCAGCGAGCTGATCATAAAGGTCGTTGATCCTGGGGAGCGGATACTTGTTCTTTATGGTGACCAGATTGACAGGTCGATAATCTACAACCATCCATTCCGTTCCATCCTTCTTCTTGACGAAGAGGATCGGACAAGCCCAAGGGGAAGAACTAGGACGGATGAAACCCTTTTTCAAGGACTCGTCGAGTTGTTTCTTAAGCTCAGCTAGTTCTAAGGGTGCCATCTTATAGGGTCTCCTAGAGATTGGGACAGTTCCTGGAACAAGATCTATCACGAACTCGACATCTCTGTCAGGTGGAACACCTGGCAGTTCTTCTGGGAAGACATTCGGAAAGTCACGGACTACCGGGATATCCTCGAGTTATGGTAGAGGGCTGGCATTAAGGGAGTAGAACTGACACTCAGCCACTTGGGCCAAAACATTGACTGTCTTGCCGGATGGGTGTATAAGTTGAACAGTCCTAGTGTAGCAATCAATCTTGGCATAATGAGCTGTCATCCAGTCCATACCCAAGATGATGTTTATGTCCGAGGACTTGAGAGCTATTAGAGAAGCGAGAAAGACAAGTCTATCGACAAGAATTTCATTCCCATGGCTTACCCTAGAGGTTTTCCATTTCGAGCCAGGAGTTTGGATTACCATGGAAGTGGGCATGCCACAAAAAGTCATGTTGTGCATTCGAGCATAGCTCTCAGATATGAACAAATGAGATGCTCCAGTATCGAAAAGAACAGATGCCGGATGGCAGTTAACAAGAACCGTACCAAGGACGACGTTAGGATCCTCATAAGCTTCCTCAACAGAGACATAGTTGACATGACCGCGAGCAGTGGGGATTGGCTTGACATAGTTCATCTTGCCTGTTGGCTTACCACGGCCAACGGACCTTCCTGGCTGGTTCTGAGGACACTCACGCATGTAGTGCCCTGGTTCTCCGCACTTGAAGCATGTCACAGTGCCAGTGCATGGAGCAAAGTTGGCAGGTGGTCCTCCATAAGTCTTGGGCGGTGCATACTGCTGGGTTGGGCGAGGCGCCTCATAGGATGGCCTCGGAGTGAACCTGGGTGGCAGGGCAGTGTTAGGAACCCGCACACGGCGCTTGTGAGAGCCAGAGACGGATGAGGAACCAAAGTCACGAGGATGCTTGCGTGTGGACTCAAAATCAGTCTGGCCCGTCTCAGCATTAATGGTTTTGTTCACTAACTTCTGGAAGGAGGTGCACTCGTGCAGACGTAGATCTCGGCGAAGTTTAGGGCTGAGTCCCTTGCGGAACCTCGCCCGCTTCTTGGCGTCGGTGGACACTTCCTCAGGAGCATAGCGTGCCAAGTTGCCAAACTCGCGACTATAGCCATCCACGGTTAGCCGGCCCTGGGTGAAATTGCAGAATTCCTCCCGCTTGCGATCCATGAGACCTTCCGGAATGTGATGCTCACGGAATGCCTCTCTGAACTCTGCCCAAGTAGTGATTTGGCCAGTAGGACGCATAGCGTCAAAGTTTTCCCACCAGAGGCGAGCAAGGCCCTCAAGATGGTAGGCGGCATAAGTAACCTTGTCAGCTTCGGCCACACGGGCAGAGTGTATCTTGTGGGTGATACTACGAAGCCAGTCATCCGCATCAAGAGGTTCAGCGGAATGATGGAACTTCGGTGGGCACATCTTGATAAAGTCATTAATTGACACCATGTCATTCCTCTGGCGAAGGGCAGTATTCTGCTCTATGCGTTCCAGCAGACGGTTGGTCTCTCTCTTGTTACTTTCTGCCTCGAGCATTACTTCAGCCAAGGAGGGTGGTTGGGGCAGATTCTCATCTCTAGCCCCACTGGCCTCACCCTGCTCCTAAGCAGCAGGAGTGCTGCGAGTGTTGACCATCCTAGGAAAACAAAACAACGGTTTAGACATGGATGGCAAAACTTTGACATAGGAGTGCAGAATGTAATGGATGACACGGAATGCAGAGATGTTCATCTGTACGACATGGTAATATAGAAACTGCCATATATACACCATTTGTCATACACACCATACATAGTTTAGTACAAGCCAAGTCTAAGGTACAACTGCGGTGAAAGACGATACATCTCATCAGAGGCACTCCAAGCTCCTATACATTATTTATCTACGCCTCCGAAACTCAGAACACACTAAGTCATATTCCACAAGACGCGCAGGACTGTGGAAATACAACTACTACGATACAACTACTGCCTCGTTCTAACTCAGACATTCCCGTAGTAATCTTCGTAAAGATTACCCCCGTAGCATGGAAGTGGAACAGGTGGATCTGGAAACTCTCGAACACTCGAAGGCTGTGGACCATAGGGACATGGATGCGGTCTCGGTCCCGCTGCTGGTGGTAACCGACACCCACGTGGAGGTGTAATACCCCCAACGTCACGCCAATCCATACGATCAGGCAGATCAGTTCGCACGGGGTACAAGTCCCGCATATCCAGATATCCGGCCTGCACGGCAGGTGCAAGCCATGTCGAGGTAGTCCAGTGGGCGGCTCGAGTGTTATAAAGCTCCATCCGAAGGGCACGGACCTCACGGTCCCTATCCTCCAACATCTGAGTAGTAGTCTGAAGCAGTGGCTCCTCATGAGCGGCATCAGTATACAGACCAGTGTAGTAGCCTTCCTCTCCAAGAAGTGAGGCTGGCATGTAGCGGAACTCAGTGTTCAGCAGCAGGGCATGCCTAGCCCGGATGATGGTCATCATCGAGTAAGCGGCATCCTGCACTGCCATCTCGACGGTAACCCCGAGTACATAAGACCAATGGATGGGGTCGGTAGCTCCGGGATACGAAGGGTATATCCGGACTGTGCAGAAATACTGACTCTGGTTGAAATCCCGGTACTGCTCCTCCATAGTGTACTCAGGATACCAACGGTAGCCGGTCTCAGTCAACACACGGACCAACGTGGCCGTGTGACCTGGCACATTAATGCACTGGGTCAAACGAACCACTTGGTGAGGTGTGTGGTCAGACATCTGAAACACGAAATAATACAAAGGCATTAGAATTTCTAGAAGAAATCGGGTAGCATAACAACTATAAATGCTTAAAAAAAAGATTTTGAGACATCATACAAATGATAGCATAGCCACTCAACAACATCATATCAAGGTTCCGGTCCAACTAATCAACATACTGGAAGGGTAGAAACTGAACTGAGGCTTGAAACCAACAGTCCTAAGAGTCTACGGATTAGTAACTCGTGAACCTAGTAAAGATGAGAGGCCTAGTCCTAAACCCCCGTAGAAAGAATAGGCTGACTCAGATCAGAAGGGCATAAGGTAAAGAAGTAAAAAGAGCCTTACGTTCCCTTCCACAATCAATTCCCCTACATATAACTAAGAATTTTCTAGACTCAACATCGACCAGCTTGGCTTGAAGAACCTACAGGCAGTCCGGCTCTGATGCCAACGCTGTCAGGACCCCGATCCTAAGTCACACCGATCTAGCTTGTAACACATCATATCACTTTGCAGCCTCACGCACGGTATCCCCACGGGTGCCACCTTACCTGGCCCGGGACCATTTGCGCATTTTGGCATACGTATATGATAGTGTCGCTAGCATCCATATGACAGAGAACACGGGCCGACATGGCTAGTTATAAACCAAAAGTGGCACTAAATTACAGAGACATGCATCCATGACCCAGCAACGAACGTGTCGGTCATCAACATATGAACCCAAGTCGTAGCAAGCTACATGGACTTAAAGGTACAACGCGTGACATTTCTTGGAAATATGCCCTAGAGGCAATAATAAATTGGTTATTATTATATTTCCTTGTTCATGATAATCGTTTATTATCCATGCTAGAATTGTATTGATAGGAAACTCAGATACATGTGTGGATACATAGACAAACACCATGTCCCTAGTAAGCCTCTAGTTGACTAGCTCGTTGATCAACAGATGGTCACGGTTTCCTGACCATGGACATTGGATGTCGTTGATAACGGGATCACATCATTAGGAGAATGATGTGATGGACAAGACCCAATCCTAAGCCTAGCACAGATCGTGTAGTTCGTATGCTAAAGCTTTTCTAAATGTCAAGTATCTTTTCCTTAGACCATGAGATTGTGCAACTCCCGGATACC
>LR738716.1:72734048-72748809 GCA_902687465.1 Secale cereale
CCCCCCCCCCACCCCCGAACACGTCACTACGGCTTTCTGTCAAGACACAATATCAAGAGGAGCTCCAGGTACGACAATGACGGCGATGGTGGAGAGGTGTGGGCGGGGCTCGGATCGGTGGTGGCAACTGTCATCTTCCTTGGTTGACTTCTTCCCCGCCGTCAAAGCCTACCTCAGCGATGCCTGCGCTCGCCGTGCGCCCAGGCTCAAGGCCGAGCTCGGCAAGGACAACAAGAACCTCCGGGTCTCCGTTATGACAATGAGAAGGTCATTGACGACATCGTTGGGACTGCCATGAGGAGGTCATCAACGACTTCTCCAAGATTCCTACCTTCCTTTCATCCTCGGCGAGGGCCACACTATCACCGTCAAAAACCACCAATGCCGCCTCTTCACCAACAATGCTAGCAGTAGCTGGAACCCCTACCGGGACAAAAGCGTCTAGAACCACGTCCCCTTTTAGCACCTCACCACCTTTGACATGCTCGCTATGCACCCTGATGAGAAGGAGGCCGTCATCGACGACCTCGTCATCGGCGACCTCATGACATTCCAGGAGAGCAAAGAATACTACGCCAAGGTCGGCAAGGCGTGGAAGCGACCGACAAGTCCACCATGATGATCGCCATGGCCAACTTCCTCGACTACGATGTCTACGACCTCGAGCTCACGACGGTCAAGAACAACAACAAGTTGCGAAAGGTCCTCATCGAGACCACAAGCAAGTCCATCATCGTCATAGAGAACATTGACTGCTTCTTCAACCTCAGCGGAAAACGCCGCAAGGACAAGAAGACCGCAAGCGACAAGGACTCCAACAATGATGAAAAGCCCAAGCTACCAGTCCAGACGGAGAAGGATGACATCACCAAGGTGACGCTCCAGGCCTGCTTAACTTCATCGATGGGTTGTGGTCTGCTTGCGGAGGTGAGCGGATCATCATCTTCACCACCAACCACAAGGAGAAGCTGGACTCGGTGTTTATCCAGAGGGGCAGAGTGGAAAAGCACATCGAGATGTCCTATTACCGCTTCGAGGGCTTCAAGGTGTTCGCCATAAACTACGTAGATGTCATCGATCACGAGCTCTTTAGGAAAAATTAGCGGTGCTGCATCGGCGTGCTACGACGACGGCGGGCGATGGTGGGGTTGCTACGGGATGGCGGCGAGGGGCGAGCCGGCGGCAGGGGTGGAGGTAAGGAGGTGTGGGGGCACGCGGGACATGCGTGCAGGGAGTGGGTCAGACTGGGAGGAGATGCGGGGGAGTTTGTGGGAGCGAGGAAGGGAAGGACTGATTCCAGCACGAACCATTTTTTTCCTGACGCAAGCGTGCGCATGATTCAACTGTCATTACGGTTCTGTGCGGGTCAGATCGAACGGTCCACAGACGACCGGCCGAGTGTTTGGGCCGGCACACCGGCGCAAATCACTGCCCTTCGGGATAAGGATCGATTCCTTGGTCACACCATCAGCTAGCTAAACAGTGTTGGAGGTTATTGAGTGACCCGGATTCTCTTTGTGCCTAGGTATTAAGAGCGTAGTACTATCCCAATGGGGATTAGTTAAACACAACCTTGAGGAAAGGGGCATCTTTTGACCTGGCAGAGTATCATGTCAGGATTGAAAACTTTCAAGAGGGGGTCTATTTGGAGACCAGGGAATGGCGAATCAATTAATATCTGGCCGGACCAGTGGATTCCTTCGAGTCGTGACAGGAAAATAATGACACCAAGAGGACAATGTTTGCTGACCTTGGTGAAAGAAATCATTAACCCAGTCACGGGAGACTGGGACGAGGAGTTACTTAGGGATAATTTTTTGGCCTGTGGACGTTGAGAAGATCCTGCAAGTTCCTCTTCCTTCTCACGGACAACCAGATTTTATGTCATGGCAGTTTACAAATTCAGGATGCTTCACAGTTAAAACCGCTTATCATGTTGAATGGTGTGCTACATACCGCACTAGAGCCCGGCTGGACCATGTTGTGGAGGGTGTTGAGCCACACCCGGTTTGGAAGAAGGTGTGGGTTAGTTGTGTTCCTCCAAAAGTGCAAGTCTTCACCTGGAGAGCCCTGCATGGGATCATACCTACTGTACTTTGAGTGATCGCCATATGAAATCACGAATTGTCTGTTCGGGGTGTAAAGTGGAACCCGAAGATTTGAGGCATATGATATTCACATGCCCAAGAGCAAGGGAGGTTGGTGCTGTCTGGGAATGGGAAACAGTGTGATTACAGCAGCGAGACGAGATAGATCAGGTTCAGAGATCCTTGAAGATCTTATGTTTGCGCAATTTCTGAATGAAGATAACAGCCAGATTATACACAGCACGGAAATTGTTATGGTAACCTGCTGGTTCCTTTGGTGGGAACCAAGGAAGTTAGTCAATGGTGGAAAGGTTGGTACTGCAGTTCGTACAGGGCTAAGTATTCGAGGCATTGTTGCAAACTGTAATGCCCAGAAAATGAAGCAGAGAAGAAATTTATTGGCTTGGATGATTTCGAGACTAGCACAATCGTCAGAGATGCTGGAGGCATTGATGAGGATTCAGGTTCAGGGGCCTAGGGAACAATCGTCAGAGATGCTGGAGGGATCTTCATAGCAGCTGTAGTGAGTCATAAGCAACATGCACTTGATGCATCGACTATGGAGGCTTCAGCTATGTTGCTCGGTTTGAGACTAGCACAAAATCTGGGTATTCATGACCTGAAGGTGGAGAGTGATTCCATGGAAATAGTGAATGCCATTCTTTACCCGGCGGCATACAGAGCCTCGGGGGCGGTGATTACTGATGAATGCAGGGAATTGTTAAGTTCTTTTCGCACGGCGACAATTTCTCATTGCAATCGAGAATCTAATGTTGCCGCACATGAGCTTGCTCGCTTTTATTCTAGGTCTAAATTGGAGGAGAAATGGCCGGACGTAGCTCCATCATTTCTAGTCCCTACTATTGTAAAGGACATGATTGTTATTGAATAGAAGTCACCTTAATCTGAAAAAAAACTACTACTTGACAAATGATATACTAGCACTACCAAAAGAAAAAGATCAAAGAGCAGTCCATAGGCAAAACCACACGCGAGAGGACGGGTACCAATCCATCCGTCCATGGACCTATCACATGCTAAATCTTTCTTTACTTCCTACTTGCCGCATATCTAATCGCGCACTTTATAAGTTAATTTACGCTTTCTAGGTGCCTCACGCACGGGCCACGTCAACACCACGCGGAGTCCTGTCAAAGACAAAACAGGGATAAGGCCGGCTAACAAGCGGAGCTCTGCCCTGTCATACAAGTGATGAGCAATACTCTCACTGTCACACCCAAAATAAACTTCTGAAACCCGTAGCTATGTTTTGCACCCTCATCTTACAAACATTGTATTACAAGTTCACAATTGTTAATTAAATTCCATAGTCGCGCTCCAAAGTTCAGCAGGGAAGAGCTACACGATCAATCCATGTTACACAAACTGAATACCGGATCCACACAACAACAACATAGTCTACACATACATGAGCCAGCCAGCCAGCCCAACTGAGATTAAAATCGTCTTCTTGTAGGTGAGGGTGAGGCAACCACATCGGCATGCGAAAAGTCCACGCGACTGAAATCGCAAGCGCTTCGCGTTCTGACAATGACTCTGATCCATCGACTCTCTGCAACACAAGGCAGGAGTTAGTCAGGCGATGCAAAACAACTTCCAGCTCAGAGTGTACACATTCAGTAGTTTAGAAAACAAGCTACCTGCTGGGACAAATTACAGTGGGGGCTATACTGTATATACAGAGTATTACAGGCAGAAGCAGAACAGCATTTGTGTCCCATTGGTAATATTGATCTCACCTGGATTTGAAATTTTGTAACCGTAAACACTCAACTTTTATGTGTATAGGGCCATAACTTGCGCAATGCACGTTGGATCAATAGCCACGCGTATAAGCTTAACATAACAGTTCTTCTAAACACCTTCTCCCTCCGATCCAAATTAATTGTCGCAGCTCTAATACTACTTTGTACTACTAAAGTTATACTAGAGCTGAGATGATTAATTGGGATCGGAGGGAGTAGCTGTTTTTCAATCGGTGCACAGTCAATTTTTTGTCCGTTAGATTTGGTCGCACGCAGCAAGCTCTCTTGTGTCTTAGTGTTTTTGTCTGGGGGTTTCTGGGCAGTGGGCTGTCGGGTTTTCTGCCAAAAAACTGACCCGATTTTAGGAGGTCGAGCTGCTGGTAGGGGAAGGGTGGTAGCTGGGCGAGACTGACAAAAGCGGCCATCAACGGCATAGGAGGTTAGTCTCAACCCCAATTTAATCTACTTTTCTGTCAGTAAGGTGTGCCGCTGTTGTCTTAATTTCGTGCACGGGAGCTCCATGGTTGGAGGGAGTTGAGATCTGTGGGTTCATCAGTGTGTAACTTCACTTCATCTGGATCCAGTTTGCAGTTAATTCTGTCTTTTTTGCGAAAGTTTCCAGTAAATTTCTGGCACCCGTTTCTGGTACAAATCTCTGGCACCCATTCTTTTTAGGAACCTTGCCTTTTACATCATCGATTCTGGTCTATCCTTCATTCCAGAATATCCATCATCGATGCTGGTGTGTATATGCTCAAGTTCAGCATGTGAAATCTGTATATGAGGACATGTCTGTCTCCCGGCAAAGATGAACTTGATGGATGATTTCGAGACTCCTCTGCAAGTTTTGAGGGGACCTGAGACCGACACTAAATGGAAGCACTTTCACTCATTTTTTCCCTTATTGACATGGAAATCCGTCTGGAGTCTGGACTATTTTTCAGTCTGATATATTTTTGTCTAAGATTAGAACAATGTGTATATTTAGGTCATGCTTGAAGTAACATCATCAAGTTTAGTGTTGAACTTTTGATCGACACCATGCAGAGAGCAGTAGCATCAGCAAACATCTATATGCAGACCACAGTCCATTTTCAATAGCTAAATCAAAAGAAGTACAAAACTCCACTAATAGTAATTTCTGTATCCGCTTTCATCCTCATGGTCAATTCTGTACCAGAATTACTACATTTTCTAAACAATAAGTATGCTACATTTGGGTAGTTAGTAACTGACCTTCTAGTACATCAAAATCTTGACATACTGTTCTATACAAATAAAATCTTCAGAGCTGCAGGTGAGTTATTTTTCGTTTCAAGTGTTTAGGCATATTAAGTTCTAGGCCTGTCTGTTCTCATTCCCATTATTATTTCACTCTCTTCTCTTTGAATATATTAAACGATCTTTTCTATGTCAGTTCGTCGCTCAAGTCTATATCATCAGTTCTGTATATACATCTTTTTCTTGTCAGTTTGGAAGTGATACTGACTTCTCTCTTTCTTCAGTCCCTCAGTGTTGTTCGGTCACTAATCTCTGTCCTCAGTCTCTTTAGTCTCTATTTCTTTAGTTTTCGCTCTCTCTTCAATGTTTACTCTATTTTTTTCACATTTTTCATCAGTCACCTTTTTTATGCCTTCTCATTTTTAATTATCTTGTCATCAATTTATCATTTGATGTCTTCAGTCTACTTTCTTCATCAGTACGTCTTTTCCCTATGTCATTCTCAGTAATTGTTTAGTCTTAACTACTCTGGTTATAATTAAGAGATAAGTGCTGGGTGTTCAGTTTTTCATGAGTAAAATGCATCATAGGTCCTAAAACTATTGTTGGCGTGTCAGTTTAGTCCTATAACTTTGAAACTGCAGTTTTTGATCCTAAATCTATTGCAGGTGTGTCAGTTTAGTCATATAACTTCAAAACTGCAGTATTGGTTCACAAAACTATTGGAGGTATGTCAGTTTAGTTCTATAACTTCGAAACTACAATTTTGGATCCCAAAACTAAGTAAGTTTGTTAAGCTTGCATGGCCAGCATCTATGGTGCATTTTTTTTCAAATGATTCCTTTATATGTGTTTACTTCCCAAAACTGGTCCATACACTTCCATGGTGTTGTGTGTGTTGCAACCTGCACACACACACCACCTGCATGGTCATGAGCTATAGGGCAATCTTGCTGAGAGGTTTGGCGCGGCCAACGGGGAGACCCTGATCCAGTCTACATGGAGGACGACATCCCTCTCCCTCGACGCGGCAGCCAGGAGATCCCGAGCCAATCGGGATGGAAGACGCCATCCCACCACCCCCCCTCTCTGTCTCGCATGGCATCATCGTTGCCCTACACTTTTCCCGTAGAGCTCGTCGCGCAAGTTGTTGTTTAGGCACGAACATGACCACAAGTGGGAATTGGCGTTGTTGTCGAACGATGCGGAGGAATGTGCGGAAACTGCGAGGCTGACGCAAAGGTGGGCGAGAGTGACGCAGCCCCAGCAACAACCATAGGTGGATAGCAATTGGACGTTGCGCGGCATATCATTCTGCTACTGCGGGTTCACTACGGGACTCGAGGGCTATGCCTACAGCCAGGGGCCGTCGGCATAGGTCTTTTGCCGTCGGCATAGATCTATGCCGACGGCAGCCGTCGGCATAGGGCCGTCAGCGTAGATCACGTCAGCGTAGTTTGTCAGACCGTCGGCGTAGTTTAGCCGTCGGCATAGGGGGCCTATGCCGACGGCCGTTAGTCGGCCGTCGGCATAGTTTAGCCGTCGGCATCGTTTTTCGCCTGACGGCAACGGACGGCGCCGTCAAAAGCGGCGACGAAACACGGGACGACACGTGGCAGAGATATGCCGACGGCCAAGCCGTCGGCATAGGTGAAAACTATGCCGACGGCTTGGCCGTCGGCATATCCCTGCCACGTGTCGTCCCGTGGTGCCTCCTGGTAGCGCAGCTATGCCGACGGCAAAGCCGTAGGCATAGATGAAAACTATGCCGACGGCTTTGCCGTAGGCATAGCTTGCCACGTGGCGCGTCCTGGGAAGTTCTGGGCTCATCTATGCCGACAGCTTTGCTGTAGGCATAGTTTTTTCCTGTTTTTTCTTTTTCAATTCATTTGACAGCATTTCAAAGCAGAATCTATGACAGCGCTATGCCTACGGCAAAGCCATCGGTATAGCATCTATGCCGACGGCTTTGCCGTAGGCATAGCCCTGCGACGTGGCACGCCCTGGGCACATGTACACAACATCGTCATCATCATCATCATCTACACATCATCATCATCGTCATAAACAAGATCATAGCCCCCAAAGTTGTAAGATCATAATCATCATCTAAACAATGCGGTTATAAAGTGAAATTGTAATTTACACAATCTGAATAAAAAATAATAAGTTTTATTGATATAAATACAGATACAAAGTTCTTATGATTTACATTGGATCAAAGAGGTAAGAAGAAAATAAAATAAAAGTAAGCTTGTTAGATCTTCATCTTGATCATCTGATCCTCTTATGGAATAGAACTTGCAAAACAAACAATAGAGGAAAAAGAAATTTGGTGATGATTTAAATGTTTCATTTCCCTTAGGGACCTTAGGGAAATGCAATGCTGTTTGAGCTGGCACCTAGGATCACTGGAACTGGTCCAAAAACCCGTAATCAGAGAGTTTGCAATAGAAACTAATAAAACCAACAACTAGAACGGTAAGGGATCAAATGGACAGGACAAGAGACCAAACATACAGGAAGTAGTCCACAAGCAGGAAAGAACAGTAGTAGTAGATCAAGTCCTTCATCAGATCATGACAAATGCAAGAGTAGGCCAGAACTGAAGCCATTCCAGAAGCAAGAAAGTCATAGCTCACAAAACATCCAAAGCATAGCACCAGCTCATTGACAAAGTCCCAAACATAGGAGGCCAACCTTCACATGAAATCCAGCTGGCCAAAATAGGTAAACAAATATGTAAATAAAGCACTCCAAGTCAGCAAAGGCAGTTCTATAAAATAAATTAAAGCCAAATGATTAAGTAGTGATTTCTTGTGAGGAAATAAAGTTCAGTAGGAAGATAAGCACCACACAGCTAAATGGAGCAAGTCCCAAGTTAAATAGATACACAGCCAGAAGAACAAGCAATAGAACACCCCAAGGTAGGATTTTGGGGGAGATGTCCTCAGATAGCCTAGAAGTGCTAGGACTAGATCATCGTAGGATCATGAGAAGTGTAGCATCTGTAGCATTAAATCCCAGAGAGGAGCCTCAGAGCGACATCATCGGCTGGCATAAAATCAAGTCACATATGTTCTTATCAGTGAGAGATTTACGTGAGAAAGAGAGAAGGCAAGTGTAGCGTCTGTTCAAATCAGATTTAGGAGCGAGGGGAAATTCGGTAGATGAGATACTATCCATAACCTGGCAAGAGAAGAACTATAGACAAGAGAAAACATTATAATCTTTGCAATTACAAGCATTGTAACTATATAAATAAAATAACTATATCCTTTATAATCTACCAAAAGAACAGTTGCATGTATGATCAATACCAATAGAAGAGGAACTAGTTCATGTTGTTTAACACATAAGAAAGTAAGTAGGCCATGACCAATTTACAGAAATTACCTTTATATACCATTATCCTAACTGCTATAATGTAGAGAACCAGTCATTCATGGGTACTAGAATACTTAAGACAGAGCAATAGCAAGCACTATAACTTATATATGAACAGCATAGGCAAGTGCTAGTATAACTATATACAGTTAACTAATTAACTAGTAGTGCATCACAATGATCTCAGCAGTGTTATCAAATCAACACTAACATCACAATGTCTATCTGAACTATAACCAGGGGCATATGACTTGTGCAGTAGCTAGACACTAGTAGGAACCCTGTTATTTAGAGGAGCTATAAGAACTCTAGCAATATTTAGCACTACTAGTAAGATGTCCCTGATCCTAACAGTATAGCCTTAGACTAGTAATTCATGCCTTTGATCCTAACAGTTTTACAAAACCGATAACAATAGCACAATTAACAGTACAAGAAAACCAGCAACTATATCCATAGTGCCAACAACAGTAGAAACAACCTAGAACCACTTGAACTACATACAATAGGATCTCAATAACATAGTGGCATTATCCAAGTTCTTACACAAACCAGAACACCAAATCAGATACATAAGCAAGGGCATGACCACAGGAGAAGTAGTAATAGGCCAGAGAGGAGGATAAGTGGAACTCACTGGCTAGGGTTGTTGCTGATGCCGAGCACGTCACCATCCTAGCACGGCGAGGCAGCAGCCACATCACCACACGACGCCAACCAATGCCGGGGTTGCGCAGCACGCCGTCCCGACCGGCGGAGGGGCACCGTGCAGAGCAGGATCATCACCCAGGCAACACCAGCACCACGAGGAGGTGTGGGACGTGGCGTACCCGACAGGAGCAGTGAGCAGGAGACTGCCGGCGACGAGGGGCTCATCACCACCGAAACCCTAGCGGAGGGGATCGATGGGAACGACCTCAAGAGGCGAGGATAACCAAATCGAGCGGGTGGGGAAGGTAGATCAGCTCGAGGGGGACACGCCGGTGCCTAATCCGCCGCCCGCTGGCCTCGCCGTCGCCGGAGGTGAGGTGGTGGCCGTACCCTAGCTAGCCACGGGGGATGATAGAGGGTGGGAGCGCCGATTCTGGCCAGAGGGGAAGAAGGCGTGGATCTTGGGGAGCTCGGGGGAGTACTTCCCGCAGCCAGAGCTCGCCGGAATAGGCCGACGTGGGTGGTGGCGGCGGCGAGGGAGAGGGGTTCGCGGGGGACAAAGAAGAGAGGTCGCGAGACAGAGAGGGAGGAGGCGTTCGGTGGAGTTGGGGTGGGCTCTATCTCATGGGCTTTTTTTTCTCTTTTTCTCTAGATGGATGGCTGGATGGATGTGGGGTGGAGAGCTAGATGGATGGATATGCGCCACGTCATCGATCCGTGGCACGAACGTGTCCACCAATAGGAATCAAGCTCATGCAATTGTGTTCTCCCTTTTGTTTTTCTTCTAATTTTTTTTACTCTCTTGGACCGATGAAGGAGGGCAGGTACTAACCGCATCCATACCGGTGAAGGGTCTGACGTCCTCTGGCCTAGCCGCCATCGGAGCAGCGCTAGAGGTGGAGGCCACCGAAACCCTAGCCATGAGGTAGGGTTGTGGGTGGACGGGAGGAGCGGATACTAACGCATGGATGGACGCGGCAGGACGAGGTGTGGCGGACCCAGCTGCCGGCGATCTGTGAGGGGAGAGGAGGATCACGGCGGCATGTCGGATCCGGCCACTTGTAAACTACACCATCTTCGAGTTAGTATCTGGCTATCGAGAGGGAACGTGTCCGGTTTGTGAAGGAAGTGTGCTGCCCGTTGCTCCGTTGAACTCGAAAATTCTCATGCTCTCGAAGGGGGCCATTTCATGACGTGTGCCAGGACATGGAATTTTTCGGGCCCGCCTGGAATATTTGAGACATTTACCGCTTCCGTAGGGTCTCAATGCGGGAAATCGCAGATCTGCACGGCGGCCACATGAAAAGATGTCCATTAGTGGTTTGTAAAATCATATATGATGTCTTTGCAGTATGCGTCGGCCTAGTGCAACGAAAGGAGGAGCAACCCCACCACCGGGAGGGGCGAATGTACCTCGACGACATGTCAGATCTAGCCGTAAAAATCCATGGAAAATCATATGATGCCAGAAATCCTCGGGACCTGGCACAGTGTCGTCATATGGCCCTTGTAGGGTGTGGTAAAATTTTGAGCGTGTTTCACAGAAGTCTGACTAGCGGCCACTTGTAAACTGTACCATCTTCGAGTTAGTATCTGACTATCGAGAGGGAACATGTCCGGTTTGTGAAGGAAGTGTGCTGCCTGTTGCTCCGTTGAACACAAAAATTCTCATGCTCTCAAAGGGGGCCATTTCATAACACGTGCCAGGAGCTGGCATTTTTCGGGCCCGCATGGAATATTTGAGACATTTACTGCATCCGTAGGGTTTCAATGCGGGAAATCGCAGATCTGCATGGTGGCCACCTGAAATGATGTCCATAAGTGGTTTGTAAAATCATAGATGATGTCTTTGCAGTATGCGTCGGCCTAGTGCAGCCAAAGGAGGAGCAAACCCACCATCAAGAGGGGCGAATGTACCCCGACGACATGTCGGACCTAGCCATAAAAATCCACGGAAAATCATACGATACCTGAAATCCTCGGGACTTGGCACGGTGTCGACATATGGCCCTTGTAGAGTGTGGTAAAAATTTGAGCGTGTGTCACAGATGTCTGACCAGCGACCACTTGTAAATTGCACCATCTTTGAGTTAGTTTCTAGCTAACCCTGGCTCCGTTGACCCGGAGATCTACGCCTTTTACTTTCATGGCCTCTGACCAATAGACTTTTCTACCTGGTAGTGATAGTTCAGCCCATATAGGAACATTCCCAAACATAGACTGGGCCTAGCTCACCACTAGATTCCCTTCGGCTTGACCCGACACACACGTCCCCCCTCCCAATCATCATGGGGGCACACCTCGGAGCCGTGTGACGGACGTCTCTGCATGCCACAACACTTTCAGACATGTAAGAGGACCTGGTGCGATGTTTTGGTGGCACCCGACCGACCTAGCCCCGTTAACCCAGAGATCTACACTTTTGACTTTCACCGGACGGCCTTTGACCAATGGACTCTTCCACCTGATTGTGATAGGTTAAATAGTAGGAACATGCCCAAACATTGTCCGGGCCCAATTCATCACTAGATTCCCTCCAACTCTAAATTTATGTAAGTCAACCCATATGTAGATATAAATTTTTGTCTCGTTTGACCAAGGAATGAAAAATATACAAAAAAGTCAAAAAGTACGTTGTCCATGCTCTACCCCATTCCGAGACGAAATTTCATCCATCCATCTATCACAATTCCATCTAAAAAATTCATTAATCCATCCATCTATCACAAATCCAACTAACAAAACATAACAACATTCATCAATCCATCCATCAACCAATATTCATCAATCCATCTAACAAAATTTCATCCATGCACATAACAAATAGTAACAAAATGAAAAAAATGAAAAAAAATAGCTCACCAGGGGCGTTTTTGGCGTCGGTGCAGCGGGCGAGCAGGGAGGCAGGGGGCCGGGGAAGCGTGGACGGGCGCCGGGGCTGCCGCTGCGGCAATCGACGGAGGAGGGCGGAGGGGGCAGAGAGGGCGCGGGTCGGGGTGGAGCTGGGCGGCGATGGCGCGAGGTGGGGGCGGAGGGGGCAGAGAGGGCGCGGGTCGGGGTGGAGCTGGGCGGCTATGGCGAAGGGCGGGGCGGCGGTGGCGCTGGTGGGGGCGAGATCTAGCCCTTTGACTTTCCACAGACGGGCTTTCAACAGTGGACCTCTCCACCCCGGTTGTATCAGGTCAGCACAAAGGGACACCTGGTAGCAACATCCGGGCCAAAACCACATCTACATCCCCTCCGTGTAGACCCGACGCGTCCGTTCCCCCCATCCAGATGCCGGCGGCGACGCCGTACGTGTGGGGGGCCACGTCCCGGAGACGCGTGCCTCCACTTCGGACATGCCACAACACCACCCCGCATCTATGAGGGGCCGGTGCGATGCTCCGGTGGCATTGCTACCCCCCAGGGCCCCCGTCCCGCCTAGTCCTGGAGCGGTTGACCATGAGATCTAGCCCTTTGACTTCCTAGAGACGGGCTTTTAACACTGGACCTCTCCACCCGGTTGTGTCAGGTCAGCACAGAGGTGTTGGGGAACGTAGTATTTTAAAATTTGCCTACGATCACGCAAGATCTATCTACCAGATGCATAGCAACGAGAGGGAAGAGTGTGTCTACGTACCCTCGTAGACCGGGAGCGGAAGCGTCAAGTGACGCGGTTGATGTTGTCGAACTTCTTCGCAATCCAACCGATCAAGCACCGAACGTACGGCACCTCCGCGTTCAGCACACGTTCAGCTTGATGGCGTCCCACGAGCTCTTGATCCAGTTGACCTTCACGGGAGAGTTTCGTCAGCACGATGGCGTGGTGACGGATATGATGTGTTCACCGGCGCAGGGCTTCGCCTAAGCTCCGCGACGGTATGACCGAGGTGTGATTCTGTGGAGGGGGGCACCGCACACGGCTAAAACAATTCAACTTGTGTGTCTTTGGGTGCCCCCCTGCCCCCGTATATAAAGGAGCAAGGGAGGGAGGCCGGCCGGCCCTTCCTGGTGCGGCTAGGGAGTGGACTCCTACTAGGAATAGGATTGCAATCCCATTCCTAGTAGGATTCACCAAAAGAAGGAAGAGGGAAAGGAATAGGAGAGGTGGCGCCCCCCCCCCCAATCCTAGTCCAACTAGGAACCCTAGGTGGGGGCGCCGGACAGCCCTATGGGCTGCCTCTCTCTTTCCCTTTAGGCCCACTATGGACCATCCCCTCTCGTAGGGGGTTCCGGTAACCCCCTCCGGCATTCCCGATAAATCCGAAACTTTTCCGGAACACTTCCGGTGTCCGAATATAGTCGTCCAATATATCAATCTTTATGTCTCGGACATTCCGATACTCCTCGTCATGTCCGTGATCTCATCCGGGACTCCGAACTACCTTCGGTACATCAATACTCATAAACTCATAATACCGATCGTCATCAAACGTTAAGCGTGCGGACCCTACGGGTTCGAGAACTATGTAGACATGACCGAGACTCATCTCCGGTCAATAACCAATAGCGGAACCTGGATGTTCATATTGGCTCCTACATATTCTACGAAGATCTTTTATCGGTCAGAACCGCATAACAACATACGTTGTTCCTTTTGTCAAACGGTATGTTACTTGCCCGAGATTCGATCGTCGGTATCTCTATACCTAGTTCAATCTCGTTATCGGCAAGTCTCTTTACTCGTTCCGTAACACAACATTTCGTGACTAACTCATTAGTCTTTTGCTTGCAAGGCTTATTGTGATGTGTGTTACCGAGAGGGCACAGAGATACCTCTCCGACACTCGGAGTGACAAATCCTAATCTTGATCTATGCCAACACCACAAATACTTTCGGAGACACCTGTAGAGCATATTTATGATCACCCAGTTACGTTGTGACGTTTGATAGCACACAAGGTGTTCCTACGGTATTCGGGAGTTGCATAATCTCATAGTCATAGGAACATGTATAAGTCATGAAGAAAGCAATAGCAGTTAAACTAAACGATCATAGTGCTATGCTAACGGATGGGTCTTGTCCATCACATCATTCTCCTAATGATGTGATCCCGTTGATCAAATGACAACTCATGTCTATGGCTAGGAAACATAACCATCTTTGATCAATGAGCTAGTCTAGTAGAGGCATACTAGGGACATACTGTTTTGTCTATGTATCCACACATGTACTAAGTTTCCGGTTAATACAATTCTAGCATGAATAAAAGACATTTATCATGATATAAGGAAATACAAATAACATCTTTATTATTGCCTCTAGGGCATATTTCCTTCAAGAGGGACACCTGGGAGCAACATTCGGGCCAAACCCTCATCTACATCCCCTCCGCGTAGACCCGACGAGTCCGTTCCCCCCATCCAGATGCCGGCGGCGATGCCGTACGTGTGGGGGGCCACGTCCCGGAGACGCGTGCCTCCTCTTCGGACATGCCACAACACCACCCCGCATGTATGAGGGGCTACTGCGATGCTCCGGTGGCATTGCTACCCCCCGAGGCCCCGTCCCGCCTAATCCTGGAGCGGTTGACCACGAGATCTAGCCCTTTGACTTCACACAGACAGGCTTTCAACAGTGGACCTCTCCACCCGGTTGTGTCAGGTCAGCACAGAGGGACACCTGGGAGCAACATCCGGGCCAAATCCACAAATACATCTCCTCTG
>LR738716.1:72776224-72788972 GCA_902687465.1 Secale cereale
TGTGAAGAGGCTTGATGCTTGTGAAGAGTCTTTGTTGCTTGTGAGAGACCACGATGCTTGTGAAGAGGCTTGATGCTTGTGAAGAGTCTTTGTTGCTTGTGAGAGACCACGATGCTTGTGAAGAGGCTTGATGCTTGTGAAGAGTCTTTGTTGCTTGTGAGAGACCATGATGCTTGCAAGATCAATATATGTTGTTATCAAATGTGTTGTGATCATTGTACTCCATGTTTGTATGATCTGTAGGTGTTGTCATAATGTCATCAAATGTGTTGTCATCATTGTACTTCAAGATTTTTATGTGTTTTGGTCCATATGTTTTGATCATATGTGTTTCTCAATTTTCAGTAAATCACTTAGATGAATTTTCAGTATTGAATTTAGAAGAGCATAGAAGAGGAGAGAGTTCCTGGATTTTGTACTGTTTGTTGGAGAGGAAAGGAAAGGAGAGGAGAGAGGAGAGGAGAGAAGAGAGAGGAGAGAAAAGGATATGAGAGAAGAGAGAGGAGAGAGGAGAGGAGAGAGCCTAGAGCACATCGTCTACTCCGTCCTGATGCTGGTGGTGCTTAAATCTCAAGGAATTCAGGACAGTTTCACTAGTTAATCATATTGCTGCCACAGGTGCAAGGATGGGCCATTTGGTAGGCGAGAAAAGCCCGGGCGATCCGGAAATTCGACAAGACTGGACCATGGCAAAACTAACCTTCCCTATTATACAAACAAATGTCAACACTTATTTGAAATGGAGGGAGTACATGTTTGAAAAACTACAGTCATGTTCATCGACGAGTGTTCATGTACAAACAAATGAAAACAAATGAATTGGAACATAGGGAAATTGCAATGCGGTCCTTCACAGGACAAACAAATGAAAACTACTGTCATGTTCATGTACATGTTTGAATTGCAATGTGGTCCTTCAGAAAAAAGTGGAGATATGATGTTGAATGCTTATGCCTAAACTAACCTTCCCTACTGCAGCGAATTCAACAAGATGTTGTGCCGGCAAATGAAGAGAAGGCGTTTATATTCACGGGTCATAGGATGGTCAAGAGGCTGCTGCATACTCCATCCTAAGGTTACAGTAACAACAACCTTGCATTTCCTTTTACTCACCCAGATCAACCTACTGCTATAGTACTCCTACAAGTTCAGAAAATTCAGTACTCCTACAGTACACCTATATAGGTGAATCCCTTCAAACTTATACCCACAAGTTCAGAAAATTCAGTACTCCCATAAAATGAGTACTCCTACAGTAAGCCTATATAGTGAACTTTCAACTAATCTACTCACAAGCAAGTTTTAGCGTGGTTCAGTTTCAGCTAAGAAACCAAATTTAGTGCACCCACAACTTCAGTAATGTACACCTACAAGTTCAGTGATATACTCATTCACAAGTTTCAGTGTCGTTTAGTTTCAGCTAAGAAACCAAACCAATTTGATGGCAGCAACTGTAAGAGTAACAATAAGAGGGGCACCGAGGAGGAGCGAACCTTGGGGTTGGTATGCATCTACTCCTCCGGTCCTCCCGGCGCCATTTCTACATGGCCGTGGCTGCGGCGTACATGGACCTCGCGAGATCCACCTGGTGGACAAACACTCATGCGCTCTTTCAGGGAAGATAAAAATGGTGGGAGAAATGAAGAGTGGGCCTGCCTTGAGGTGGTGGTGTTGGATCTGCAGCGAGGTGAGGAAGATAACCGCCTTGTCTACTTCATCCCCGCCGGTGGCCGTCTCTTGGCTCCGCTGCCGTAGGCGAGCTGCTGGTGCTGATGTTGCCGGTGGCCGTGCAGGTGGGAGCTGCTGGTGCTGATGTCGCCGGTGGCCATGCAGATAGGAGCCGCTGGTGTTGATGTCGCCGGTCGCCACACGCTTCAGATCCGCCAGACTAAAAAAGGCATCTTTGGAGAGACGACGATGCCATCTTTGGTGGGGGCGAGAGTGAGTGGGCGAGGGGAATCGAAGAGGAGACGTCGGGTAGAGGGAGGCGGCGACGCCGCCGGCGAGAGGAGGCGGCGACGCCGCCAGCGAGAGGAGGCGGTGACGACGACATCGGGGAGGAGTGGGTGAGCGAGGGGAGTGGGCGCTGTCGGCGCGTGGGTAAAAGTGGAAATGAAGAAAAATTCGTTACGCTCGCGAATTTCTACGTGAAAAGCAAAACGTTCTTATATTTCGGGACGGAGGGAGTAGATTTTTTTTTAATTCGTCTAGTTTTCAATTTAGAAATCTAGACAAAACCAAATAAAGTGCAGAATGAGTGTACGTATTTTTTTTGGACAAACCCACCAAAATTTTGTAAGAATTCAAATAATTTTGAATTTAAAAACACAAATAAAAAAATATAGTGGGAATGAATGTACGTAAATTCGTTTGGAGAAATCAATGAATTTTTTGTTTGGATTCAAATAATTTTAAATTAGTAAATATGGATAAAAGAAATTATAGGTCAGAATGATGTACGCAATTTTTTTGGGACAACTAAATGAATTTTCTGATTGAATCTGAATAATCTAGATAAAACAAAATATAGTTCATAATGTTCTTTAGGACAAATCAGCGGATTTATTATAAATTCGAAAATCTAGAAAAATTATATGTAAAAATAATGTACGTAAATTGGAAAATCTACATAAAAGAAAATATATTCAGAAAGTGTACTTTTATTCATAGGTGATATACATTAGTAGTCTAGTGAAACATCAATCACAATCAATTGCGGTGGGTAGGTCGCTAGCGGCATTACAATTGGTCACTTGTTCAAACTCGCTCCGTCCCATTTTTTCCAGCCCAATAAATTTACAACGTATACTGATGGGTGGGACCCAACAGGCAATTATTGTTTTAGTTCTTTTGTACAAAGTAAAAAACGAGGGTGTTTCTGCAGGAAAAACATCACATGCACTAGCTACTGACAATGAGCCCTAGCCACACTGGCGTGCCATGTCGGCAGCGAAAGCACCCGAATACACCCATGTACCGGAATTGTGACCGTATTTGCACGTCCGCGCAAGTTTGATGACCAGAAACATGTATTTTACAAGTTTGTGCACCAAACTGACCGTCGAGCGCAAGTTGTAAGACTTCTAGTGTATTTACCTCTTTTTGTGAGCATGATGAAACAATACAACACTTATTTATAGAATGCGCACTCGCCAAATTGCTTTGGAGAACGATCCATATAGCTTTTAACATTACTCCTCCAGCTGACATTCAATCGTTGTTTGGAACGTGGTTAGCCGGGGTGGAGCATACTATTGCAGCTCCTATTCGGATTGGAATATGTGCTCTCTTATGGGCTATATGGAATTGCAGGAATGATACGATCTTTTACAGGCAACATACATTAACATTCTTGCAGGTCATCTTCAGAGCTTCAGCACGGATCCGTACGTGGTCCTTACTCACTCCTACAGACTCCAGGGAGCCTTTGGTTACTGGGTGCAACCAGTGGGAGATGGTAGCGCGGGCTATATTCAACCGGTTTGGATGGAGGTTACATAACAGGATAGGAGTCTAGGGAGCTTACTCTTCACTTTTGCCATCCGGTTGTGCTTTTGAGCTTGTACTTTTTATTTTCTTCGTTCCGCTCCTCTTGCGAGCTGTAATATTTACAAACTGTATGACTTTTGAGACTTTTTAATAAGATGGCTGCATGCATCAACATGATGCAGAGGCCGGGTACAAGCCTCCATTTCCAAAAGAAAAAAAATTCACAACTTTAGATGATCCGTTAAAAGTACCGGATAATCCACATCCGACGGATATTATCTATACCATATTCGCTGGATATCCAGTTGGCCAAAATTCGTATCTCTATCTCTAGAAATATCCAGGCGGCGAGTGGGTGATCAAGCCGATCGCGCGCGAGGTCGGGGACGCCGCTCGGTGGAGGCTGGGTGGCGGCGGAGTCCGAGATGAGGCCGGCGATGACGGACGGCGTGGGACGTCGTGCGGACAATCTTGTCAGCACCGGCACCCGGGCTGCCAAAGCAGCACCGGCGCCCGGACAGCGAAGCCCGAGTTGATGTAGCCGACGAGCCTGATGCAGCCGTCCCGACGCAGCCGAGGACGAGGCCGGCGAGGTAGACCGCCAGGCCGTCATGCAGACGTGGCAGAGGCGGATGACGCGGATCGATTGGCGGGCCGGCACGCGAGCGACGGCTATGATTGGCCATCGCATGGCGTGAGGTCGCTGGGTCGGGGCGATGCAGGTTTTCCGGTCGGAGCAGGGCAGGCGACGGGCGGATCGACGCGCGGACAGCGGCGTGCCCTGACGGGCCGCCTCGGCGCGCGTGTCCGCCGGATCGGAGGAGAGGTCGGCTGGTCACGCCGGGGTTGGAGTAGAGGCGCACAGGGTTCGACGACGGCGGCGGGCGACGCAAACCGGTCAAGATTAGATCGGCAAACAAAAAAAAAACGTCGATCAAGACGACCGACGAGAGCGAAAACTCCCGGAGCAAGGGCTCGGGAAAAAGACTCTCTAGGGCAGCCGGCCAACACGGCCGGTTGATGAACCCTAGGTACGGGCGGCGCGGCCCCCAGCAGCGGTCATGGAGGCCGACCGCCCCGGGGGCGGCGCGCGGGTGCGGAAGCGGCAACGGCTAGGGTTTAGATCGTGATTAGTCTGATACCATATTAGAAGGGAGAGAGGAATTTGGTGGAATAGTTCTTGTATTGCTTGAGCCTCGTGGACATATATATAGAAGTACATGATCTACTTGAAGTGCAAGACACGCCAGAATATTTCCTAGTCTAACCTATGTTCCCTAATACAGCAACATAGGAAAAACTATCAATAACTATAATACTAAAAAAGTATTTACCTCAAATAGTAATATTAAAAAAATGTATTTACTGATGCTAATTTGGCGTTCAAATTCTGGATAATTTTCTCTACAAATTCCGTCAAAATGTACACCGTGTGACTTGTTTGTCTTTATTCCTTCTTATTTGATCATTAGTGTATATCTAAAACTAAAGAGTTTGGAAATTGTCCAATGATGATTAAACATTAGTATTGATGGCTTACATTACATCTAACCTTATTTTAGTTTCCTCAATCCGTCTGATCATTGATCATAATGTAGTTATGCTTAAATATGGTGCAAAATCATGCCTCTTCTGCACATGCTCATCTTACAAATTATTAATATCTCTTGCCATCTATATATCCATCAAAACATGCTCATCATAAGGTCAGAGGTGTTCTGGCTGAACCATTTTGGCACCACCTTCAACACGGTGACCATAAGGTGAGCTTGCGTGCGCTGGTAAGCAATGCTTCGCATTCTCTTGCCTGATCATTACCATGTGTCTGTGTCTTCGGGTCTGCTGTAGCAGTTTTATACTTCATCAGAACAAGGAAGTTTTATAGGCGAATTATATACGCCAGACTAGTGTCTTTTGTTTTGTAAACGACGCTCTGTTTTTGTTCTGTTCTTAGTACAATATCATGTTACATTTGGTCAGGGCTGAAAGAATGCAGAATTGGGTTGCTTAATTAGTTAATTAATTAATGAACGGGCCAATTCAGAATTGGGTTGCTTAATTAACTCTACGAGCAGGAAAATTCGATTGCTAATTGGGTATTTTCACTGTCATGCGTAGTGGCGACATTGGGTTGGTGAAATGGTAAGAAAGCCTGCATGATACCATGTTTATTTTCAGTTCCCTGAAAAAACAACTTGTTAGCCTTTTGGTGTAGGTGAAGCATTGTTACAGTAGCATCCTGTATTGTTGCACGCTTTATATGCAGCAGCATTACAAGTGAGAGAAGAAAGAAATATTGTTTCAGTTGGGAGGTGCATTATTTTTCCCTCACCAAAGATTGCATTTTTGTTATGTAAGGGAGCACTAGTGAACAAGCTCACTCTTTTTCCTTGGCTTCCTGGCGTGATGTCACTTCACTTGTCACCTTGCTTAATATCCTCATTGGCTGCCTCGGGTGCTTTGTCCTTCTCTTTATCTCCCTCCTTGGCTTTCTTCACCTCTATCTCCTCTTCTTCCTTAGCTTTCTTTGCTTGAACCTCCTCTGCCTCCTTCACCTTGGCCGCCGCCGCTTCCTCCTTGGTCTGCTTGAGTGCCTCGATTAGGCCTATCAAGCACACGCCCGGGTCCCTCTTTTTCTTCTTCGACATGGGCATCAGGTTCTCTGCAACGTCAGCGGGTGACATGTCGGTCTCCTCGAGCAGGCGCTGAACTTCCCCAAACAGCTCATGCTCAATGACATCTAGGTAGTTCTTGGCGAGCACCTTGAAGCTGTCAAAGCGGCAGTAGGACATCTCGATGTGCTTGTCCATCCTGCCCCGCCGGATCAGCGCCAGGTCCAGCTTCTCCTTGTGGTTGGTGGTGAAGATGATGATCCGCTCACCTCCGCAAGAAGACCACAACCCGTCGATGAAGTTAAGCAGGCCCGAGAGCGTCACCTTGGTGGCATCGTCCTTCTCCGGCTCTATCGGTAGCTTGGGCTTGTCATCGTTGTCGGAGTCCTTATCGCTTGAGGCCTTCTTGTCCTTGAGGCGTTTTCATGTGAAGTCGACGAAGCAGTCGATGTCCTCTATGACGATGATGGACTTGCCCGTTGTCTCGATGAAGAGCTTCCGTAACTCGGTGTTGCTCTTGACCGCCTTGAGCTCGAGGTAGTAGACGTCATAGTCGAGGAAGTTGGCCATGGCGGCGATCATGGTAGACTTGCCTGTGCCGGGCGGTCCGTAAAGGAGGTATCCGCGCTTCCACGCCTTGCCGACCTTAGCATAGTATTCCTTGCTCTCCTGGAACGCCATGAGGTCGTCGATGACAGCTTCCTTCTCATCAGGGTGCATGGCGAGCGTGTCAAAGGTGGCGGGGTGCTCGAAGGGGACATGGCTCCAAACGCTTTTGCCCCGGTAGGGGTTCGAACTGCCGCTAGCATTGTTGGTGAAGAGGCGGCGTTGCCGGTTCTTGATAGTGACAGCACGGCCCTCGCCAAGGACGAAAGGAAGGTAGGAGTCAACGACAAGGTCGCGGTGCCGCTGATGAAAGACGACTCGGTAGAAGCGCCTCTCGTCCTGGCCAGGGTATAAGCTGATGACGTTGGCCTTGGACTGCCTCTTTGAGGCGTACCACCAGATGATGATCCCGCAGAAGTCATCAGTGACCTCCTCGTGATCGTCGACGGAGACCCGGAGGTTCTTGCTGTCCTTGCCGAGCTCGGCCTTGAGCTTGCGTGCGCGGCGGGCACAGGCCTCGCTGAGGTAGGCCTCGACGGCGAGGAAGAAATCGCTGCGCTGGAAGCGTTCGGCGCCGTACTCCGAGATGGTGATCTGGAGGTAGGGGTTGAAGCAAGCGGCGAGGCAATATGATATCTCAATTTGCTTGTCCATCCTGCCCTGTCGTATCAGCGCCTGATCCAGTTTCTCCTTGTGGTTTGTCATGAAGATGATGATTCGTTCACGGATGCATGGTGACCATAGTCGTTGATGAAGTTAAGCAGGCGTGAGAGCATCACCTTGCTTTCATCGTCGTTCAGTGGGTCTTGTTAGCATTTTGTATTGTTACATGCCTTATATGTAACAGCATTACAAGTGAGATCACTGGATTTTTCTTTTGCAAGGGAGCACTAGTGAACAAGCTCACTGTTTTTCCTTGGCTTCCTCGCTTGAGGTCACTTCACTTGTTGATATCTGGATCCTCCGGTGCTTTGTTCTTCCCTTTGTCTTCTTCCTGGGTTTCTTCACCTCTGCCTCCTCTTTCTCCTTGGCTTTCTTTGCTGCAACCTCCTTGGCTACCTCTGCCTCCTTCACCTTGGCTGCACCGCATCCTCTTTGGCATGCTACCCTACATCAGCGCCTCGATGAGGCCAGTCAAGCACTCGTCGGGCTCCCTCTTTTTCTTCTTCGACATGGGCATCAGGTTCTCTGCAACGTCGATGGGTGACATGTCTGTCTCCTCGAGCAGCCGCTAAATTTCCCTAAAGAGCTCATGCTCGATGACTTCTAGGTAGTTTTTGGCGAGCGCCTTGAAGCCCTCGAAGCAGCAGTAGGACATCTCGATGTGCTTGTCCATCCTGCCCCTCCGGATCAACGTTGGGTCCAACTTCTCCTTGTGGATGGTGGTGAAGATGATGATCCGCTCACATCCGCAAGCAAACCACAACCCGTTGATGGAGTTAAGCAGGCCTGACAGCATCACCTTGGTGAGGCCATCCTTCTCCGGCTCTACCGGTATCTTGGGCATGTCATCATTATCGGAGTCCTTGTCGCTTGCGGCCCTGTTGTCCTTGTGGCATTTTCCGATGAGGTTGGCGGAGCAATCAATGTCCTCTATGACGATGATGGACTTGCCGGTGGTCTCGATGAAGAGCTTCTGCAACTTGGTGTTGTTCTTGACCGTCGTGAGCTCGAGGTCATAGGCGTCGTAGTCGAGGAAGTTGGCCATGGCACCGATCATGGTGGACTTGTCGGTGCCAGGCGGTCCTTGTCCATAAAGGAGGTACCCACGCTTCCATGCCTTGCCGACCTTGGCGTAGTATTCCTTGCTCCCCTGGAATTCTTGCTCCCTGGGAGGCAGCATCGCTGGTTCTACAAGAAGAGTACAATTGTGTAGGGTCACTGTTTCATTATAATTTGTTCTGCCCAGAGACATCACAGAGGAAATAATGCATCATGTTTATTTCCTGAAATTCTGTACCTGCCACACTGGGTGGAGCTATCATTTGGGTTAATTGCATGAACTTTCAGTGTTATTGTCTTGAGTTTTCAGCTAACTATATTCCTAACTCTGACGATGCAAACGTGTGTGGATCCAACATTGCACACGCTTTGCTCAATAATCCTAACCTGCACTCTCTTTCTCGACGACGTAGCAAACTAGCAATCGTAAGGCGCATTTATTTGGCAGTGTATCATGTTTTGTCTTGTTACTCCTTTATATGGCATTAAACCGTCTATCCATTTTTTCGAACAGGGTTTTCTAAGCTTGAGTGGAGCAATACTGGTTCAGGTGCAGCACACCCTCCATATTGATCCTGGCAGCTTCATACTTATGCTAGCGATATTTCCCACGGCCATCGCATTGCTGCTCATGTACTTTGTCGACGTCCATAGCGCTTATCGGCGGTACACAAGAAGTTCCTTGATGCCTTCGCTCTCATGGCCGTTTCTGTTGCCGGTTACCTGATGGTTGTCATAATCCGTGACCAATTATTCGTGATAAGTTCAGCTGGACAGAGTGTTTGTTTCGCAATACTCCTGCTGTTGATCATGTCTCCAGCAGTTATTGTTGTATCAGCTCACAAGATGGAATCGACACAATGAGAAGAGCCAGCTCTAGCACTGCGTTTGTTGCACAAAGAAAACCTGAATGTGGTGCAGGCCATGTGTAAACTCGACTTCTGGGTGCTCTTCCTTTCGATGGCCTGCAGGATGGGATCGGGGCTAGCCGGTGAACAATGCCAGCCAGATAAGGGGCTCCCTTTGGCTACACTTCAGAACAAAGAAGTTTTATAGGTGTCGCTCTGGAGCATCTGGAACTTCTCAGGGAGGTTCGGTGCAGGCTACGTCTCCAATCACTTCCTCTAGTCGCGAGGAGTAGGCAGGCCTTTTTCATAGCGGCAACGCTTCTGGTCATGGGTGTAGGCCACAGCATCATCTCCTCCAGTTTCAACGTGTAGCTCTATGTCGGCTCTGGTTTCCAAAGGTGCTTCTATGACAAGGAGTCGCCACAAGGTGAGTTTGCCTGCACCGGTAAGCACTGCTTCACACTCCCCTTCCTGAATATGGCATGTGTCTCTGTTTTCGGGTCTGCCGTAGCATTTGTATTGTTCATCAGAACAAAGAAGTTTTATAGGTGAGTTATATACGCCAGACTGCTGTCTTTTGTAGAGAGTAAACGTATCATGTTAGCATTCGGTATTATATAGAACTAATGTACTAGTACTCCCTCCGTCCGGAAATACTTGTCATCAAAATGAATAAAAGGGGATGTATCTAGATGTATATTAGTTGTAGATACATCCCTTTTTGTGCATTTTGATGACAAGTATTTTCGGACGGAGGGAGTAGTATATAGCAACATTATCATGGCTACTTCTTGTCTGCATTAATAGACGAGAAGATGAGTGCTACATATTTTATTTAGACACACACTGCATCTGTTTGTGTTTGTGTCTTGTCCATCCTGCCATGTCGGATCAGCGCCGGGTCCATTTTCTACTTGTGGTTCATCGTGAAGATGATTATCCGCTCACGGCCGGATAATGCCATAGCCTGTCGATGAAGTTAAGCAGGCATGAGAGCATTACCTTGCTTTCGTTGTCCTTCAGTGGGTCTTGTTAGTATTTTGTATTGTTGCACGCTTTATATGTAGCAGCATTACAAGTGAGATCACTGCATTTTTCTTTTGCAAGGGAGCACTTGTGAACAAGCACACTCTTGTTCCTTGGCTTCCTGGCTTGAGATCACTTCACTTGTTGATATCTCAATTGGCTTCCTCTGGTGCTTTTTCCTTCCCTTTGTCTTCCTCCTTGGCATTCTTCACCTCTGCCTCCTCTTTCTCCTTGGCTTTCTTTGTTGCAGCCTCCTTGGCCTCCTCTGCCTCCTTCAACTTGGATGCCGTCGCGTCCTCTTTGGCCTGCTTGAGCTCCTCGATGAGGCCAGTCAAGCACTCGTCGGGCATCCTCTTTTTTCTTCGACATGGGCATCAGGTTCCCTGCAACGTCGGCAGGCAACATGTCTATCTCCTCAAGCAGCCGCTAAATTTCCATAAAGAGCTCGTGCTCGATGGCATCTAGGTAGTTTATGGCGAACACCTTGAAGCCCTCGAAGCGGTAGTAGGACATCTCGATGTGCTTGTCCACTCTGTCCGTCCGGATCAACAGTGAGTCCAGCTTCTCCTTGTTGTTGGTGGTGACGATGATGATCTGCTCACCTCCGCAAGCAGTCCACAGCCGTCGATGAAGTTCAGCAGGCCTGAGAGCGTCACCTTGGTGACATCATCCTTCTCCGGCTATACCGGTAGCCTGGGCTTGTCATCATTGTTGGAGTCCTTGTCGCTTGCGGTGTTTTCCGGTGAGGTCGACGGAGCAGTCAATGTCCTCAATGATGATGATGGACTTGCCCGCGGTCTCGGTGAAGAGCTTCCGCAGCTTGGTGTTGTTCTTGATCGTCGTGAGCTCGAGGTCGTAGACGTCGTAGTCGAGGAAGTTGGTCATGGAGGTGACCATGGTGGACTTGTCGGTGCCGGGCGGTCCGTACAGGAGGTACCCACTTCCACGCCTTGCCGACCTTGGCGTATTATTCCTTGCTCTTCTGGAATGCCATGAGATCGTCGATGACGGTCTCCTTCTCATCAAGGATCATGGGGAGCGTGTCAAAGGTGGTGGGGTGCTCGAAGGGGACGTGGCTCCAGATGCTTTTGCCTCGTTAGGGGGTTCCAGCTACCGCTGGCATTGTTGGTGAAGAGGCGGCGTTGGCGGTTTTTGACGGTGACAGCGCGGCCCTCGCCGAGGATGGAAGAAAGCTAGGAGTCCTGGAGAAGTCGTCAACGACCTCCTCATGGTGGTCCTAGAGAAGTCGTCAATGACCTTCTCATGGTCGTCAACGGAGACCCGGAGCTTCTTGTTGTCCTTGCCGAGCTTGGGCGCGCGGGGTCGCAGGCATCGCTGAGGTTGGCTTTGACAGCACGGAAGAAGTCGACCGAGGAAGATGACGGTCACCACCACCAATCCGAGCCCCGCCCACCTCTCCAGCATCGCCGTCATTGCAGGACCTGGAGCTCCTCTTGATAACGTGTCTTGACAGAAAGCCGTAGTGACGTGTTCCGGGGGTGACTAGCTTAGGTCGAAGCTAACTAGCCAAGCAGGAGCTCCGAGGAGAACCGGTTGAGCAGGTTAGCTATTTTTGTTTTTCTACTCGGGTCAGCTGGATAGCTGATTTCTTTTATTTTTTATAGGGAAAGCAGGAAGAGGGCTGATGGGCGGAAGAGGGGGTGGCCCAGCGAGCTTTTAGCTGCTGCTGGGCCGTGATCGAGCACACCGCCGCTCTCGGTTCGCCGTGCCCGTGCGTGTATAAAGAGAAAGAAAAGATTAGTACCACACCGCTCACCTCGGAGCCTACGTACCGCTCGGTTCGCTGTGTGATTTTAGTACCACACCGTGCCTAAACAAGAATAAATTAGTACCACACTGCTGGCTTTGAAGCGTACTTGGCGGTCTAAATAGCGTGATACTGACACACTTATCGCCGAGGACGCAAAGCATATACACCAGCTTGCTGGTCCAGGGTCTGTCGAGGCAAAAAGCAGTCATCACATACTTTCTGGCCGGGCCAGGCCGTGGGCCTGTCACCTTAAGTTGCTGTTAAGTCGTGCATGAGGGGGGTCAGAAGTATGGATTGGCGTCAGTCTTTTTTTTTTCCGTAAGCCTTCACTTCTGTTTCGGACGACCCAAATTTCAGCCGGTCACGCCCTAGCCATCAGATGCGATTCGCATGGGCTGTTCGAGTTGCCTGAATGGTTTTTGCTTAGCTCTCCAATGCCCCTTCCCCACCCTGCATCTCGCCCAATATCGCGGCTCCCGTCACTCTCGGCCGCGGAACCGCGCCATGCCGGTCCGAATCACCACGCCTCGCAGATGCCACCACCCTCGGTTGCAGCATCCATGGATCCCGTCCACGGCCACTCGCATGTTACACTTGCACTGGTTCTAGCAATGGTGTGCATGGTTGCAACATTTCACCACGGGCCTCGAAACTCGCCAGCTTGTCATGATGAC
>LR738716.1:72795354-72813578 GCA_902687465.1 Secale cereale
GGGGGGGGGGGGGGGAATGCAGAACGAACTGCCCTAAAGTTGAAGTAAATTACCCGCCCCGCCATGTAAAAGTGGAAAAAAGGAGAGTTCCTTTGAATTATTTCTATGTCATGGGCCCCTTCATCTTTTCATACATCGTGAGGCTGACATTTTCTTTCTATTTTCATACACGCACCGTGGATGTACTAGAAAACCACATGCATCAAGGATCAAGTCCAATATCGGTCCATTGTGAGCATGTTATTATGCACGTCGGTTGGTGCATAAATTTTTAAATATGTGTATATACATAGACTGAATATTTGGAACTTGATTTAAAGACTATGATTTTATTATCTGTTATGTGAAAGGGCTTTTCTCCTGTCTGATTCTCTAAAAACCACAATTTGAACAAACAAAAAAACAAGACAGTGAATTGCAATTATATACCTAGCACAAGATAAATAACCCCTACTAAATGATGCAAACAAGAACAACCAACTGCAGTATTGAACTATCAAGCATTAGACAAGCTGGGAGATAACCAAGAAGGGACGAACATAGCAAAGATGCAATAGAAAGTTTACCGCTTCATATTGTCGGTAAAGACAACACGGACGGTGGGAAGTTGGTATATATGAACGCTTTAGAACCAGAGAACCCGCAAGATTCCACACACATCCTCTCAACCTGCATTGTCCTGACATCCAATTTGCAAAATTCCATGATTGGTGGGGTTAACGATAAGTACTTCTGAGCTTCTATCCTTAGTAGGATCAAGTACTTTTCTGTTCCACCTTCGATATGATACCGATACCCAGAACCTAGTGACATTTTCTCCATCTGCCAGCCACCGGAATTCTCGCCTTTGTTTTGCCTAATGGTATAACAGAGATAAGATTCACCACTTGCATTTTCATGACCTGTACGAAACATCCCAAGCATGCCTTCCCCTGCATCCACAATAGCTATATCTTGCCGGCTCCATTCTCCAGGTGGGAGGTCAGCAATGGAGAACTCCATTGTCCTGGTGTCAAGCACGAGCAAATCTGTAGTATTCATCGACGAGACCCAATAGACGCAGCCGCCCACCAAATGGCGCCTGATAAACTACAAAGGCTGCATGTCAATGACCAGATCACTCCAGGCCCGGGATGCAGCGGCTTTGCCATTGCCCAGTGCTCGAAGAGAAGAGAAACACGACCATATTAGTTTTGCAACATGCCGACCAAATCACTCTGAACGCTGTCTCTTCCGCCAGGGTAGCCTCCTCATCGCTGAGTGGAATGAGGCTAGGCTCGCAAGACCACCCTAAAAATTCGTCATCTTGGCTCTCCACCGACACCGATGCCACTAGGCCATCAGGCAGTGGGGGGAGCAGGATGTACAGCCGGTGCAAGGGGTCACACACCACAAGATCCCGGAACATCGAGGGCTCCCCGGCCATCATGTTTTGCTTGCGGACGAGGAGGACGCGTCCGTCGCAGACGTCCTCGACAGCCCACCGGCAGCGCGAAGGCAAAAACGAAAATGAGAAGTCAGCGGCTAGGGCGAGCGCGCGGGTGGCGGACGCAGAGGTGTGAGGCGGCTCAGCAGGGTGGAACCTGCCGAGGTTGAGAAAGCCGAGGATTGATGGTGGGTGGAGGCGGCAGAATCGGCGAAGGAATGAGCCGTCGGTGACGAGGCGGCGAAAGATAACGCAGACGGCGGAGGTGCGGGCGAGGTCTTGTGGGTCGGGCAGCCGGATGAAAATCTCCGCCAAGAGGTGGCCGGGAGTCTCCGAATAAGGGCGGTAAACTTTCTTTGGGGTCGCCATCGGCGTGGATTGTGGAAAGAAGGAGCGCCGGCCGCCGGAAACCCTTGCGGCTCGACTAGAGGAGAGGAGAGATGGGAGTGCGCTGCTGCTGGAGAAGAGCGATCTGTTGTGCTGTCACAATGGGCCGTGAACCGTAAGAATGTGTAACGGGTCATACGGGCCGGTCGTCGTGCCATTTTATTTTTGTTCAAACTGCTAGAGCGCCGGACCTAGCGAAAATAAAATAATGACTCAAATAGAAAAAAAGCTAGAGCGCCAACTTTTTCTAGGGAACACTATCATCGCGACGGAAAAGGCTCTTGATTAATTTTCGAACAAAGTTACATCATCCACCAGGCCGGATACGATGAAGTCGGAGGATCGTGTGGGATGCTTTGACGTTTTTTTTTTTTTGCGAAATTCCTCGCTAAGAACACACGCCTGCGTAGATTGTGGTAGCTTATGTTTTTTTTTGCGGGGATGTGGTAGCTTATGTCGCTGAAAAACCGCAACCACTTCCCGGCAGTCTGACTTTATTATAATTTGATTATAATCTTCTCGCATTAAACTTGTCATGCAAGATTAGATTGTTCTTCAAAACTCTAGCTTCAATGGTAAAAGAAAAAGAGACCAACCCAAGGGCTAACCCTCCTTTGCAATTTTTTATAGGATAAACTCCACGAGCACGGTGCGTCAAAGTCAGGGCTTGAACTTGGGTTGGCTAGCAGCTACCCCAGCTGCCCAGCCAACGGGTCGACGCCCCGTCCTCAAACAGTAGATGCCGAGTTTATGTGTTCTATTCTGCTATTCGTCGCAACAAAGTTTTCATGGTCATCTCTAATAACTGGTCTGGTAACTCCTATATCTCCACCCGAAGACTGAATGCAACATTGATATTCAATTTAACACAGCCCTCATGGGTTTCGACCACCCATACTTCTTGATGCCTCTCTTGTTGTCCACGCCCTTCATATCGTTCACGGTGAAGGCTACGATTGATGTCTGGGTTGGCCTATGAATTGGCTCGTCATGCTTAACCCTTCTCCTCTGCCACCAAGTGTAACAGAGTGTAGAGACTAGCAACTCCCAAGATCCAGGCTAAGGTAGGATGGGGATCTTCCTTGCCAATAACTCAAGAAGTTCTTGCAAAACTAATTTATGCACTCGCGATGCCTTGACAATATCCTCTAGCATGTCAAGATTGTTTTCGTACTTCTCTAACTCGTGGGCAACCGAAACAAGCATGCTTAATATCCTCATAATCTCTTTGCGGATCGAACATGTAGCTGAGACTGGAATATGTCGATTTGCCAAAATGTTGTTGCATGCAATGTAGTTTAACTTTCACTGGAAATTGAAGACCCCACAAAATCTTCCACACAGGGTTGTCCGTGGATGACGACCCACCACTGGTTCTCATAAGCTTCAGACCATGTTCATGCCACCACTCCGTATGAGCGATGTGTTTGTGCTGCCACAATGGGCCTTGAATGGTTGCAATGTGTAATGGGCCTCCTTTCGGGCCATCAAAGCAGTCCGTCTGTATTTGCAGTCGCAGTCCGTACGTTGTGCAATTATAATTTTTGTTCCCTAAAAAAATTATAATTTTGTTCATCTAAAAAACATTTTTTTTGTTTAAACAGCTGCAGCAAAACTGTATTTTTTTGTGCATACAAAAGAACTTTCTTGTGGGTTGGGCAGCCGGATGAAATTCTCCGCCAAAAGGTGGCCGGGATCTCCGGCAGAGGCGAGTGAATTTTTGTGTGGGTCGCCATTGGCATGGACTATGGAGAGGGAAGAGCCGGCTAGACCAGATGCGAGTGCGGTGTATTTTTTCTTCTTTTGAGGCAGAGTATTGTGTGCTGCTCAGCTGCTGGAGTTGAGCGATCTTTTTGTGTTGCCACAACGGGCCTTGAACGACCAGAATGTATAACGGGTCAGCTTTCGGGCCCATATGTGGCCGACCGTCGTGCCTATTCTTTTTGTTCATCAAAATGGCGGACACTACCCCAGCAGTAAGTCACCTTCTTTTTAATCATGCACATCATTGCTGGAAGCAGTGCAAGTGTAGCCTGCGAGTGTCGGTGCGGCGGGATCCATGGATGCTGCAACCGACGGTGGTGGCGCCGGCGAGGCGCGATGCTTTGGACCGGCATGGTGCGATTCCATGGCCAAGGGTGACGGGAGCCGCGGTACTGGTCGAGATACGAGATGGGAAGGGGCGCTGGAAACTGAGCAAAAACCGTTTAGGTAAATCGAACGGCCCACGCGAGTCGCATCTGATGGGTAGGGCGTGAACGGCCGAAATTTGGGCCGTCCGGCCGGCGCTTAGCATCAGCCATTTTTATAATATAGATGATCTTGATATTTTGAAAAGAGAAAGGAAAAAAAGACTGACGCCAATCCATACTTCTAGCCCCCCTCATGCACGACTTAACAACAACTTAAGGTGACAGGCCCACGGCCTGACCCAGCTAGAAAGTATGTGATGACTGCTTTTTGCCTCGACAGACCCTGGACCAGCAAGCTGGTGTATATGCTTTGCGTCCTCGGCGATACATGTGTCAGTAGCAGGTTATTTAGGCCGCGAAGTACGTTCCAAAGCTAGCGGTGTGGTACTATTTTTTTGTTTACGCACACGGCGAACCGAGCGGTGTGCTCGTTCCCGGCCCAGCGGCAGCTAAACGCTCGTTGGGTCACCTCCTCTTCCGCCCACGGCGTGGTACTAAAAGCACACGGCCAACCTGCTAACCCGCTCCAAAAAAAACGCTAACCTGCTCAACCGGTTCTCCTCGGAGCTCGTCCTCATCTGCTCCGACGCCAACGACGACGACGCTTGGCTAGTTAGCTTCAACCTAAGCAAATCACCACAGGAATCATTGGGATTATATTATATACGCAAAACATGCGCACATGCATATCCAGTCCTATCCAGGTCACTACGGCTTTCTCTCAAGACACGATAAGAAGAGGAGCTCCAGGTCCGGCAATAACGGCGATAGTGGAGAGGTGGGTGGAGCTCAGATCGGTGGTGGCGACCGTCATCTTCCCGCTGTCAAAGCCTACCTCAGTGATGCCTGCGCCCGCCGCGCGCATGCCCAAGCTCAAGGCCGAGTTCGGCAAGGACAACAAGAACCTCCGGGTCTCCATTGACGACCACGAGGAGGTCATTGACGACTTCTCTGGGACCAGCATGAGGAGGTCGTTGACGACTTCTTCGGGACTCCTACCTTTCTTTCATCCTCGGCGAGGGCCGTGTTGTCACCGTCAAAAACCGCCAACGCCGCCTCTTCACCAACAATGCCAACGGTAGCTGGAACCCCTACCGGGGCAAAAGCATCTCAAACCATGTCCCCTTCGAGCACCCCGCCACCTTTGACACGCTCGCTATGCACCTTGGTGAGAAGGGGGCCGTCATCAACGACATCATGGCATTCCAGGAGAGCAAGGATTACTACGCCAAGGTCGACAAGGCGTGGAAGTGTGGGTACCTTCATTATGGACCACCCCTCCCCAGTCCACCATGATCGCCGCCATGGCCAGCTTCCTCGACTACGACGTGTACGACCTCAAGCTCATGACGGTCAAGAACAACACCGAGGTGCAGAAGCTCTTCATCGAGACCACATGTAAGTCCATCATCGTCATAGAGCACATTGACTGCTTCGTCAACCTCACCGGAAAATCCCGCAAGGACAAGAAGACCACAAGCGACAAGGACTCTAACAATGATGACAAGCCCAAGCTACCGGTAGAGCCGGAGAAGGATGACATCACCAAGGTGACGCTCTCAGGCCTACTTAACTTTATCAACAGTTTTGGTCTGCTTGCGGAGGTGAGCAGATCTTCACCACCAACCACAAGGAGAAGCCGGACTCGATGTTGATCCGGACGGGCAGAGTGGACAATCACATCGAGATGTCCTACTACCGCTTCGAGGGCTTCAAGGTGCTCGCCATAAACTACCTAGATGTCATCAAGCACGAGCTCTTTGGAGAAATTCAGCGGCTCCTAGAGGAGACAGACATGTCGGCCGCCGACGTTGCAGGAACCTGATGCCCATGTAGAAGAAGAAAAAGAGGGAGCCCAACGAGTGCTTGACATGCCTCATTAAAGTGCTCAAGCAGGCCAAAGAGGACGCGGCGGCATCCAAGGTGAAGGAGGCAGCTGAGGAGGCCAAGGGGGCTGCAACAAAGAAAGCCAAGGAGAAAGAGGAGGCAGAGCTGAAGAAAGCCAAGAAGGAAGACAAAGGGTAGGACAAAGCACCGGAGGAAGCCAATTGAGATATCAACAAGTGAAGTGATCTCAAGCCAGGAAGCCAAGGAAAAAGAGTGTGCTTGTTCACTAGTGCTCCCTTGCAAAAGAAAAATGCAGTGCTCCCTTACAAAAGAAAAATGCAGTGATCTCACTTGTAATGCTGCTACATATAAAGCGTGCAACAATACAAAATACTAACAAGACCCACTGAAGGACAATGAAAGCAAGGTAATGCTCTCATGCCTGCTTAACTTCATCGACGGGCTATAGCAGCATCCGGCCGTGAGCGAATAATCATCTTCACTACGAACCACAAGTAGAAAATGGACCCGGCACTCATCCGACATGGCAGGATGGACAAGACACAAACACAAACACAAACATATGCAGTGTGTGTCTAAATAAAATGTGTATCACTCATCTTCTCGACTATTAATTCAGACAGGAAGTAGCCATTATAATGTTGCTATATACTACTAGTACATTAGTGCTATATAATACCAAATGCTAACATGATACTGAGTGTTGTTTGCATATATATATGTTTACTCTCTACAAAAGACAGCAGTCTAGCATATATAACTCACCTATAAAACTTCTTTGTTCTGATGAACAATACAAATTCTACGGCAGACCCGACAACATCTACACATGCCATATTCAAGAAGGGGAGTGTGAAGCAGTGCTTACCGGTGCAGGCAAACTCACCTTGTGGCGACTCCTTGTCATAGAAGCGCCATTGGAAACCAGAGCCGATGTAGAGCTACGTGTTGAAACCGGAGGAGATGATGGTGTGGCCTACACCCATGACCAAAAGCGTTGCCGCAATGAAAAAGGCCTGCCTACTCCTCGCGACTGGAGGAAGTGATTGGAGACGTAGCCTGCACCGAACCTCCCAGAGGGGTTCCAGATGCTCCAGAGTGACACCAGGGTGCTGGTCTCCCTGCTTGTGTGGCCAAAGGGAGCCCCTTATCTGGCTGACGTTGTTCACCGTGGGTAGCCCCGATCCCATCCCGCAGGCCATCGCAAGGAAGAGCAGCCAGAAGTCGAGTTTACACATGGCCTGCGCCATATTCAGGTTTTCTTTGCGCGGAGACATGTCCTGACCAGATCCAACAAGTACAGTGCTAGAGCTGGCTCTGCTCGCTGTTTCGATTCCGTCTTCTTCTGAGCTCTTACAGAAAAAAAAACTGCTGGAGACATCATCAACAGCAGGAGTATGACGAAGCAAACACCCTGTTCAGCTGAACCTATCACGAATACTTGGTCGCAGATTATGACAACCTTCAGGTACGCAGCAACAGTAACGTCCATGAGAGAGAAGGCATCAAGGAGCTTCTTGTTGTACCGCCGATGAGCGCTATGGATGTCGACAAAGTACATAAGCTGCCAGGATCAATATGGAGGGTGTGCTGCTCCTGGACCAGTATTGCTCCACTCAACCCTGTTCAAAAAAGAAAAAATCATAAACGGTTTAATGCCATATAAAGGAGTAGGACATATCTGTACGTAACAAGACAAAACATGATACACTGCCTAATAAATGTGCCTTACGAAGTTTGCTACGTCACCGAGAAACAGAGTGCAGGGTTTGTTTTTTCGAAACCGAGGCAAAAGGTTTGCCTCATATATTAATGAAGCAGAGAGGAGAGTTTGTGTTGGATCCACAGACGTTTGCAGCGTGAGAGTTAGGAATATAGTTAGCTGAAAACTCAAGACAGTAACACTCAAAGTTTCTGCAATTAACGCAAATGATAGCTCTACCCACGCAGTGTATGGTTTCAGGAAACAAACATGGTGCTGAAAGCATGAGGCCAGCGAAAGAAGGCTGCATTATTTGCCCCTCTGATGTCTCTGGCCCAGAACACATTATAATGAAACACAATTGTACTCTTCTTGTAGAACCAGCGATGCTGCCTCCCAGGCAGCAAGAATTCCTGCCATGGTCAGTGGCGGACCCAGGATTGGCTGACGCCAGGGGCGGGCCCAGTTCAATTCATGGGTATTCAGTTGAATACCCATAATTTTTGCCAAAGAATTTGGCATATATAAAGTGTATATCATGTATTATATCGGAAAGACAATATCTACGCAGAATAACAGGCTGCATACGCTTTCAGCCCAAGGGAATAGCCAGGCCCCTTCCCGTTTCTTTTCCCCTCCCCGCTCAACATGGCCTAGTAGCCCAATTGTCTTTTATCTAGTAGTCGGTCAGTCCCGGCCCATGTGAAAACTCTGTAGTGGACGTGGGTTCAATTGCACGATCGATCGATCACACGAACCGACGCTTCCACGGGGCGTGCTTCGACAGTGTCCGACCTTTCACATAAATTGGCCTCAGTTGCGGGATCCTTACAAAGCTGGGGCCGCACCACCTTTGGTGCTGTTCGGGCCGAATTACGAACTCTACGTGCCAAGCTACAGGTCTTGCGTGCGGCACCTACCCGAGCCGGACCGTCTGAGGAAGAAAAACTGATTGAAGCCCGGATGGCTGAGCTATGTTTGAGAGAGGAAGTGATGTGGCGTCAACGAGCCCGTATCCAATGGCTGGCGGAGGGCGATAGTAACACAAAGTTTTTTCACCGCAAAGCCAGTGCAAGGAAGGCTCGAAACCGCATCATGGAACTCCAGCGTCCGGACGGTTCTATATCCAGGGATGATCATGAGATGGCGGATATGGCCACGAGCTTCTACAGTAACCTATACACTTCGGAGAACACGGTGGGTATAGAGGAAGTCCTGTCTCACATACCAACGAGAGTTGATGCTGCCATGAATAATATGTTAACTGCTCGGTACACCAACGCCGAGGTCAAGGAGGCTCTGTTTCAAATGTTTCCCACTAAGGCGCCAGGGCCAGATGGTTTCCCTGCACACTTCTTCCAGCGGCACTGGGACCTTTGTGGTGAGGAGGTAACCGATATGGTGCTTCGTGTTCTAAGAGGAGAGGATTCTCCGGAGGAGATAAACCAAACGTTCATCGTTCTAATCCCCAAGATTGCAAGTCCAAAAAACTTAGGACAGTTTCGACCGATCAGTCTTTGTAACGTGATCTTCAAGATCGCATCAAAGGTCCTGGCCAATCGGCTCAAACTTATTCTCCCCGATATCATCTCTGAGGAACAGTCGGCATTTGTACCTGGTCGCTTAATCACCGACAACTTTATATCAGCCTATGAGTGCTTACACTACATGAAAACAAGGAAGCTCAAGGGAAACAGATTTTGCGCTCTAAAACTGGATATGATGAAAGCCTATGACCGCTTAGAGTGGAGCTATTTGGAGAGGGTCATGTTAAAACTGGGAATCAGCCCCAAGTTCACAGATATTGTTATGAGGTGTGTCTCCTCGGTTTCCTTCTCGGTGATTTTCAATGGAGGTAAACAAGAAACCTTCACACCTTCGCGCGGCTTGCGGCAGGGAGATCCTATATCTCCGTATCTCTTCCTACTGGCGGCTGAGGGCTTGTCATGTTTGCTGAAATCGGTGCTCCCAACAGAGAGGATTCAAGGAATTACGGTGGCAGCAGGTGCACCGGAGGTAAACCATCTTCTTTTTGCAGATGATAGCCTCCTTTTCTTTAATGCTACACCGGAGATGGCACATCGAGTGGACGACCTCCTCCAAAGGTATTGCTCCGCTTCGGGTCAGCGTATCAATAAAGATAAATCCTCTGTTTTCTTTAGCAAGGGCTGTGCTGACTCTGTGAGACAGGAAATTAAGCAAATTCTGGATGTTCCGAATGAGCAACTCTCGGAGAAATACTTGGGGTTACCATCTGATGTTGGCCGAGCTAAGGAGGGTGCGTTCAAATACTTGAAAGACAGAATCTGGAAGCATATTCAAGGCTGGATGGAGAAAACGTTGTCTGTAGGGGGAAAAGAGGTGCTTATTAAGGCCGTTGCGCAAGCTATCCCTACTTACTCCATGGCCTGCTTTAAACTTCCCAGAGGATTATGCCAACACATCAACGGGTTGATGCGCAAGTTTTGGTGGGGCTCGAAGAAGGGAGAAAGGAAAACCGCCTGGGTTTCGTGGGAAGTCATGTGCCAACCCAAGTTCATGGGGGGGATGGGCTTTCGAGACATCGAGCTTTTTAACCTAGCGCTGCTAGCCAGGCAGGCCTGGCGCCTTTTACAAGAACCTGCCTCGTTGAGTGCGCGCATTCTCAAGGCTGTTTATTACCCTGTCACCTCTATCCTTGATGCAGAATTGGGCAGTCATCCTTCTCAAGTTTGGTGTTCCATCATTGAAGGCAGAGATACTCTGAAGCTCGGCCTTGTGAAACGGATTGGGACGGGAGAGGACACAAATATCTGGAATGATAATTGGATCCCACGGGACTTCAAACTTCGGCCTGTTTGTCCAAAGTCTGGTAATCCTCCTCAACGGGTGTCGGCCCTCATTGATCCAGTGAACATGATATGGGACCTTTCTGCCCTTAACCAACACCTTTATCCCATGGACGTGGAAGCCATTCTTAATATCCCGCTAAGCTCACGGGTCCTGCAGGACTTCTGGTCCTGGCATTATGAGAAGAGGGGTGTCTTCTCAGTGCGTTCTGCATACAGACTTCTGGCCTCCAAAAAGCAACAACGGACAGACTGGCTAGAGCACGCCGACGGACACTCGCGGCCAGAGTCGGATCGCCGATCCTGGACGAAGCTGTGGGGTGCTTCGGTACCCTCCAAGGTACGTATTTTCGCCTGGCGATTGGCTAAATCCTCCATCCCTACTGGAGAACTCCGCCAGGCGAGGAGTATGGCTGAAACATCGGAATGTGCTCTTTGTAAGGCGGCGGTGGACTCGTGGCGCCATCGCTCTTTGATTGCAAGATGGCCAGGTGCGTGTGGGCTCTTGCTGATGAGGACCTCACTGAAACAGTTGTTTCTAACCGAACGGACGACGCGAAGCTGTGGATGCTATGGCTAGTGGATACCCTCCCCTCTATGGATCTTGCGCGGGTTCTTGTCACAATGTGGGCAATCTGGTGGGCACGGCGTCGAGCTATCCATGATGATCAGTACCAAAGTCCGTTGAGCACACATATGTTCATTGAGAAATTTTTGTCCGAGTTGGAGGCGATTCCAGAAGCTAAAAAGCAGCCCAGGGACCGATCTGCCATACCCAGGGACTTGCATGTGATATCTAGGGACGTGCATGTAACGCCTGGGGAGACCTCAGTTCAGCGACGCAACCCAGGTACCTCGAACTGGCTCCCGCCGGCGGAGCATGCTGTAAAAATTAATGTGGACGGCGGATTCTCTAAGGTTGGAGACCGGGGAGCTTCGGCGGCGATCTGTAGGGATCGACATGGGATGTTTATGGGTGCCTCGGCAGTTATATTAGCAGGTATGCTCGATCCCACCATACTTGAAGCCCAGGCGTGCAACGAGGCTGTTGCTCTTGCGGCGGACATCCATGCTCAATCCGTGTGCGTGGCATCGGATTGCCTGGAGGTGATTACCCACATCCATGATGGCTCGTCGTGTCGATATTTTGCTGTATTGGAGGAGATCAAGCACAGGAGCCGCTCGATCAACGATATTCAGTTTGTGCACGAGAATAGGAAACACAATGGGGAAGCTCATGCCTTGGCAAAGGCGGCTGCATCCCTCCCTCCCGGGCGCCATGTGTGGCTTACTTCTTTGCCCGATATTATTTGTATCCCTATGTGTTTGAACATTCAATAAAGGATACTTTTCTGCTAAAAAAAAAACGAACCGACGCTTCCAGACTCGAGTTCTCATCGCTAGCACACCGCACAGCCGCAACCCATCGGGTGATGTGGCGGGCCGGCGTGGAGATTGAGTCGAGGCGTATCTTTTCAGATACGTTTTATAATTTTCTCCATCTAATTTGATTACGTTAGGGAATTTTGGGTTAATTCCTGGATTGCTGTCCCCGATTCAATCTATAGAGGTGCTTCATAGTTTTTTTGTTTGTCAAATGCTTATTTATTTATTTTGGAGACATGGGCATTAGTAGAACCGGATGTGAATTTGGTTTGGATTAAGTGGTATTAGTACTCTCAATTGTATCCTCCATCTGTATCAGATGTTACCACTTTGATATGTTATAAATAATTTGTCCTTTCATATGTTGAGCAATTCCAAGTTATGATCTCAAGTAAAAAAGAATCAAGTTTTGTCCTTTCATATGAATCTGAGATATTGTTCCCAATTCTATGTTTATATTATACAATTCGTATAACATGGTGTTATAATCATTTATACTTGCCGAAAACAAGAGGCTGCAAAAAAAATTGTAAACCTTCGAAATTTTGAATACACACTCTAAGAATCCTGGGCCCGCCCCTGGCTGACGCCCCAGGCGAGAAACTAAGGGCTAAAAACTACCCAGAAAAAACTCTAGTTTCAAGGCATATAAAATGCAATCTATGTTGCATAACTAATAAGAAATCAAACATAATATCCAATGACAGCATTTGTTCCTTGATGGATCCTTGAGGGATCCGGGGTCTGGAGTTGAGCGGCGACGGCGACCGGCGGGCGGCGGCGACTTAGGGTTCGTTAGGTGAGGTCGGGGGAAGAGACGAGGGGCTGCGTCTGGCTTGTTCGTGGCCAATGCGATGAGCGGTCGAGCGGTCTGTGCAGGAGTCGGCCGGGGCGGCTGGGCCTTCGAACTAGGCTGCCTGGCCTTCGAACTGGGCTGCGCCCCAGGCCAATTTTGTTTTTTTTATAAATATAGGCCCAGAATTTTTCTCACGCCCCAGACAATGGCTTGGGCTGCCTGGGACCCAAATCCGCCCATGGTTATACTGTACTTTTACAAAACCGTTTGTATCTATTTTTCTGCTACATCATCTGCCACCAGAGTAGAGTGATTTCACATGATTGTATTGTAGCATGAATACTGATGCAGAGCAGGACTGATGCAGAGCAGGACTGAATACTGCTTACAGAGTAAGAAAGAAAGCCAGTACCTTCTGCTGCCATGGTCGGGGTAGTTCTCGACAGTGCTGACGACATTGGCCGTATATAGGAAGGTCTGCGCCTGCGCGGCGAGCAGCATGTAGAGGCAGACGAGCAGGATCGGGGCCGGCGAGGAGGACGATGGGGAGGTACCCTGCGGTGCAGAGCGTGGCGCCGGCGAGGAGGAAGATGCAGGGGCTTCAGTGGACCACGGGCGCCTACGCGGAGAGGAAGCAGGAGAGGACCCCCAGCGTTGGCGCCCACGTCGAAGAAGGCGACGGCGTCGAGGCGCGGACTGGTCGTAGCCCTGCCCCTGCGACGCCTTGATTGCCGGCGAGTATACAGTGAAGCAGTAGTTGCCCCCGTGAAGCTGAATTAGCACGCATGCCGGGAGCGCCGACCACCGGCCCACCGCGTCCCACGCGGCGCCTCCCCCGCTGGAACAGAGGAGGATAAAACAAAGCTTATCTTTTTGGCTCGTGATGTATCTATCTATACTATATACTATCCTATAAAAGCACGAAATGCGGAGATCCAAATCAACCCTATTAAGGACAGTAAAACCGAGCCTAATCCCTCTCCTCTCAGCGATTTGCATTTTTGACCGTCCGTTTTGCTGATCTCGGCGTTCGTGTCCGTTGGATGAACGTCAGGCGCTGCTTTCATGTAAACTGGCCACAACGTGGGCTTGCTGTCCGCAGGGCAGCTACACCGGCGGCATTTTCGGCCTCCTCTGGTTGATTGGGCCTAGCACGGCCCATCTGCTATGCGCTCCTGTACGCGGCGACGAAGGGATCACGAGTAGTCAGCGACCCTTCCCTGGCCTGGCCGCGTTCTTCCTCACTCCTGGCGGCTCGCTTCCTCGCTCATCCCGATCCCTCGCCTCCCACCCTTTCCACCCATCGCTCCCGCACTAACCCATCTAGAAAACCGTAACCGCGGTGGCGACTTGCCCGTGGCTCCTCTTCATCGGGCCCCGCCCTCCGCCTTCCCCGGCAGCCGGTACCACGCGATGGAGACGGCGGTGGCGACTGCCCGTGGTTCCCCTCCATCGGCCTCCCCACCCTCCGCCTTCCCCAGCAGCCGGCACCCCGCGATGGAGACGGCGTGGCGATTGCCCGTGGCTCCTCTCCATTGTCCTCTCCGCCCTCCGCCTTCCCCGGCAGCCGGCACCCCGCGATGGAGACGGTGGTGGCTGCTCGTCCCTGCTCCTCAGTCATCTGAGTGGCCTTTCTCCTTGGGTAGTGGATTGATTTTCTGATGGCGGCGTAGTGTTATTTGTTTGCTCGGCGTTTTCATCAATTCGTGGAGCAGCAGCGGCCATCGGTTCACCCCTTAGATCCGTGGTAAAAACAATTCCACTATGTATTCTTTCCGCTCCTATCTTCTTCCTCCTATTCCATTTGGTTCCTCTGATCTGAAGATTGCTCGAAAAGATAGAGGACTAGGATCTCGTTTTGTTCACAAACTGCGTTCTTATATTTTTGGCAGGATCAATTGATACCAAACATTACAAGAAGTTCTCCATGGTGTGATTGGCCCATCAGTGAATCTCCGGCTGTGGTAGTGCTTCTTGAATGTACGTATATCATATCCTCCCTCCTTTTCCCAGGCTAATTCCTTTCAGAAGTACTGTTCTGATAGGTGCTACAACCTACAACAGGGTATATACAAGCTGAAGATATTTGGATGTTCTAATTTATTTTCATGTGCCGCTGATTTCAGAAGAAGTGTTACAAATTGTCACTTTGATTAAGTTGTTGTAGGATAATTATTTGATGCAACTAGATAGGGTGCTGAATAATCAGAATTGTACTTTTCGATGGTTGAATACATTATACATATTATATGATGTGATGATGTACTCGTGTGAGGCTAATTGGCTATTGATTTCTTTTTTCTTTCTACTTTGAATACAAATGTAGTTCTTGTAGAGCTGAGTTTGATGAACGGTCCCCAACTCCAAGGTTCACAAGAGCTATGAGAGTTCACATTCAGGTTTGGTTTGCTTCTCTATGGCTACCAGCCTACCACTGCGGCACTGCTTCATTGAGTTTGATACAAATTGTGGTTTAGACTATGAATACGCACTTTTTAAGATGCTTAGTGCCTATATAAACATGTTCGTGCTTATAGCAATATAATATGGTAATGGCTAAGTTAAGATGATCCTTGTGCTTTTCTTTCTGTATATTGTATGTAGGTTCAGTTCGTCTCCGCCAAGGTACTGCTTGTCCTGTCGTCCAAGCGATTGACAATGATGTTGCCCATTTTGATATTATTTATTAATCCAAGTGCTTTTTTGTAGTCCCATGTCTGTAAAACGACATTGTTTGATTCAAAGTATATGTTTTATGCTCTTGGAAATAAACTTGGCCATCATATCTTGTTTCATAGCTAATTTTGTACTTTCAGATGGCTGGTTCATGGATTAAGAAGCTGGTAAGGTCAGACTCAGTGTTTACATGAGTTGTTCCGATCTAGAAACTGTTGTGCAACTGAATCAACATCGGGTTTCCTCCCGACATAAATCAGTTTGTCACTCTTATTTCATGCATCACCCTGCTCCTCCAGTTGGAAGTTGTGGTAAAGTACATGGTTACATAAACCAAGCCCACATGTTATTATTGTGTATTTATGTGTTTTTCTTCCATTCTTGGTTATTAGCCAGTGCTGCCTCCATGTCACTCCATTGTGACACCATTGAAGTTACTGTAAAATAAATCATGAAGTTACTCTAAAACAAATCGCTACATGTGCGTCCTTCTCATGAAATTACATGTTTTATTTTTCTCTTTCTGGGATGAAGATTATGATGTTTTAACTGGGAATGAAGATAAATTTATTGTACATATGAAATCAGCATTTTTTTTATGAATTAGAACCTCTATCCAAGAACAAATAATTGCACCCACTATACCATTCTCATGTCATCTTTGCACATTGATTTCTATGCTATGCATTCGATTAAACATGTATCTTCTTTGCAGGTGCAACTTAGTCGCCTCCAAAGAAACTTTATAGAGAAATGAAACTTCTATGTAAACGGAATTTTTCCCCCCTATGATAGTAGTGGTTTAACAGAGGATCCATGCTTGTTTCTCATTTTGGATATTGCCAACGATGTCTCTGATCTGTTGCAACACTATAAACTATTTGAAATATATGACCGGGACACTGGGTGATGTATTCGTTGATGTCAACTTGTGCCATTTTAGTGAAGAGATGGTAGTTCAACCTGGCAGCTAAATGACTTAAAAATTATCGTTCCTTTTTATTATTTGCATAGTTTGTCCTTAATTTTTTTGGCGACAGGCTATGTTTTTCATGCAATCAATGGACTAAATTTCATGTCATCGTGTCGAAAAAAGGACGGGCGCGGCAACGCGCGCCTATCATGATCTAGTCTGTCCATACAACAAATCCTACAACCTAAAACCATCATATCTTTAACGCTGAAGCAGCACCGCTGCCCTACCCCATCCACTAATCCTCGACTCGGGACTAGACATGGCCATGGGCAGCTCGGCCCGTTCGGCCCGACCCGACCCGACACGAAAAAGCCCGACCCGGCCCGTCCTAGGCTCGGGCCTAGATTTTGAGCCCGAGGCTGGGCCGGGCTCAGGCTTAGGCCCGCCATTTCGCGATTTACTGAAGGGGCCCGACACGTGGCCCGAGGCCCGACGGGCTTTATCACTTTAGGGCCGGGCTTGGGCCCAAAAATCAGGCCCGACGACCGGGTCGGGTTCGGGCCTTGGTTTTCTGCCTCAGGCTTCGGTAGGCCCGGCACAGCCCGACAGATGGCCAGGTATAGGCGGGACCCTGCCCACCCGTTAGAAAAAAGGTTGCCCGCTACGCACGCCCTCGCTCGCTCCTCACCCCTCCTCCGCTGCGCACACACGCACCCCCTCGCCCGCCCGCTCTCCTCGCCCCCTCCCGCCGCCCTGGTCCTCGCCCTTCGCCGCCGCTTTTCTCCGCCCGCCGCTCATCCTATCCTCCGCCACGGCCCTGGTCCTCTTCGCCATCGGGGACATCGCCTAGCTGACCGTCCGTGGCTCGCTGCCCGCCGCTTTTCTCCACCCGCCGCTCCTCCTATCCTCCGGCACCGCCCCAGTCCTCTTGGTCGTCGGGGAAGCCACCTGGCAGACCGCCCGTGACCCGCCACTCCTCCTCTCCACCGACGCCACCCCGGTCCTCTGGGCCATCAGATACGCCGCCTGGACTGCATGGCCGTCCGTCGCGGTCGGGCCGTCGGGGACGCCTGGACCGCCTCACTGTTGGGCCGTTTGGGACGCCGCCTGGCCTCGGTCCTGCTGTTGTCGCTGATGTACGCAGCCATGAGCAGGCTCTTCGGAGAAGGGTTCTTTAATAATCCTCATCCGGTCAGGCCAGCCGTAAGCAATCAATCCTCCGACGGTCGTTGTTGTATCGATCGATCTGTCTCCGATCTGGTCAATTAAGAAGGATTAAGTAAGATCTAGCAAGATGATGTTCTTGACGTGCCGCTACAACGACCTGGACATGTTCGATCGATCAGGAGACCATCTACCCCACCCGCCCCGACTGCACCGACGCCCCCAAGTCACGCTTCAAGCCCAAGGCACGCACATGAGCTTCTGTCCTTTCTTCAACCCACCTATTCGTTTTTTGCATTATGAAATGTTCCCATCTGGACATCTATGCCTTCACAGCTTCGGGGACTACTGTCGGGGGGATGACCCACAAGTAGGCAACGGAACCCGGATCCCTTTTTTAAAACATCAGGGCTGGCCAAGTCCCTTAACCCGGTAGGCCTGCTTGCCGGCTCCCCAGTGCGAGCCGGCTAGGCACGGCTATACCCGGCCAGGCCGGCCGCAAAAAGACAACTCCTTACGACGGGGCAAGCGTGGCTACAACGCTCCGCCTTTACGCTGGCCCAAACATGTGTGGCTATAGTGCGCCCTACGCCCCCACCCGGGGCAGGCGGACCCCGGGCGACGCGACCCTATAACAGGGCGGCGCCAGCCGCCCCATGACGTAGGACGGGGCATGCCACAGTGACGTGCAGCCAGCCAGACCCGTTCCCGGAGGCCCCGGCACGGCCCTCGCCCGACGAACCATGCGAGACCCGCACCTGACGGACCCCCCACTACCTGCTCCCAGAGGATGACACCAGGGCCCCGTGCCCATGTAATATTACCATTGTATTCCGGGGGGTCGGCCTATAAGACCCCCCAGGAGCCCCCATGCAAGGGGGCGCTTGATCAGCAGAACACCCA
>LR738716.1:72813588-72829210 GCA_902687465.1 Secale cereale
CCCCCCCCCCCCCCCCCCCCACACACACGTGCTAGCTAGCCGCCGCCTGCAGAGCATGTGTGCATGTTGGTGCTACTAGCCGCCGCGCGCAACCCGGATCATGGGCGGAGGTAGAATGCAGGGACTGCGACCACGGGAGGGCACGACCCGAAGCGCCTGACGCAGAGCAGTGGGCACGGGCGCGAGCGCGCGACCCCATGGCTTCCTCGCCGGCACTGCCTCGTCCGCGAGCAGTTCGGACTCAGAGTTGCCGAGCGTTGTCCTTGTCCGCGAGCAAGGGTGCGCTGCGGTAGCTCGGGGCGGCGGTGCAGGAGCTATGGGCAATTCACCACCAGGTTTCGACAAAATGCCAGGCGGACATGACACAAAATGTGTCTGCCCCGTAGGCGCACAGACCGACCCAAATGAAAAAACGAACACAGCAGAGCGGACGGGTGACACACGAACAAGAAAAAAAGATAAAATCAACGTTTGGTTGGGTCAGCACGTTGGAGTTGCTCTTAATGCTCAAGCACCAACCCTGTTCAGCGAACATATAGGTACCACTCGGCCAAGACAGCAGCAGCACACACACACCGCCGCCGCCGCCGCCGCCGCCTCTTCCCCTTCCACCCCAGCATCTCGTCCGATTTTCCCGGCCTTCCGCTCCCGTCGGCGACCACTTCCCCTCCTCGACACCGCCGGTGGCCGGCAAGGAGATGGCCCCGACGCTGATGGAGCTCCCGGGCAGCCTCCTCACAGAAATCCTCCTCCGGCTGCCCGCGCCGGAGGACCTCGCCCGCGCCTCGGCCGCCTGCCCCGCCTTCCGCCGCCTCGCCACCGACGCCTCCTTCCTGCGCCGCTTCCGCCGCCTCCACGCCCCGTGGTTTCTAGCCTTCATCGACCTCGACGGGTTCCAGCCCGCGCTCCCGCCCCACCCCGCCGCGCCCGCCGCCCGCGCGCTTGCCAGCGCCGCTGACTTCTCCTTCTCCTTCCTCCCCTCCCACTGCCGCTGGATCCCGATGGACGTCCGCGACGGCCGCGTCCTCCTCGGCTGGGACCACGGGAAGGACGCGCGGCCTCCGATCTGCAGGGAGCTCGCGGTGTGCGACGGTGCGACCCCCTGCACCGGCGCTACGTCCTGCTCCCCCCGGTGCCCGACGCCCTCGTCGCCTCGGTGGAGCGCCCGCCCCCCGTGCTACGCAGGCCCTCGGACGAGCCTCTCCTCCTTCCCCTCAGCGAGAACGATGCGGCGGCGGAAGGGACGGCATTCATGGTGATCTCTATGGTGCATTGCGAGACTAAGCTGGCCCCCTTTGTATTCTGTTCGAGCACCGGGCAGTGGCGAGCCGCGGCACCCATGCTTTGGTCGGCCATGCCGGTGTCTACGGGATCCTGCTTATCTCAGGCGGCACCACGCTTATGGCTGCTTCTACTGGGACTCCACCAATATCAAGAGGAAAGAGTTGCTTGTGCTTAACATCCAGAGGATGGAGTTCTCCATTGCCGAGCTCCCATCCTCTGGTTGGGGCACTCTAGGCGTAGCCATTGTGGAGGCAGGGGAAGGCAGGCTTGGGCTGTTTGGCATCCGTGATCGAACCGCAGGCGGCAGCAAACATGACCTCTGCTATAGTGTTATGCAGAACACAGGCAAGAATTCCGGCCAGTGGCAGATGGTGAAGACGTTCTCACTAGGTCCTCAGGGCCTGCATTATCTCAAAGCTGCAACAGAGAGGTATGTGCTCCTGATATGTTCTGAAGCTCCACGGCTCGTCGGCTTGTCTATGGTGATGCCAGACTTGTTGGAGTATATCTCGGTGGACGTCAAGAAGTTGCAGCTTCAGAGGGTCTGTGTGAAGCCTTTCGGGAAGTCCTTGTCCCGGACGCGCATATATGCCCACTTCCCACCATCGTTGTCTTCGCCGACAGTATGAAGTGGTATACTTTCTACTGCATTTCCAGTTATGTTACGCGCGCCTTTCCCTTCATAGTTTTCACATGGATTGTCTAATGCTTAACAGTTCAGTGTTGCAATTGGCCATTCTTATTTACACGGCCTAGTAGTATTTATGTTCTTGTGCTCAATCATAAGAAAGTAAACATATTTGTGATCTGTGTTTGTTCCAATTCCAGTTTCAAGAGAATTGTACAAAAGAAAATATCTGCCTAATTACTGTGTTCACAAACAACTGCTTCAGTCACTGCTCTGAATAACAAAGAAAGAGCAGTGTGCGCTCACACTGTGTGATTTGGGTCAGTCTCATAAATCAGCTATAGGCTTCACATCTACTACCAGTTTATTGATTGTGGCTTAAGTGACTTAAGCTAGGCAATAAAAAATCCAAAGGCCCGCAAACACTAAGCTACAACCAATTTAGAATGACCTAAGATTTTCAGTGCTTGTTTCTTTTTGTGTACATTTCTCTGTCTTGTTACGTGCTCCAACCTGCATTGCAAATTACAGTGCTGAAGCTGAACACACAACAGCGTCTTATATTTCAAATCCGGTTTAGATGAACCTTACTGATGGAAAGGATGCTATTCTGCTGCTATATATAGCCCAATATAATGCCTATAATTCGTTCCTTAAGCTTGTGAACTCTCAAATATGTTTACAAATTGGACCCCAAAATTCTTCTCTGGACTGATCTAAACTTCTGTCTTTTTGTTCAGATTTGATGGAGCCGCAAACAGATCAGCATTCTCAATTCAAGACGACTGTGATTTCAGCAGCGTGGGGGTTCATTGGACGTCATCATCTTGCCTACAGGATGGCACTATTTATATTGCTTCGCCTGGTGTTCATCATGTATATGTTTTGGTTAATTACTGTAGCATCATTATGGATGTTCTTTTCTGAGTGTGGCAGTGTTCGTGTCTATGTTGTGTTCTTCCTTTGGTACCATAAGAAGGTTACATTTTAATTAACGGTCCCAATCAATGAAGAACTGTAGTAAATCCACCTTTATTATTTATACTGACTGTAGTAACACTTCATACATACCAAAGGTTTATTTCCCAAATTTTACAAACACATTTACAATTCACTATTGTGCAGTGCTTATTTATGAATTTGACTGGAATAAGATGAGGTCATTTAAAGCTGACAATTTATTTCAATTTTATAGACATTTCACACAAATTTCAAGTATTTTACTCACATTTTAATGCTTGTCTATGAATTTGATTGAAATACAAGAGAAATAAATACATGTTTATGTTATTTCACTCATTTCTATGGCATATTTATGAATTTTACTGAAAAACGTACAATTTCTTGAAAGCTGATACATTATTTTAGTTTTATAGACAAGTATTTTCGCTCATATTTGATTCTTATTTGTGAATTTGATAGAAAATATGAGTGGAATAATTTCATACTTGTTTCAATTAATTCACTCAATTTCAATGCTTATTTAAGAAGTTGACTTAAATAAGAGCGAAACAGTTGAAACCTATCTAAAATAATTGAAACGTGTATAAAATTAGAAACTAGAAATACATAGGTGAATTTACTGGAATTCAAATATGATTGAAAATTTGAAAGAACAAAATCTAAACTCATATGTATACAAGATTCTCCTATTTGAATGGTCTTATCACTAGGTATTCAAATATATATATGTATATATATATATATAACAAAATCTAAACTCAAATATGAATGAGCCTGATCTGTCCTCATCAGTTGCTCTTTGAATGGCATCTACAAGTCCAATAGAGACCACACTTCTTTCACACGATGACATTTGAAGAGACAGTACTGCTGCAATTCTTCGGCACCCACCAAACATCATGGGCATTGCGGTGAACAAGGTATTTGTCGGGCTCCCAAAACTCCATAGCAGGGTAGGACTCCATGTAGCATCCTTCAAAGCAAAGTGTTTGACTTTCCCATGCACACGTAACTGCCATATATCTTTCCAAATATGATTGATATGCTCACTACCCTGCCCATCTGGCCTTGTCAACCGGGAACCAAACTGATGGTCTAGCTCTCTATAATATGCAGTGTGGACCGAAAACGTGCCAGAACGGGTATAGTTCCATGCAATGAAATCCTCATTCATTTGAGCATGCAATGGAATTTGTAAGATTTCTTTGAACATCCACCGGTGAGAATACATCACGTATGAGATCTTCATCCCAATTACCAGAATGGGGGGCAATGAGTTCTTCTACCTTAGACAACATAGTCGCACCCCTAGGTGTAATAACACGCTACGATGCACTTGTAGGAATCCATGGGTCTTGCCATATATTTATTTGAGATCTAGACCCAACCCTCCATATGCACGCTTGCTGAAAAGTTTGAATACCCGCTATGATACTCCGCCAAGTGTAAGATGACTCTTTTTTAGGTCAGGCTTTGTGTCGAGAAAGAGTCTGGGTTCTGGATCAGTCGCCAACACTGTTTTGCTAACATATAGCAAGATTAAAACTGTGAAGGTCCCTAAACCTCAGCCACCCCTTTCTTCTTTGAAATGCACAATTTCCACCACACGAACAAATGCATCTTCTTCTGCTTTTCATTATCTCCCCACCAAAACCCCAAATTTCATCGGTAATAGCCTTGCAAATTCCCTTTGGCAATTTAAACACTGACATAGCATAAGAGAGCATTGCCTGGGCTAACGACTTTATACGAATATATTTACCTTGCACGGAGAGGGTTTTATATTTTCAACCTTTCCGTCTCTGACATATTCTATCAAACAGATGTTGGAAGCAATCACTCATGTCCTCCCAACCATAGTGGGTAGACCCAAGTGTGTATCTGATAGCATTTCTGTTTTAATATTTAATTCTATGCATACATTCTCTCTTGTTCTAACACTAGTATTAGGACTCTTAGCATTACTCACTTGTTGTCCAGAACTAAGGCAATAGGTATCCAATACATTTTTCAGAGTGCTTGCATTATGTGAATCATCTTTCATCAGAGAATCGCCTGCAAACAGAAGATGGGAAAAAGATGGGATATCCCGGTAGACTCAGATACCCTCCCAACTCAAGATGGCAATGGGGCCCCGAAACCCGCGTCCTCGTGGGTTTTTACCCTATTAGGGGATGGGGATGGGCTTCTTTTCATCGCTGCGGGGCTATTGTTGGGCACATTATACAACCCGACACGTTTCATGGGCTTACACCCGTTTCAGTAGTCCCCGAACCCGAAACCCGACAATACCCGCAAAATTACATTTTTTTACCAAGCACTGATGTGGCCGTCCCAGCCCAATGCGACCGAGCCCCCCCCCCCCACCCCCTAGCGGCGAGGCCAAACCAACCCCTCGCTCCCCATCGCCTGAGCCCTTAACTCTATCTCTCCCTCGGAATACCTAAACCTAGGACCCCTGCGGCCGCCTGACTAGATCCCATCTTGCAAGAGCCGCCGACGATCTGCGCCACCGAGCCTCCTCCCTCCACGTCTTCTCCATCGCCGCCGGTCTGATCTGGAGAAGGGGTGCCGCCGCCAGCAACGAACCCCATGGTGGCCTCTTCACGTCCCAAGTCGGGTGAAAGGGCGCCGCCGCCGGTGCAGTCTGCAGCCACCCGCCGCCTTCCTCTCTCTACTACAACTACACGCGGCGGTGGTGGAAGGGCAACATGTTGTGGACCTTGTGGAAGAGGAGGCAGAGGGCTTTCAAATCTGATTTTCTCGTGGGTACCCCATGGGTTCACCGAAACCCGATGGGTTTAGGGGACGGGCGGAAAACTAGCCTCGCGCACGGTGATGGGGACGGGGACGGGTTTACGATTTTCTCGTGGGGATGGGTTTGGGAAGGTAAAACCCGATGGGTTTCATCCCCGTTGCCATCTTGACTCCCAACCAGCAATGTCATCCTTAGTTAAAAGGCTTTAGAAGCCTTCCGAGCATAATAAAAATAAGTATGGGGACAATGGGTCCTCCTATCTCAATCCTCTTGTGGGAGTGAACTTCCCAGTCTTAGTATTATTGAAGCGTACTCTGTAGCTGACAAAAGAGACACACTCCATAATTAGCCTTGCCAATTGCTCATTAAAACCCATCTTAAGCATTACCTTCTCCAGAAACCACCATTTAACATTGTGATATGCATTGTTCATATCTAACTTGAGAGAATAATACCAATTAGATCCATGGTCCTTTTCTTTATTGCATGAAAGCATCAAGCAAGTTTGCCGTCTAGCACCACTGCCAATTTCCTGTCCATTTGTGTTGTAGCATGACAATCAACAAAAGTCAGTGGCGAAGATTTATGAAAATCTGTGTTTATGCCAATTTTCTCTTCCGAACAATTATATGTAGCAGTTTCATGATCATTCAGTTCCGACCAATGTAACAAAGGGCATCCTTTACAAGAAGGATATCAGTTTGCTGTGGTTCTCTGTCAGGTGATCGACTTGGTATTCCCCTTGACCTATACGTGGTATTTTTTTTTTTCCGCCTTCTATGTAATGTGTTTTTCTTTTGCTGTTTTCCGTTGGTTAACTGCTTTCTTTACCCATTGCAGGAGAGGGCAATGTGAAGGCGTTGTGGATTTAATGACTCCACTCTGCCTTTGTTTTAGTACTTTGTGGTTGCTTGAAGTTTATAGCTTGCTTCGGCACCGCTAAGTTATAATTCAGACAGCAACGGGTTCAGAACTTCAGATACGGCTGCGGCGTAACGCGCCGCACTTCTGCACCGCTAGTATACTATAGATCCTGTGTAACTATCAACCTTTGGTTCGGACCATTTTTCTGAAAGGATAGAAGAAGAAAAAGTGCGGAAGAAGATTTTTCATTTTCTGAAGAAAAAGAAAGAAAGGAGTGTGCAGAGGAAGAGTTTTCATTTTTCTCAGTATCGGCTGAAATAAAATTGATTGATTGATATCCTATATGTAATGTATACATACATGATGCCACTGCCACTACGATTGCCCCGGCTGTATAAACTGCTTTTACAGAGGTAATTCGATATCGCTTAGAGAAGAAAACAAAATTCAGAGAGACAAAAGCTACACAAGGACGCCATTCAGGCGATGGCGACGGCTCGGGAGGCCGGCACCGGCGATGAAGGCAGGCGCGAGTTGAAGTTTCTGTACGGGAAGGCCTCATCCTCTGCTTCAGTGCCGTCGTCGTTGCCGCCGTGGTCGAAGTTGAGCGCGTCGTACCTGAACTCCCCCGCAGCCGGCACGCGCCTCCTCCACCTAGCCATACCGCCACCTTGCGAACTCTCCCCGCCGCTGCCTGGTGAGGACGGCGAGCCGAAGCAGCCGCAGAAGGTGGTCCGCAGCTTGTGGCGTAGCGAGGGGGGCGACGAGGACTCCACCACGTCCATGGAGACTGACTCCCTTGGCAGTGTGCTTGAGCTGTATTGTGTGAGTGAGTAGTGAGGGAAGTGAGGAATGGCTGGCAATGGCTGGGTGGAGAAGGAAGGCGGAGGTGTGCGGGACTAAATACGGCGTAAAGGGCAAGAGACGCTACAGAGGAAGCCAGCAAAGCAAAGCAAAGGTCGGGAGCCGTTGGGACGGGTGGGAGGAGGGCGATGGCAACGGCCGGTCGTTCGTGCAAGCTGTCACAGTGAGTGCCCAGAGACAGCTGACCGTCCGTGATAGTAACTGTAACAGTGGTAGTTTAGCTGCTCCGGTGCACTGACAGGCTTTGATTTTCTTTCCCTTTTCTCTTTTTTACCATGATGATTGGCTTTCAAGTGTCAAACAGCTGCTGCCTTTTTCTCTTTTTTGGAATTGGAGATCAACATCTGATGCTCACGCGGACGTACTACCTTCGCATCATGCAGAAAAAGAGCGTGATAAATAGCATTGACACGGCCGAATCCTGGAAAAAGCGGGTCCACCTCATGCGGAAACCAAGGAGAGGCGATTGAGGCGACTGCGTGGCGATCGTCTCGAGAGCTAGGGTTAGGGTTTTCACACGGTGGTGGTGAGATTCCGGTAGCGCGTGTAGGGACGACGGCGTCCTCCAGTGTGCGGACCGGCGTGCATATGCTCTCCCGTGGTGGTGCCATGGCGGAGAGGATGAGGAACGGAGCGGCGTCGTCGCAGGAGGCGGCGAGGGCTGAGAAGGCGGCGGCAACGCCAAGGACTGAGAAGGCGGCGGCAACACCAAGACCGTCGACTTAGAAGGCACAAGGGGCTTCCCCCATGAAGACGCCACTGGGCGGAACGAGCAAGCTATCTTCGCAGTCCCCTGCAGATGGCAAGGGGTCGGCGGAGGCGGCGGGTCTGACGGTGCGATTGGGCGGGCTGGTCTTGACAGAGAAGGAGGCCACGGGGTTTATCTTCAAGGATTCTGCGCAGGAACAACCAAGGGCTGCAAGAGGTGGTCTGCAATCGGAAAAGCGTTCACGCCAAGGATGATGAACCACCGTGCGCTAGAGAAATCTACGCCGAAAAACCGCAACCACTTCCCGGCAGTCTGACTTGATTATAGGAGAAACTCCATGAGCACCGTGCGTCAAAGCCGGGGCTTGAACTTGGGTAGGCTAGCAGTGGCGGGCGAGGGACGCGCGTAGCCGCACCTTCACTGCGCCGCCCGTGGGGCATCAATGGAGGCTGACCGGCGCGGGAGCGCGCGGAAGCTTTGGCATTGATCCCCCCGCGGGAACCGAAGCGATGAGGACGACGAAGCGACGAGAACCGCCGAGTCGCTGCCAAGGAGGGCCTGTCGATTTTCGCGTCAAAAACATTTCGGTCGGCGCCCCCAAGCGCCCCACAGCGCACCGGGTTCGGCCTGGGTCCGCCGGCGCCAATTTCGGCCCGAGCCGGCAAAAAAGGGGCCTTTGGGGGAGCGACTGACAGATTTTACGGCTCCGGCGGCAAAAAAACGCCTGGGGGTCCTTGTTGGGGGCAAGGCTGGAGATGCTCTAAACCCTCAAGCTTTGGGTGTTGCTTGCTTCTATTTCTACGAATTCTGAGACCTTTACAGCTCCTTTGATTTATAGAGCAGGAAAAATGAAGGAATGGAAAAAAATAGATTGCAGGATTCTTTCAAAGAGGCCTCATGAAAATTTTCCTATGAAATACACTAGGGAAAGTTCTATTGGAATAAATTCACAAGAGTTGGATTCCTGCAAATCAAGCACCTAGCGCAAGAAAAAATAAATCCATCAGATCACAATCCTACAAAAATTCTCTGGAAATCCAATGAATCAAAGCAACCCTTGTTAATTATGAATAAACTTGCAATTGAATTATCCAGGGGATCAGGGGATCAAGAAGCCACAGATTGCGACTGACTTCCCAAGTTCTAATATGCAATACGGATTTTGAGGTCAAGATTATGGTTTCATTTTATTTTGTTTTGGTTGGGGGTGCCCTGTTCCAAGCAGTAGTGCAACGCTTGGTCAACACACGAGAACCGTCCATGTAGCGAGCTACATAGACAAATTCTCCATCACAAAAAATAACTTTAATATCTCATGGATCCGTAGATCCACGTATCAGATATTAAACTGATAAGAACAGATACTACACTTGATCTTAGCCAAGAGGCCGAGAAAGGATGCTTTAGACGGTGACCGTGCGTGTGATTTTATTCCTTTACAAACCGCCTCCTCTCAGTTGCAAAGGCGATGTGGGATTATTCAGAAAAGTCGAAGATGCGTATTCCCGCAAGAAAAACAAAAGGCCTTGCGTGCCGCTCGCGGAACCAGCGACGCGGGCCTAGCAGGTGAACCTGGCTGTCCCGTCTGAGTTTCGGGAGCCCAAAGAGGAAGTGATGGCCTAGGTGACCCATGGCCCAAATTCTCCACAGAGCAGAGATGACCTTAATTAGAGTTTCTCGAAAAAAAAGGTGACCTTAATTGGAGTATAAGATTGCCGATCTGTTTCTCCTTTTACACTCACGAGCTTTATTTTGTGCTATAAACTCAGGAGCTTTATTCTTCTCTAGATGTAGACTAAAAGAGTTAAAAAACTATATACTCAAAAAATTCTCCGCATGCTTTCATTTTTCTGTATTGATTACAAGGTGATGATCTAAGCCTTATGGATGCGACTAATCGTGATAGGAAGAGGTTATGCATGCACTTCTTTATTTATGATCCGGGCATGATGGAATATGGTTATGGTCCCACACGCAAAAAAAGGTGGATTCAGATGCATAGATTTCGTTGATGCCATTCGCAACGTCTCCCGTGGGTGTCATATTTCCTTCTTGTAGGCGTTGCTCTGTTGTGTCGTCACCTGACTCTTCTTCCTAAGTAAAGCCCCCCAAAAATAAGAATAATAGAAGACTAAACGTAATAAATACTCGATATTATAGAAGACCCAAAATGATAACTAGTATTAGAAAATAAAAGAATCAAAATAATAAAAGATCAAAAATGATAAAGGATGAAAATATAATATAAAATGTTCACCATTCAAAAAATTATATTATCACTTTAATAATAGTAATGATTATTTTTGACAAATATAACTACAAAATACTTAAAATACTTGATGAATGAAAAAAAATCTGGTGGAACAGAAGTTAGCATGTTGGCACTAGACTAATTACATATGGCGTGCATACAAATACAATGCCACCACTATCTTCTCACCGGCCAGTACAGCTGAACCCGCAGATTTATGGCATATTAAAAAAAAAAGGAACGCTAGCACTGGTCTAATAAACTTGTTGTACCAAATAATGTTGCGGCTAGCCATTTTTGTACTACTGCTGTACTCTTGATTCTGTAATAAGAGACTAATATACAATTTTGATCAAACAAATAAATGTGTATATATTTTTAGCTTAAATCGGCAATATGTCTAGCCAGTGCCATTGACGTGTACGGGGTGTTTTCGTAGACTAAGGGTAGCGATTGGTTTTGATGTGCTTGGTATCTACTAGTCGGTTCCACGAGGCATATACATTTGCATGTCAAATGCATGCGATTGGTTCTCATATGTTGGACACCGAGGTGAATGTATCCATCGAGTGTCACCATAGTGTACCCTTGATGGCAGTCTGGCGCACGGTGAGGGCGTTCGAGACCTCCCACAGCCCCCGCATTGGCTGCTCCTTTTCGGACCATATGTGTCGCCGTCATCGACCATTTGCCTCGCCGTGAGGGAGGCGGAGAGATGGAGACGGGCAACATGGTGGTTGGTTGGTGGCGGTGTGTGTGTCGTCTGGCATGTGCGGTCGTGCAAATAAATCTCGTGTTCCTCTTTGTATCAATTCTGGGGCAACATGAAGACACCGCTCTCGTAGCAAATGGACACGCCGCATAAAGAGTTTGACCAACATGAACGGGGGGCTACTCCCCCCTTTCAAAATATTCGAAGTTTTAGGTTTGTCCTAAGTTAAACTTTCTTAACTTTGACCAAGTTTATGAAAATATTAAAAATATTACTTCCTCTGTTCCTAAATATAATTCTTTATAGACATTTTAAATGGACTACAATATACAAATGTATGTAGACATATTTTAATTAGAGTATAGATTCACTTATTTTGCTCCGTATATAGTCACTTGTCGGAATCTTTAGAAAGACTTATATTTGGGAACAGAGTCAGTAATATATATATAGTGTGAAAACATGATTTATGATAAATTGAACGAAACTTATTTGCTGTTTTGTAGATGTTTGTATATTTTTATATATATTATAATCTTCAAATATTTTAAAATACAGGTGGTAGCATGCTTGAGCGGGAGTGTGGAGGAGAGGCTCCTCGTTCACATAAAGTTATGATCAATATTATGAAGATGTGAATATAATATATATTTTCTCTATCTAAGAATTAAACTAGAAATGTTTTATGATGATTTGGTTGGGGTGTGTCTGTTCCAAACAATAGTGCAACGCTTGAACGACTCATAAGGACCCATGCAACAAGCTAAATTTTATGGGTCCACCCCTAAAAAAAAGTTTAATATCATAGGTGTATCCCAAGATACACATATCAGATATTAAACTGATAAGAACATATACTACACTTGATTTTAGCTAAGAGGCTGAGAAAGATATACTCTAAATCATGCCCTTGGTTCCTCTATTTATTTCTTCATGAACCGCCTCATGTCCCTGGGTATGCGATATGGGATTAATTTCACCGATGAATCAAAACCTCTTTTCTCTTTTCTCTTTTCAGAATCTTTCTTTATACAATATAAGTCAGAGCGATGTCTGTTGGCCCGCTCAACCAGCTTTGCGGGCCGAGGTAGGATATATTATTTCTTACACAACAAGTCAGATATATGTTCGTAGGCCAGCTCAACTAGCGCCGTGGGCCGGGATAGGTTTTTATTAGCTCAATGCGGGTTGGGTAGCCGAACCTGCGTGTGCGGGTCAGAAGGACGTGATGGCCCATATATATCCTCCATGGCCTAATTGGTGGTCGTCACTAAGATGGTCTTAATTATGGTTATGGTGAAGCAAATAGAAGTTTGAGGTATAAAACGTGGGATACAATGAAGCGCCTAAGAGGAGAGAGTACATTGCCTTGGGTTTGCATGGGAGACTTCAATGAAGTGCTTAGGCCGGAGGAACAAATGGGTCCAAATATCCGAGATAGTGCGCAGATTGCGGGGTTCGGGGAAGCAGCAGATGCGTGTGGACTTGCAGACCTGGGCTACAAGGGACTAGACTGGACATTTGAAAAACGTGTTGCTGGTGGTGACTATTGCAGAGTGCGACTGGATCGTGCGCTGGCAAGCCCAAGCTGGTCTGCGTGTTTTCCTTTTGCTACTGTGGAGCATTTGACGGCTGCAAAGTCATAGTCCAATCTTGCTGTCCACAAAGCTTGAAACAGGCAATATGCGATACAGGTATGAATGTATGTGGGAAACAAATACAAATTTTCATACTGTCGTTGAGGAGGGATGGCAAGCGGACCAACCTGCTGTATCGGTAGGTGAGCTGGCTACAAAGTTGAATTCTGTGGCGAAATCACTTGCTAGATGGGGTCGGACTACCTTTGGATCTGTGAGACAAGAACTACGTACTTTGAGACACCGCCTAGCTGACTTGCGAGCTATCCCGGACCGCGTTGGGCCGAGTGAGGAAGAGAAAGAGGTGCAAGACCGACTTGTACAGCTATGTTATACAGAAGAAATAATGATGCGGCAAAGGTCTCGCATAGTGGCTGTCCGAAGGTGATAGTAATACTAGTTTCTTTCTTTCTTTTTTGCGGGGAATACTAGTTTCTTTCAACGGAAAGCCAGTGCTCGACGGGCAAAAAATAAAATAACTCGGCTAGAGAGGCCTGATGGTTCTTCAACTAATGACCCCGAAGAGTTAGCAAACATGGCCACGGAATTCTATGCTAACCTATATACTTCTCAAGGAACAATAGGGATGGAGGAGGTGCTATCTCATATACCTCGGAAAGTAGATGGGGAGATGAATTCTCGTTTAAATAAGGTGTATAACAAGGAGGAGGTTAAAAATGCTCTGTTCCAAATGTTTCCCACAAAAGCCCCGGGACCAAACGGTTTTCCGGCGCATTTCTTTCAACGGCATTGGGATTTGTATGCTGATGAGATTACTGGAATGATTATCAGGTTCCTTAATGGAGATGACTCACCGGAGGAGATAAATCGCACGTTCATAGTTATGATTCCCAAGATTGCAAGTCCAAAAATTTTAGGACAATTTCGATCTACAAGTCTTTGTAATGTGGTCTACAAGACTACGTCAAAAGTCTTAGCGAACAGGTTGAAGTTAATTCTCCAAGAGATAATCTCAGAAGAGCAGTCAGTGTTTGTCCTTGGACGTCTCATTACAAACAACTTTATTACGGCATATGAATGTTTGCATTACATGAAAACAAGAAGAGTTAAAAGTAATCGATTTTGTGCACTAAAGCTGATATGATGAAGGCTTATGATCGCCTAGAGTGGCCCTATCTAAAGGCGGTCATGCTTAAGCTGGGCATTAGCCCAAGATTTACAAAGACCGTCATGAGGTGTGTGACTTCAGTTTCCTTTTCAGGGTTATTTAATGGTGGAAGTATGAATTCTTTCAGGCCATCTAGAGGAATGCGGCAAGGGGATCCCATCTCCCCCTATCTCTTTCTTTTGGCAGCAGAAGGACTTTCATGTTTATTGAAAAATCATGATGATGGAGTCCGAGGCATCATAGTGACTACTAATGTGCTAGAAGTGAATCACTTTTTGTTCGCCGACGATAGCCTTTTATGTTTTGAAGCCAATGTTCATAGTGCGGTTTGTGTTAATGGTCTGTTAAAGAAATATTGTGAGGCTTCTGGCCAAATAATTAATGTTGATAAATCCTCCATATATTTCAGCAAGGTGGTTCCGGAAAATTTGAGAAGTGATGTCAAGAATATTCTGGAGGTCCAGAACGAGTCCTTGTCTGAAAAATACTTGGGTCTTCCAACAGATGTGGGAATGTCCAAAGAAGGATGCTTTAGATATCTGAAGGACAGAGTGTGGATGCATGTGTAGCGGTGGATGGAGAAGTGATTATCTTCGGGAGGGAAAGAGGTCTTGATAAAATATGTTGCACATGCAATACCAACATACTCAATGTCATGCTTTAAACCCCCTCGTGGTCTTTGTGAGCATATAAATGGACTACTCCGGAAATTTTGGTGGGGAAGCAGAAGATGAGAGAGGAAGACAACTTGGGTTTCGTGGAAAACTATGTCAAAACCAAAATTTATGGGTGGCATGGGATTCCGTGATATCAAACTTTTTAACCTTGCGCTATTGTGTTGGAAATATGCCCTAGAGGCAAAAATAAAAGTATTATTATTATATTTCCTTGTTCATGATAATCGTATGTTATTCATGCTTGAATTGTATTGTACGGAAACAGAGATACATGTGTGAATACATAGACCAAAATGAGTCCCTGGTAGGCCTCTAGTTACCGGCTCGTTGATCAACAGATGATCACGGTTTCCTGATCATGGACATGTGATGTAAGTGATAACGGGATCACATCATTAGGAGAATGATGTGATGGACAAGACCCAATCCTGAGCATAGCACGAGATCGTATAGTTCGTAATGCATAAACTTTTCGGTGTCAAGTATTTATTCCTTAGACCATGAGGTTGTACAACTCCCGGATGCCGTAGGAATACTTTGGGTGTGCCAAACGTCACAACGTAACTGGGTGGCTATAAAGGTACGCATCGGGTATCTCCGAAAGTGTCTGTTGAGTTGGTACGAACTGAGACTGGGATGTTGTCACTCCGTATGATGGAGAGGTACCTCGGGGCCCACTCGGTAAGACATCATCATAATGAGCTCAATGTGACTAAGTAGTTGGTCACGGGATGATGGATTACGGATCGAGTAAAGAGACTTGCCATGACGAGATTGAACAAGGTATCGGGAATACCGACGATCGAATCTCGGGCAAGTACCGTACCGATGGACAAAGGGAATAACATACAGGATTGAGTGAATCCTTGACACGGTGGTTCATCCGATGAAGATCATCGAGGAACACGTGGGAACCAACATGGGTATCCAGATCCCGCTGTTGGTTATTGACCGGAGAGTGGTCTCGGTCATGTCTACGTGTCTCCCGAACCCGTAGGGTCTACACACTTAAGGTTCGGTAACGCTAGGATCGTAGAGATAAATGCACGTGGAAACCCGAAAGTTGTTCGGAGTCCCGGATGAGATCCCGGACGTCACGAGGAGTTCCGGAATGGTCCGGAGGTAAAGATTGATATATAGGAAGTC
>LR738716.1:72837842-72867407 GCA_902687465.1 Secale cereale
TATATATATATATATATATATATATATATATATATATTTGCATGCCTAGTGATAAGACCATTCGAACATGAGAATCTTGTATACATATGAGATTAGATTTTGTTCTTTCAAATTTTCAATCATATTTCAATTCCAGTAAATTCACCTATGTATTTCTAGTTTCTAATTTTATACATGTTTCAATTATTTTAAATAGGTTTCAACTGTTTCGCTCATATTTAAGTCAACTTAAATAAGCATTGAAATTGAGTGAAATAATTGAAACGAGTATGAAATTATTTCACTCATATTTTCCATCAAATTCACAAATAAGAATCAAATATGAGTGAAAATACTTGTCTAGAAAACTGAAATAATGTATCAGCTTTCAAGAAATTATACGTTTTTCAGTAAAATTCATAAATAAGCCATAGAAATGAGTGAAATAACATAAACACGTATTTATTTCTCTTCTATTTCAGTCAAATTCATAGATAAGCATTAAAATGTGAGTAAAATACTTGAAATTTGTGTGAAATGTGTATAAAATTGAAATGAATTAATTGCCAGCTTTTAATAACTTCATCTTATTCCAGTCAAATTCATTAATAAGCACTACACATGAGTGAATTGTAAATGTGTTTGTAAAATTTGGGAAATAAACCTTTGGTATGTATTTAGTGTTACTAGTCAATATAAATAATAAAGGTGGATTCACTACAGTTGTTCATTGATTGGGAACGTTAATTAAAATGTAACATTCTTATGGTATGGTACGCAATTTGCGTACCCTCGAAAAAAAAAGGAAGAACACAACATAGATACGAACACTGCCACTCAGAAAAGAACATCCACAATGATGCTACAGTAATTAACCAAAACATATACTCCCACGCTGCTGAACATCAGGCGAAGCAATATAAATAGTGCCATCTTGTAGGCAAAGTGATGACGTCCAATGAACCCCCACGCTGCTGAAATCTCAATCGTCTTGAATTGAGAATGCTGATCTGTTTGCGGCTCCATCAAATCTGAACAAAAAGACAGAAGTTTAGATCAGACCAGAGAAGAATTCTGGGGTCCAATTTGTACACATATTCGAGAGTTTACGAGCTTAAAGGAACGAATTATAGGCATTCTATTGGGCTATATTATATAGCAGCAGAATAGCATCCGTTCCATCAGTAAGGTTCATCTAAACAGGATTTGAAATATAAGAGGCTGTTCTGTGTTCAGCTTCAGCACTGTAATTTGCAATGCAGGATGGAGCACGTAACAAGACAGAGAAATGCACACAAAAAGAAACAAGCACTGAAAATCTTAGGTCATTCTAAACTGGTTGTAGCTTAGTGTTTGCGGGCCCTTGGATTTTTTATTGCCTAGCTTAAGTCACTTAAGCCACAATCAATAAACTGGTAGTAGATGTGAAGCCTATAGCTGATTTATGAGACTGACCCAAATCACACAGTGTGAGCGCACACTGCTCTTTCTTTGTTATTCAGAGCAGTGACTCAAGCAGTTGTTTGTGAACACAGTAATTAGGCAGATATTTTCTTTTGTACGATTCTCTTGAAACTGGAATTGAAACAAACACAGATCAAAAATATATTTACTTTCTCATGATTGAGCACAAGAACATAACCACTACTAGGCCGTGTAAATAAGAATGGCCAATTTTCAACACTGAACTGTTAAGCATTAGACAATCCATGTGAAAACTATGAAGGGAAAGGCGCGTGTAACATAACTGGAAATTCAGTAGAAAGTATACCACTTCATACTGTCGGCGAAGACAGCGATGGTGGGAAGTGGGCATATATGCGCGTCCGGGACAAGGACTTCCCGAAAGGCTTCACACAGACCCTCTCAAGCTGCAACTTCTTGACGTCCACCGAGATATACTCCAACAAGTCTGGCATCACCATAGACAAGCCGACGAGCCGTGGGGCTTCAGAACATATCAGGAGCACATGCCTCTCTGTTGCAGCTTTGAGATAATGCAGGCCCTGAGGACCTAGTGAGAACGTCTTCACCATCTGCCACTGGCCGGAATTCTTGCCTGTGTTCTGCCTAACGCTATAGCAGAGGTCATGTTTGCTGCCGCCTGCGGTTCCATCACGGATGCCAAACAGCCCAAGCCTGCCTCCACAATGGCCACACCCAGGGTGCCCCAACCAGAGGATGGGAGCTCGGCAATGGAGAACTCCATCCTCTGGATGTTAAGCACAAGCAACTCTTTCCTCTTGATATTGGTGGAGTCCCAGTAGAAGCAGCCATAGGCGTGGTGCCGCCTGAGATTAGCAGGATCCATGGGCGACACTGGCATGGCCGACCAAAGCATGGGTGCCGCGGCTCGCCACTGCCCGGTGCTCGAATAGAATACAAAGGGGGCCAGCTTAGTCTCGCAATGCACCATAGAGATCACCGTGAATGCCGTCCCTTCCGCCGCCGCATCGTTCTCGCTGAGGGTAAGGAGGAGAGGCTCGTCGGAGGGCCTGCGTAGCACGGGGGGCGGGCCGCGGGCGCTCCACCGAGGCGACGAGGGCGTCGGGTACCGGGGGGAGCAGGACGTAGCGCCGGTGCAGGGGGTCGCACACCGCGAGCTCCCTGCAGATCGGAGGTCGCGCGTCCTTCCCGTGGTCCCGGCCGAGGAGGACGCGGCCGTCGCGGACGTCCATCGGGATCCAGCGGCAGTGGGAGGGGAGGAAGGAGAAGGAGAAGTCAGCGGCGCTGGCAAGCGCGCGGGCGGCGGGCGCGGCGGGGTGGGGCGGGAGCGCGGGCTGGAACCCGTCGAGGTCGATGAAGGCTAGAAACCGCGGGGCGTGGAGGCGGCGGAAGCGGCCCAGGAAGGAGGCGTCGGTGGCGAGGCGGCGGAAGGCGGGGCAGGCGGCCGAGGCGCGGGCGAGGTCCTCCGGCTCGGGCAGCCGGAGAAGGATTTCGGTGAGGAGGCTGCCCGGGAGCCCCATCAGCGTCGGGGCCATCTCTTTGCCGGCCACCGGCGGTGTCGAGGAGGGGAAGTGGTCGCCGACGGGAGCGGAAGGCCGGGGAAATCGGACGAGATGGTGGGGTGGAAGGGGAATAGGCGGCGGCGGCGGCTGTGTGCGGGTGCTGCTGCAGTCTGGGCCAAGTACCTGTGTTCGCGGAAGAAGGTTACAAAATGAAATTCTAAAATCAAATGTAACTTCACCGGCTGCTAGGTGCTTGTGCACTAAGAGCAACTCCAATTATACCTGGCCAAACGGGCCGGCCCGATACGGCCCGGCCCGGCCCATCATAATCGTGCCTCGCCCGGCATGGCCCATCAGGGCACGATTACTATACGGGCCGTGCCGTGCCGGCTTGCATGCTGCGCCCCAGTTAGTAAACGGGCCGGCACGTTGGCCCGTTTAGCACGGTGGGCTGCATATTTTCAGCCTGTTATTTGATGCACTGAGCGATTTTTAGCCTATTTTTACACGTTGAGCCATATATAGATGTATAAAAAAATAAAAGGGCTGTGCCCGTGCCATGCCTGGCCCAAGGTGGGCCATGCCAGTGTGCTCATGGGCCGGCCGGAAATAAACGGCCCATTTGGCCAGCTATAACTCCAATGCCGTGATCCAACCAGACGTTGATTTTGTTCGCTTTTTGTTTGTGTGGGTCATCCGTCCGCTCTGCCATGCCCGTTTTTTTAACTGACTCGATCTATGCGTCCAACGAGGCTGACACATTTTGTGTCATGTCTGCCCGACATTTCGTCGAAACCTGGTGGGTGAATTACCCGTAGCTCCTTGGCCGCCGCCCCGAGCTCCCGCCGCACACTCCTGCTCGCGGACGAGGCCAACGCCCGGCAACTCTGAGGCTGAACTGCTCGCGGATGAGGCCGTGCCAGCGACAAAGCCATGGGGTCGCGCGCTCGCGCACGTGCCCGCTTCTCTGCGTCGCGCGCTTCGGGTTGTGCCCGCCCGTGGTCGCGCTCCATGCATTCCACCTGCGCCCATGATCCGGGTCACATGCGCGGCGGCTAGCAGCACCAACACGCACGCATGCTCTGCCGGTAGCGGCTAGCTAGCACGTGCGTGGCAGCTAGTGGCTCGTCGCCAGTGAAGCGGTGGTGGTGCTGAAGGCATGTCGTGATGATCTCACGGCAGATGCCATGGGATGGCTAAAAGTGGGAGGCTACACGAGGACGCCGGTGGGTTTCAGGGGTGAGGTTGGCACGCGCAGGTGCGTGCCATGAGACGTACCCAGGTTCGGGGCCCTCCGTGGGAGGTAACACCCCTAGTCCTGCCGAATGGATGATATGCACTAGGTTACAGGGTTGCTCCTGGAGCTGTTTGTGCGGAGGAGGAAGAAGGGCTAGACCTTTGTCTTGCCTCTCCGATGAGTGTGTGTGTGTGTGTGTGGGTGTTCTACTGATCTGGCGCCCCCTTGCATGGGGCTCCTGGGGGTCTTATAGGTCGAACCCCAGGGATACAATGGTAATATTACATGGGCACGGGCCCTGGTGTCATCCTCTCGGAGCAGGTAGTGGGGGCCTCCGGGTCCGTCACGTGCGAGTCTCACATGGTTCGTCGGGCGCGGGCCGTGTCGGGGCCTTCGGGCACGAGTCCGACTGTCTGCACGTCATTGTGGCATGCCCCATTGTGACGCCCGAGACCGACGTCCCAGAAGATTCCCGAAGGTTCCAGATGTTCCGGGGTGCCCGTGTGTTTCTTTTGAGCTTGTGTTATTTATTTATTTTGCATGCATCATGTCATCATGTCATTTTAATTTTGCATCTCAACCTAATAAATTGTGTGGGCCTCCGGTCCATTTAAATCGAGGGAAGGTGACTTCTCTTTATAACATATAAAAGTCTCTCATTATTTTAGAGAGCTATATTTATTAATTATTCCTTTGCTTCGGAATCACCTTAACACACTTGCATTTTTCCCCATGTCTTTTTCACTTCGAGTTTCACCTTCAAAAATCTTGCCAATAATTCTTTTCCGTTGTTTCGAGGCTCCTCCAAAATTCCGGACATTTTTGGACACTTCTATAATCTCGTCTTAGTTCAAACCTATTTGAATTATATTCAAATATGTTTGAATTGTTTTTCCGTTCATGCCTTTCTTATTTTTCTCCGGTCGTGCTTATTTTATGTGCCCGAGAAAAATACTCCTTTGCCCTATTTCTCTCCTAACCTTCTCCTCTCTTTTCTTTCTTCCTTTTTTTCCTTTTCTATAATTCTAAGAGAAGAGGGCAGCCGCACCTGCCTCTTGGGCCTCCTTCCCAGCCGGCCCACTTTGGCCACCCCGGCCCGACAGCTCCCGCTAACCCTAGCGTCGAGCCCCCAGCGCTCGACTCATCTCGCTCCTCCCTCGCTCGCTCCCAGCCGCCGCCACTCCCGATCCCGTTTTCCCTCTTCCTCTCCTCGCTCGTCCCGCACCCCCTCGCACTCGCCCGACCGCAGCGCTCGCTCACCCCGCTCTGCCTCGCTCCCACTCCTCTCGATCTCTCGCGAGCCCCGACTCTCCTTCCCTCGCACCCTTCTCCCTTCGCCAGGAGTCCCTCGCCGGCCAGGAGCGCCGCTCCTCCCCAGCACCCGCGGCCCCTCCGCCCTGGCCTCGTCCAGGCTCCCGCCTCCAGCTCGAGGCCAGCCAGGGCCCCGGCCTCCTTCATCCGCGACCTGCGGCTTCCCTCCGGCCAGCTCCGGCCACTGCCATCCGCCGCGCCGCTTGGACGCCCCAGGCGCATGCCCGGCCGGAGCCGCGTCCCTTCCTCCAGCGACGTCCGCAGGCCGAGCGCCGCCTCCCTCTGCGTGCGCGAGCCGCCCGTCCCCAAGCGCCCTCGTCCCGTCCCCTTCGTCACCAGGCCGACGCCCCTGTTCATCTCCCGACGCCCCAGCGCGGCTCCCTCCGTCCGCGCCCCTCGGTCCCGTCCTCCCCGAGCCCAGCGCCCGGTGCGCCTCTGCCAGCGCCTCCAGCGCGCCCGGCCTCCTCCTCGCGCGGGAGCAGCCAGGCTGGCCAGGCCTTCGCTCCCCTCCGTCCCGGCGCCAAGACCTCCGGCTCCGTTCCTCCCAGGCGACCCCGGATCCCGCGGCCCCTGCCTCGCCGTGCTGCCGCTGTTGTTTTTCTTTTATATGTTGCCTGGTACTGTGTTTTGACAGGAGACCCGTGTACAAGGCCGAACCCCCAAGTACCACGACGATGAAACAACAAGTACCCCTCCGGATATGAGTACATCTATGAACGAGCTCCGTGAACATCTACAAACGCCCCGTGTACGACTACCGACGCCCGGAAAACGACCAAGTTCCACTACTTCCCACGACGACCACGTGTACAACTACGATATCGAGACCAAAACCTTTTGTCAAGTACCACGACGACCGAACGAGACGATGACAAGTACCTCTACGGATCATGTACAACTACCGTCGCGTGTACCACTACCGTCGCTCGGAAACGAGGAATTCGCCAAGTACCACGACACGATGACGTGAACCACTACTTCCTCTACGAGTTGCGAGAACGACTACCTCCACTACTTCCCCTACGTTCCTCGACGAACTCGAACCGTGCCGAAACGAGTGTTTCGAAGGTATAACTCGAGACGATGACCCGTGTGATGCTTGTTGTGTGTTGTATGAAATGTTTCCTGTGTGTGCTTCGTGCCGTTTTCGTCCGTTGTCATGTTCCTCGGTTGCCTCGTCACCGACTCGTGGGAACCCGGTAACGGGATCGCCCCACCTTTCATCTTGCTTCCCTCGTTCACTCCACCTTTTGTTTTGCACCGGTCCTGCCTCATTTCGGATCGTTGCCGTGGCACCCTTTCATTCCACCACGGTGACAATGCTTCATATCTTGTTAATTGTCAACCTTTTAATAACTTGCATAAAAACTTGTTCATGTCATCCGCATCATGTTAACAACATTATATATATGTGAATTGTTGTTTGCTTATAATTATTTAAACATGCTCATGGGGATTTTCCGGATATGTTGTTGTTATTTCCGGCCTCTTTTAAAATGTCTAAATAGTGTAGTTTTATTATGTTTCACCTCTTGCCATGCTAAAAACATTTAATCTTGTCTTGTTAATAATGAGAGTCAACTAAATAATTAATATGTGGTGTTTCGTCAATATGCAACTCGTTGCATATTGGTCTCCACTTAACTTGTAGTGTTGTTTGTGCACTTTGCCTTGCCTTGCATATTTAAACCGGACATGCATCATACTTGTTTGTGCCTCGTATGCCATGTTTATGATATGTGTGTTTACCGTGTTGTTTTCCTTCTTTCCGGTTGCTTCTTTTGTTAGCTTCGGTTTCGTTCCGGAGTTGTGAGGCTTCTTCTTCGTCTTCTTCGTGGATCCGTTCTTCTTCCTTGTGGAATCCCAGGCAAGATGACCGAACCCGGATACCATTACTATCTTTGCCTATTGCTAGAGTATCGTTCTTTAGTTTTGCCTCGATGCCCATGTTCTTCTTGTCAGCCTCCTACTTGTAACCATTGCCATGTTTAACCACCCTACCTACGCAAACCGTTGCTTGGCTATACGTAGGCTTGCTCAGCTCCTCTTATAGCATTGTTAGTTGCAGGTGAAGATTGAAGATGCTTGCTTCATGTTGAAGTTTGGTTGGGTTATATCACACTATATAAATGCTTAAAAATGAAATCATCTATATACTGGCAGGGTGGAAGGCTAAGTCTTTTGCTTGGTGTTTTGTTCCACTCATGCCGTTAGGAACCGTATAAACCGGTGTTATGTTCCTTGATTTTGCGTTCCTAACACGGTTGGGGTGTATGGGACCCCTTTGATAAACCGCTAAGTGCTAAGTCTTTTCCAGCAAGTCCCAACATTGGTACTATTTGCCTAATAACAAACTAATAAAACTTGAATGGGACTAGCTACCCCTTTCATCTTAATTCAACCCCCCTAGGCCAGTGCTCGATTTGAGTGTTGGTCCAAACTAGAGTCGTGTGCGGGGCCCCCCTTGGCAACTTGGGTATTTCGGCCACTGTACGCTGTGCTCATCCGGTCGTGGCCTGAGACGAGATACGCGCGGCTACTATCAGGGTGTCGGCACGCCGGGAGGATTTGCTGGATTAGCCTTACCTTAGTTCGGTTTAACTTGAGCACGGGATTCCGAGAATACTCGGGTCTTCCCACCTATGGAGTTGCGACTCCGCGGATCGTGGGCTTGTGATGGGCCAAGTTGGAACACCCCTGCAGGGTTTGAACTTTCGAAAGCCGTGCCCGCGGTTATGTGGCAGATGGGAGCTTGTTAATTCCGGTTGTAGATAACTTGACACAATGATTCAATACACTACCAACGTGTGTACCGTGACTGTCAATTTCCGAATAGGGATTCGGGAGTTGAACACGGTGGGGTTATGTTTGACCGGCTTTAGTTAGGATCACTTCGTGATCATCTTTCGACCGATGCACTTCTCTTCTCGCTCTCTTTTGCGTAAGTTAGTGCTAGTTGCTGCTGCAGACTCTTGTTTGTTCCTTCACCTCTTATTCTTTTCTTCAGCCTTGTCCACACCCAAGGCTTAAATAGTCTTGTTACCCGGGAACGGGATTGCTGAGTCCTCTGTGGCTCACAGTTACTTCACCACACCAGTTGCAGGTTCAGCCGTGTACGATGCAGGAGCTGGTCCAAGTTCTTCACTTGGAGCTCGTTGAAGAGTTGTCCGTTTGCTTGTGACGTTTCGACGATCAGTAATGGTTTCTACTAGGATTCGATCCTGACCTGTGGCTTTATGTTGTTTTGGTATCTTTCTTTTGGATCTTCACCCGTAGTCGGGTTGTGATGTTTTGTATGATGTTTGTTTATGTAATGTATTGTGTGAAGTGGCGAGTGTAAGCCAACTATCTCCTTTTGCATTTTAATCCCTCTTTTACATGAGTCGTGCAAAGATACCAAACTTGAGATCATTCTAGGATGGGCTTATACCTTTAAGTCGTGCCTCGACACGTAGGAGGTATAGTCCCATCCTGGGCATTACACCCATCCTACGTCATGGGGCGGTTGGCGCCGCTCTGCTATAGGGTCGCGTCACCCGAGCTCCGCCTACCCCTGGTGGAGGCGTAGGGTGCAGTATAGCCACTCCTGTTTGGACCGACGTAAAGGGGGAGCGTTGTAGCCACGCTTGCCCCATCGTAAGGAGTTGTCTTTTTGCGGCCGGCTGGGCCGGGTAGCCGTGCCTAGCTGGCTCGCACTGGGGAGCCGGCAAGCAGGCCTGCCCCGATGTTTTAAAAAGGGATCCGGGTTCTGTTGCCTACCTGGGGTCAACCCCCGACAGTAGTCCCCGAAGTTGTGAAGGCATAGATGTCAAGATGGGAACAATTCATAATGCAGAAAACAAATAGGTGGGTTGAAGAAAGGACAGAAGCTCACATGCGAGCCTTGGGCTTGAAGCGCGACTTGGGGGCATCGGTGCGGTCGGGGCGGGTGGGGTAGATGGTCTCGTGATCGATCGAACATGTCCAGGTCGTTGTAACAGCACGTCAAGAACATCATCTTGCTAGATCTTACTTAATCCTCCTTAATTGACCAGATCGGAGACATATCGATCGATACGACAACGACCGTCGGAGGATTGATTGCTTATGGCTAGCCTGACCGGATGAGGATGATCAAAGAACCCTTCTCTGAAGAGCCTGCTCGTGGCTGCGTACATCGGCGACAAAATGAAAAAAATCTTCCTCTGCACTTTTCTTCTTTTTTTTTTTCTTTCATAAAACAGGGGCAAACCAATGTGTTCTTCAAGATTGACTTTCATAAAGCATATGATACCGTCCATTGGTCCTTCCTTCGGGAAGTGTTGCTCAAACGTGGACTCGACCCCCATTGGGTTGCCCGGGTAATGCAGCTAGTGACGAGCGGCCGTACTGCTGTCAACATCAATGGGGAGATCGGACCTTACTTCACGATGGGCCAGGGCGTGCGACAAGGGGACCCGATTTCCCCTTTCCTTTTCAACCTTGTGGTCGATGCTCTGGCTTCGATCCTAGATTTGGCCAAACGGGCTAGCCACATTAGGGGGATCTGCCCCCATCTAGTGGCCAATGGTGGCCTGACCTATTTCAAGTATGCTGATGACACCATTATGATGGTGGAGGGATTGGATGAGGATATCCAGAACCTCAAGTTCCTCCTCCTCCGCTTTCAGGAGATGTCGGCCCTCACGATTAATTTCGCCAAAAGTGAGGTGATGGTGCTCGGGTATTCCCAGGTGGAGGCACAAAGTATTGCCAATCGCTTGAATTGTCGATTGGGGTCTTTCCCGTCCACCTACCTAGGCATGCCAATTAGTGACTCTCGTCTTCTGGAGAAAGACTTCTGCCCTATAATCGCCAAGCTCCAACCAAGGATGGAGCCATGGCAAGGGAGATGGCTATCCAAGGCCGCTCGAGTGATTCTGATGAACTCCTTCCTTATTAGCCTATTGATGTACACCATGGGATTCTATAGTTTACATGAATCCCTCTATCAGGAGGTTACCAAACTCCTATCCCGGTTCTTCTGGGCTGGCGAGAACAATAAACAGAAATACCACATGGTGAAGTGGTTCGAGATTTGTAAAACTAAAGACCAAGGAGGTCTTGGGGTCATCTCATCCAAGCGGATGAATATTGCCCTCCTCTCTAAATGCCTTTGGAGGATTCAGACCGAGGAGGGCTGTCTGTGGCTAGAGATTATCCGCGCGAAATACCTTCACGAACAACCGCTGGCATTTGCCTCTAGATCGGGCGGATCCCCATTTTGGCAATCGGTGATCCGTCTAATGCATGTCCTGCGCATTGGGACCTCTATTACAGTGGGTACCGGGTCTGGTACCCTATTCTGGCTTGATAGGTGAGCTGGACCTGCCTCTTTGCGGATCGCTTTTCCGCATTATTCTCGATCTGCACCCGCCCACTCCTATTGGTGGCCGTGGCCTTAGCTGACTTGGGTGCTATTTCCTTCCGCCGTACCTTCGGGGCGGTGGAACTAGTGCAATGGGACGAACTAGTCGAATGTATCGCCCTCCACACCCCCTCCCTCGAGCCGGATGCGCTATCTTGGCATCTTGAGCCAAGTGGCCGATTCTCGACTAGGTCCCTCTATCAGGGGATTGTTCCCACACCGGGCCCGGTGGAATTATCCGTTCTTTGGGAAATCAAACTCCCCTTGAAAATCCGCATATTTCTATGGCAATGGGTCCGAGGCCGGCTCCCCTCGGGCACGGAGGTCCGAAAGCGTAGTGGCCTTGGGGATGGTCTCTGCCCCATTTGTTTGGTGCCGGAGGATTGCAACCACATCTTCTTTCGGTGTCCTGCGGCACAATTCCTATGGAGTTGCTTCCGGGAGGTCATGGCCGGCAACTGGTGCCACGATAACCTCCCGGACTTGTTTGGGGAGGCCTTTTGGCTCCCGGGTCCTAGGAAAGCCCCCACTTGGGTGGCTTTGGGAACCCTAGCTTGGACCCTCTGGTGTACCCGCAATAAACTTGTCATCGAGCGTTTGATTCCATGGCGTGTGACTGATGCAATCTATAAAATGTGTGGCTTCTTATAGCTCTGGAGATCGCTTAGCAAGCGGCGCGATCGGGATATCATCGACAACATCATTGCGGGCCTTCGTTCCTCGGCATCAACTTTTGCTCCACCACCGCCACCACCGCCACCCCCTCCCGAGCCGGATTAGTTTTCTTTTGATTTCTTTGGGGCTTGTCCTGCTGTGCCCCCAGCATGACTTTATGACTTGATTGTACTTTGTACTTCTATGTCGGATGCTTGGTTAGTTTTTGTATAATATAAAACAGGAGAAACCCTTTTTCTCAAACCAAAGGTTGACAGTTACACGGGATCTATAGTATACTAGCGCTACAGAAGCGCGCCGTTCGTATTTGAACCCATTGTTGACTCAATTATATCTTAGCGGTGCGGAAGCAAGGGATAAAGGAGGTGTTTGGTTCGACCAAACGTAACGCAACCTGATAGCGACGGCAATGGGTTGCGTTAATGTTGGAAATATGCCCTAGAGACAATAATAACATGGTTATTATTATATTTTCTTATTCGTTTATTATTCATGCTATAATTGTGTTAACCAAAAACTGTAATAAATATGTGAATACATAGACCATAATATGTCCGTAGTGAGTCTTTAGTTGGCTAGCTATCGCCTGAAGTCCAATGCCTCCGGAGCCATCGCCATCGCCATCGCCATCGCCTGAAGTCCTTTGCTGCTTCCGTAGCATATGTCTCTCTGAATTTTTCTTGATTCAACTCTGTAAAAGCAGTTTATACGGCCGTGCAAATCGTAGCGAGGTAGTAGCAATAGCAGCGTACCAGTAGCATCATGTATACATATATAGGAATGAATCAATCAAAAGTCCAAAACAAACCTTCAATTTATAGGCGAAAGCTAAACCAAACCCCGAACTCTCAATCCCTGAAATCAGCACACCAAACTCTCTAATCCCGGTCTATTTTAAACCTTGAGAGGACTTCGCCGGTATTTGCTGAATTGGGCCAGCCCAGTAGCGCAGTCGCTCTCACGCGCGCACTAATTTATTTTTTCTTTTATGTTTTCAATTCATTTTTCATTTTTACGCATGTCTAATTTTTTCTCAGTACCCAAAATACATTTTTAACGCATACATAAATATTTGATAAACTTTTGATATTTTCAAATAAATTGTGGACATTTTTATATAAAATGTTTTTAAAACCTTTTCTGAATACATGGTAATATTTTTCCAAATACAGTACATGTTTTACATTTTCTAAATGACAATAAACATTTTATAAAACTACACGAGCACTCTTTTACATGGTTCAACATTTTTTAATTTGCATACACTTTTTGCGAACACATGTCACGTATATTCTGTTAAGGTTATGTCCAATTTTTTACAACACGCAAACATTTTTTTTACATTGTACAAAAAGTGTTCGCACTTTAAACTTTTGTTCAGATTTCAGGAAAAAAAATTATGTTTCAAAAAGTGCTTACACTTTAATTTTTTTTTCAGGTTTAAAAAAATGTTTATGTTTCAAAAGGTGTTCTCCTTTTGAAAGTTGTTGGTTTATTAAAAGTATCCAAATTTTCAAAAACACACTTTATAAAATGTTCAAAGATTTCAGCAATAAATACAAAATGCGATTTTTTTTAATAATGTGAGTAGAATTTCAGAATTCCAAATAATTTTTAAAAAACAGAAAATGAATTGAATTCGTGCCAGAAATATAAAACAGGAACATGTTTTCACTTCCAAACAGTTTTATAAATGCGCGAACATTTTTTAAGCTTCACGAATTCTTGTTGTGTTATAGTGGGCTTGCCCAAATTCGTGCCCGTGAGAGTCGCTGGTTATCCCGGCCGGGATTGTAGTATTCCCGGTGTGCCAAACAGGTGTAGGGTCCAAAATAGACCGGGATTATAAGTTCAGAGTGCCGATTTCTGGGATTCAAAATTCAAGGTTTGATTTAGCTTTCATCTACAACTTTAAGGTTTATTTTAGACTTTTTACTTTAATATTCCGTCGGTTCTCAATGCAAGATGAAGATTTGGTTTGGTCGGGAAAAGGCTTCCTTTTTTTAGGACAGGATGAAGAACTGTGAACCATCTGCGGTCGCCATCGTATTCCTCCGTCTCCGTGTGGGCTGCGCGTATCCAATCCAACGTTGTACGTGGATGAAAGGCTGCTGCAAAGGATTAGCCAACAGTCAAAAATATCTCTCTTCAATTTTTTGACTATCCGCTCGTATAGTTTGTCACGTTGCACGACCTGAGCTTTCGCGCCGATTGTCACATGCTGAGAACAATGAAAATTCTTACTCAACACTTTTCTTCTTCTTTTCTTTCAGAAAACAGGGGCGAACCAATGGTTGACAGTTACACTGGATCTATAGTATACTAGCGCTTCTGAAGCGCGGCGTTATGCCACGCCCGTATCTAAACCCGTTGCTGACTGAACTATAGCTTAGCGGTGCGGAAGCAAGGTATAAACTTCAAGCAACCACAAAGTTCTAAAACAAAAGCAGAGCGGAGTCGTTAAATCCACACACGGTAGATTATTTTGTCTATATGATTAATTTATTATATGTTCTATGTTGATTATTTTGTGTGATCTAGCTATTCTTTTATTTCCTTTAACTAATATGTCACTACTATGTTGATGAATAGATACGTGTTGTGCTATCAAACACGAGGTTGTATCGGTCCGCCGGGCGGTCCAAACATATTTTTCCCGCAAGGGAGAGAAAAGTGGGGGAGGAGCTTTGTGGGCGTCAGAACCGCTGCCACACCCACGTCTGACCACCCTGGCCCACCCAGAACACCTACCCACGCCAACGCGTGTTCTCACCTGGCGCCAGCTACCTGCATTCATGTCTTTGGAGAGCTTCTGCTCCGCATTGTTGCCCGCGCAGGACGGAAGCAACCGCTCACTGCCGGAATTGAAGCGGCGCGACGACCGAGAGAGCGCCCTGCATGCTCGGTTGAACACGCCTCCTCGCTGGATTCAAATGGCCACAAACCGCTTGCCTTCCTCCATTAAACCTCTGTGTGTGTCGAGAAACCTACTCCGACCACAAGACCGTTTGCGAGCCGCTTGTCATTAAACCCAACGTGGGTTGGCTCCTGTCATCCCCCGCTATTTAAACGGTGCCAAACGCTTGGAAAAATCGCACCACACCACACTCCGCTCCTGTTTCCTCCTTGCATAATTTTCTCCACAATCTCCATGGCATCAGACGAGCAAGAAGAGTTCTTAGGCATAAAGCCCGACTGGGTGGCCCATCGAGCCCGCTGATTACGAGCTAGACAACTCTCTACTCCACCACCGTCGACGCTCCAAGGCAACTCTGGGGCGAGTTGCTCTAGGTCGGCATGCGAGGGAGCACGGCGACACATACATTGCGGCTGCCGTGGACAAGCCGTGTCGTACCACTCCTCCTGTGCCTGCGACCGCGCCATCCGCCATCAACAAATTCGTAACCGCGCCCTGTCAATGGGGGAAAGAAGCCGGCTTCACGGAGATCGATGAGATGATGGCCAGCATGTCCCCGCCAGCTGTCATCATCGAGAAGTAGAACATGGGAGGTTGCCGCCGCTTGGATCTCATGAAGACCAGTGTCGAGGCGACGCCGGTGTACACAGTCGGTGTCTTGTCCGGTTGCAGGCCACCGTCGTCACCTGCCCCGAAACCAACCTTGATCAGTGCTCCACGGAAGATGAGGGAACCCTTCCACTCCGGCTAAAGCACAACTCGGAGATGCCACAACAATGAGCGGCGCTACCGACCATGGGGAAGCGAGTCTCGCTTTGCACTGAAGTATATACCTCCGGGGCTCAAGGCAGTCCGATGAGCGGGCTGCAGGACATGGGGAAGACAATGGAGATCCGCCACGACCAGCCATAGACTAGTCTAGGGTATCCGTGTCATCGAAGTGGTTATCCGATGGCGCCGGCCATAGACTAGTTTTATCTTAATCCGGTATACTTTTAGTTAAAGAAAGCAGTCGAAATGTAATGAATTTCATTTGGTTTATACGTAATTCGTCGTGTTTACATGAATTTCATCTGATTAATTGATGATTAAAATATATAGGGGCAATATTGAATGGTCGGCTCCCACATCAGCGTTAGCGGAGTGGTTCCTCTGTCAATGAACAGATGCCAGAGCAAATTTATTAGTAAGCATTGGAGATGCCCTAATGTCTGACACCTAATTAAGGTAGTCACGCACACCATAAATTCTAGCCCCACGAATGATGAACGGCCTTGGCATAACGGACAGACAACTCTTGTAGTTTGTTTTTTTAGTTGGACCATTTCTAATTACTTTTATGTCAGAAAAATCCCTAAACAATTTGGACAACGTTATAGGTTCATTTTCACAAAAAGAAACTAATCATATATTTTTGCCACCATGTCCAAATTTTCTGTAAGTATGGTTATTGTTCTGGTGCAGTGGTTTTGTAGGGCACATTAACACGACGATTTTTTGATTGTATACTACAACAAGTTTAGTCTTGCTTCGTTCCGAGATTTGCGATAATTGTGGTGCGCCTTCGGCTCACTCGAGTATTTGTAGTGGCCGCTAAATGATCTATGAACATACATGTATTTTTCTTTTTCTTTTTGTGTGTTTTTCCACTGACATGATGAATAGATAGGAGCAAAAAATTGATTGAAAGTTGTTTTTTAAAAGGCTCAAATTTTCTATTTTAACAAATACAGTGGTTTCGCCTCAGTTGACCCACGCTGTCAATAACGGGCGGCTAGTGCGTGTCCCGTAGCTTATTACGTGTCAGCATTTGGAGCCTTGAAGCAGATACATCACGAGCCAAAAAATAATTTTTTCCTCCTCTGTTCCGGCGGGGGGAGGCGGCGATGGCCGCGGTGGGCCGGTGGTCGGCGCTCGCGGTGAGAGCGCTAATCCAGCTTCGCGGGGGGCAGCTACTGCTTAGATGTATACTCGTCGGCAATCAAGGCGTCGCAGGACTACGACCAGTCCACGCTCGGCGCCGTCGCCTTCTTGGACGTGGGCGCCAACGCCGGGGTCCTCTCCAGCTTCCTCTCCGCGTAGGCACCCGTGGGCCGCTGAAGCCCCTGCACCGTCCTCCTCGACGGCGCCGCGCTCTGAGCCGCCGGGTACATCCCCATCGTCCTCCTCGCCGGCCCCGATCCCGCTCGTCTGCCTCTACATGCTGCTCGCCGCGCAGGCGCAGACCTTCCTATATACAGCCGATGTCGTCACCGCCGTTGAGAACTTCCCCGACCACCGCCGCACCGTCAACGGCATCGTGAAGGTATTGTGCCGTCCTGATTCCCCTCGCTGGCTTTCTTTCCTACTCTGCTAAGCGGTATTCAGTCTGTGCTCTGCATCAGTACCTAAATGATGTGATTAATTAGACATAATTAATGATTCAGTCTGTGCTCTGCATCGGTACAATACAATCATGTGACGGTTTTGTTTGCTTTCAGTTCCTTTCTTATGTGCTGTGACTGTATGCAGATGATGTATATGCTGAAAGTAGCAGAAAAATACATACAAACAGTTCTGGAGAAGTACAGTCATGTGATTTATTAGACTCATTATAGTAATTCATACATACATCATAACCATGGCAGGAAGTCTTGCTCCCTGGGAGGCAGCATCACTTGTTCTAGAATAAGAGTACAAGTGTTTCATTATAATGTGTTCTGGCCAAGAGACAATAATGCAGCCTTCTTTTGCTGACCTCGTCCTTTCAGTACCATGTTTATTTTTCTGAAATACTGTACCTGCTACACTGGGTGGAGCTATCATTTGCGTTAAGCGCACGAACTTTCAGCGTTATTGTCTTGAGTTTTCAGCTAACTATATTCGTAATTCTGACATTGCACCCACTTTGCTCAATAATCCTAACCTGCACTCTGTTTCTCGACGACGTAGCAAACTTGCAATTGTAAGGCACATTTGTTAGGCAGTGTATCCTGTTTTGTCTCGTTACACAACTATAGATATGTCCTACTCCTTTATATGGCAGTAAATCATCTATGCATTTTTTGAATAGGGTTTTCTAGGCTTGAGTGGAGCAATACTGGTTCAGGTGCAGCACACCCTCCATATTGATCCTGGCAGCTTCATACTTATGCTAGCGATATTTCCCACAGCCATCGCATAGCTGCTCATGTACTTTGTCGACGTCCACAACGCTCATCGGTGGTACAACAAGAAGTTCCTTGATACCTTCTCTCTCATGGCTGTTTCTATTGCTGGTACCTGATGGTTGTCATAATCTGCGACCAAGTATTCGTGATAAGTTCAGCTGGACAAAGTGTTCGCTTCATGTCTCCTGCTGTTGATACTCCTGCTGTTGATCATGTCTCCAGCAGTTTTTTCTGTAAGAGCTCAGAAGACGGAATCGAAACAGCGAGAAGAGCCAGCTCTAGCACTGTGCTTGTTGGATCTAGTCAGGACATGTGGTCGCACAAAGAAAACCTGAATGTGGTGCAAGCCATGTGTAAACTCGACTTGTGGCTTCTCTTCCTTGCGAGGGCCTGTGGGATGGGATCGGGGCTAGCCGGTGAACAACGTCAGACAGATAAGGGGCTCCCTTTGGCTAGACGAGAAGGGAGACCATCACCCTGGTGTCGTTCTGGAGCATCTGGAACTTCTCTAGGAGGTTCGGCGCAGGCTACGTCTCCGATCACTTCCTCTTATCGCGAGTAGTCGGTAGGCCTTTCTTCATAGCAGCGACGCTTCTGGTCATGGCTGTAGGCCACGGCATCATCTCCTCCGGTTTTCATGCATCGGTCTACATCGGTTCCGGTTTCCAGAAGCGCTTCTATGACAAGGAGTCACCACACAAGGTGAGTTTGCCTGCGCTGGTAAGCACCGCTTCGCACTCCCCTTACTGATCATGGCATGTGTCTGTGTTTTCGTGTCTATAGTAGCATTTGTATTGTTCATCAGAAGTTCAGAACAAAGAAGTTTTATATGCAAGTTATACTCACCAGACTGTTGTCTTTTGTAGAGATCAAACGTATATATGCAAACAACCCTCAGTTTTTGTTCTGTACTTACAACAATATCATGTTAGCATCTGGTATCCTAGCATAATGTACTACTCCCCCTCCGTCCCAAAATGTAAGACGTTTTTGCAAGTTAACATAGCTTGCAAAAACGTCTTACATTATGTGACGGAGGGAGTATATAGCAACATTATAATAGCTACTTTCTGTCTGAATTAGAGAAGAGAAACCAATATTACTTTATTTCAGTTGAGTGATGCATATTTTATTTAAACAAACATTGCATCTGTTTGCGTTTGTAAGAGAGCGCTAACATGCTTTCTCTACTCCTGTCACTTCACTCGTCACCTTGTTTGGTGTCTCCTTTAGCTTCCTCCGGTGTTGCGCCATCCCCGTCGTCTTTCTCCTTTTCTTTCCTCTTCTCTTCTCCTCTTTCTCCTCGGCTTTCTCTGCTTCTGCCTCCTCTTCGTCATTCGCCTTTATATTTGCCGCTGCCGCGTCTTCCTTGGCGTGCTTGAGCGCCTCAATGAGGCCTGATAAACATTAATTAGGCCCCATCTTCTTCTTCACCGACATTGGCATCAGGTTCTCTGCCACATCGGTGGGCGACATGTCGGTCTCCTTGAGTAGCTGCCGAATCTCCCCAAACAGCCCATCCGCCATGACGTCCAGGTAGTTCCTGGTGAGCACCGCGAAGTCCTTGAAAAGGCAATATGGTATCTCGATGTGCTTGTCCATCCTGCCATGTCGGATCAGCGTCGGGTCCAGTTTCTCCTTGTGGTTCGTCGTGAAGATGATGATTCGCTCACGGCTGCATGCTGACCATAGCCGTTGATGAAGTTAAGAAGGCGTGAGAGCATCACCTTGCTTTCATCATCCTTCAGTGGGTCTTGTTAGCATCTTCTATTGTTGCACGCTTAATATGTAGTAGCATTACAAGTGAGATCACTGCAATTTTCTTTTGCAAGGGAGCACAAGTGAACAAGCTCACTTTTTTTCTTAGCTTCCTGGCTTGATACATAATTTGTCACCTTGCTTCATATCTTCATTGGCTTCCTCCTGTTTTTTGTCCTTCCCTTTTTCTTCCTCCATAGCTTTCTTCACCTCCGCCTCCCCTTTCTCCTTGGCTTTCTTTGCTGCAGCCTCCTTGGCCTCTGCCTCCTTAACCTTGGCCTCCACCGCGTCCTCTTTGGCCTGCTTGAGCGCCTCGATGAGGCCAGTCGAGCACACGTCGGGCTCCCTCTTTTTCTTCTTCGACATGGGCATCAGGTTCCTTGCAACGTCGGCGGGCAACATGTCTGTCTCCTCGAGTGGCCGCTAAATTTCCCCAAAGAGCTCGTGCTCGATGATATCTAGGTAGTTTATGGCGAGCACCTTGAAGCCCTCGAAGCGGTAGTAGGACATCTTGATGTGCTTGTCCACTCTGCCCGTCTGGATCAACACCGAGTCCGGCTTCTCCTTGTGGTTGGTGGTGAAGATGATGATCCGCTCACCTCCGCAAACAGACCACAGCCGTCGATGAAGTTAAGTAGGCCTGAGAGCATCACCTTGGTGATGTCATCCTTCTCCGGCTCTACCGGTAGCTTGGGCTTGTCATCATTGTTGGAGTCCTTGTCGCTTGCGGTCTTCTTGTCCTTGCGGTGTTTTCCGGTGAGGTTGACGAAACAGTCAATGCCCTCTATGATGATGATGGACTTGCATGTGGTCTCGATGAAGAGCTTCCACACCTCGGTACTGTTTTTTACTGTCGTGAGCTCAAGGTCATAGACGTCTTAGTCGAGGAAGTTGGCCATGGCGGCGATCATGGTGGACTTGCCGGTGTCGGACGGTCCATACTGGAGGTACCTACGCTTCCACGCGTTACCGACCTTGGTGTATAGCTAGTATTCCTTGCTCTCTTGGAAAGTCATAAGGTCGTCGATGACGGCCTCCTTCTCATCAGGGTGCATAGCGAGCATGTCAAAGGTGGTGGGGTGCGGGAAGGGGACGTGGCTCCAGACGCTTTTGCCCCGATAGGGGCTTGAGCTGCCTTTGGCATTGTTGATGAAGAGGCGGCGTGTGATGTTCTTGACGGTGACAGCGCGACCCTCACCGAGGATGAAAGGAAGAAGTCGTCAATGACCTTTCCGTGGTCGTCAATGTCCTTGCCGAGCTCGGCCTTGAGCCTGGGCGCGCGGCGGGCGCAGGCATCCTGAGGTAGGCTTTGACATCGGGGAAGAAGTCAACCAAGGAAGATGACGGTCGCCACCACCGATCCGAGCCCCGCTCACCTCTCCACCATCGCCGTCATTGTCGGACCTGATATCGTGTCTTGACATAATCAGAAAGCCGTAGTGACGTGTTCCTGGGGGCGATTTGCTTAGGTTGAAGCTAACTAGGCAACCAGGAGCAGGTGAGGAGAGGAGCGCCGAGGAGAACCGGTTGAGCAGGTTAGCTGTTTTTTTCTCTAGGGTCAGGAGGATAGCTGTTTTTTTTTTAGGAAAGCAGGATAGCTGATGGGCGGAAGAGGAGGTGGCCCAGCGAGCGTTTAGCTGCTTCTGGGCCGGCCGGGATCGAGCACACCGTTGCCGTGCGTGTCTAAAGAAAAGAAAGATTAGTACCACACCGCTACTTCCCGCTCGGTTCGCTGTGTGATTTTAGCACCACACCGTGCCTAAACAAGAATAAATTAGTACCACACCGCTCGATTTGGAGCGTACTTCGCGGTCTAAATGACCTGGTACTCACACACGTATCGCCGATGACGCAAAGCATATACACCAGCTTGCTGGTCCAGGGTCTGTCGAGGCAAAAAGCAGTCATAACATACTTTCTGGCTGGGTCAGGCCGTGGGCCTGTCACCTTAAGTTGCTGTTAAGTCGTGCATGAGAGGGGCCAGAAGTATGAATTGACGTCAGTCTTTTTTTTCCTAAACCTTCACTTTTCTTTTTTCAAAATACCAAGATCTATTATAATAATGGTCGATGCGACTCGCGTGGGACATTTGATTTGCCGAAACGGTTTTCGCTCACCTTCTTCTCCCTCCCGTGTCTCGTGCAGCTCATCCCCATCACCCCTTCCACATCCCGCCTCTCGCCCGATACCGCGGCTCCCGTCGCCCTCAGCTGCGGAACCGCACCATGCCAGTCCAAAGAACTCGCCTCGCCGGCGCTACCACCCTCGGTTGCAACATCCATGGATCATGCCGCAACGCCGCTTGTAGGCTACATTTGCACGGGTTCCAGAAATGGTGTGCGTGGTCGCAACATCTCGGCCTTGAAGCTCACCGGTTCGCCGTGGTGACATTGCAGCTCATCGCGGCAACGGTTCCAGCAAAGCCGATTCATGGTTGCAGCACCTCGCTGCCACGATTCTAGCTCACTGCGGTGACCTGACGCAACTCGCCATGGTCAACGGCTCCGCTCCGTCACGCCTGCCGGTCAAGGTAGTAACAAAAATAGTAGTTGGTTGCAACAAAAAAAGAAGCTAATTCCAGCAAAAATTACCTCTTTGTCGTCGGGTTGAAACAAAAAATTCCGTCGGCATTGCCGGGTTGAAGTTAAAAAAAACCCGCCAGTTGCGGCAAAACAAGAAGCCAATTCTAGCAAAATTGCCTCGCCTTCGCCAGCCACAACAAATAAACTCGTCAGTTCCTCCAAAAGGAAAAGCCAGTTGTAGCTCAAAATCATGTCGGTTGTAGCATGTCGACTCCACGCCACCAGAAACGCACCTCGCTCCATCGCCGGTTGCAGCTCCTGTGACCACCATCTCCGGCAACGATGGCTACTGGGGCCGTAGCCTGTGTTTTGATTTTCGGTTTGAGCTTTTTTTCGCCCTAGGCCGAGATGGCCGAATTTCGGCCATTTTCAAAAATTTCGGCTGAAATTTGACCAAGTTTTGACTGCAATTTGATTTAAATTTGACCAAATTTTTTCAAATTTGAGCAATTTCGGCCTAAATATACTTTTCGCCTCAGGCCGAGATGGCCGAAATTCGGCCGAAATCCACTTTTTGCGGCCGAAAATCAAAACAGCACGCATCGCCGCGTTGGGCCGTAGCTCGTAACCCGTGGCCTCGAGCTCGTCGGTGTTTATTGTGCTCTTGAAAGGACGGGGGAGCACGCGGTGAGTATGTGGCTGGTCACAACAAATTCGGCGTGCGGTGGCGGCTTCGTGGGTGCAACGTGGGAGAGCGGGAGGTGGGCCCATCGACACGAGGGAGCAGGAAGTGGGCGGCCGTCGACACGGGGGAGAAGGAGATGGGCGGTCATCGACACAGAGAAAATAGAGATGCGGGTGAGAGGGATGCCCAGCGAGCGTTTAGCTGCTACTGTGCCAGGAACGAGCACACCGCTTGGTTCGCCGTGCGTGTCTAAACATAATAAAGATTAGTACCACACCACTCGCTTGGAAGCCTACTTCGTGATCTAAATAGCCTGGTAACGACCCTTCTATCGCCCATGACGCAAGCATATACTCCCTCCGTCCGTAAATACTTGTCGGATCCATTTCTCCGACAAGTATTTTTGGACGGAGGGAGTATTAGCTAAGCCAGATAACACAACATGCGGCCTATGCTAAATTTAGCAACCAATCCCCCACAAGTAGTCTCCGAGCTTATAACTCCAGATGCGGAATGGGATCATCAGAAACTGTCGGGAGGTTTTCTTACCCACTGATTCTGCAGCCATCATGTCTATTCCTCTATGCACGATGCAGGTCCTGGACTCACGAACGAAATGGCTTGTTCTCTGTCCTCAGTGCTTACCATATGTTGGTAGCTACAAAACTGCGGCAAGAAGCGTGGCTGGAATAATATGTCCGTAACAAAATCATGTGAGCTATGCGGAGCAGATGATTCATGGCAAACATTCACTAATGCACTGCAATATGGCGCGATGCGTTTGGGCTTTGGATAACCCTGATCTTGTTGAAGTCATGGAAAACAATACTGAACCAGATACAAAGAGGTGGGTTTTCGCCCTCTTGAACAGCTTACCTCTATGGGCGATTTGGCACGCGCGCCGCAAGGCCATTCACGAACTAAATTTTCAGTCCCCACATGCTATGAACCATTTCATCAACACATATATTGGTGAGCTTGAGGAGTCCAGACTAAAAAAGAAGCATACCGGTTCTTCCACGGCCAGCACGCATATGAGGCGAAGATGGGGCTACTTCGCGTACATCAAATGATGGGTTTATAAGTGCCGTTTGCAGGGATGACATTGACAAGTATCTTGGTGCATCAGCAGCAAGATGCGCAGGTATTAACGATCCGGTGACACACGAAGCCTTGGCGTGCAGGGAAGCTCTCTCCCTTGCCCTCGACCTCTCACTATCTCATGTGTTGGTAGCCTCAGATTGCAAGGAGGTTGTCACCGACATACAGAAAGGCACAGGAGGGCTTTACGCGAGCATTGTTAAAGAGATCATCTCCCGATGCTCGCAGTTTACAGCATGCTCCTTCATCTTCGAAGGGTGCGAGACAAACTTTGAGGCACACAGCGTCACCAAACACACTTTGGGACTCTCTCCGGGGCACCATCTTTGGCTTCTTAATCCCCGGGATTTATCTTGTATTCCTATGTACTTGGATATTGATCAATAAATGAGAGTGTGTTTGGACTCCAAAAAGAAAAAAGCTGGTCAATTAGGGTCTGCCGAGGGTAAAAGCCGTGGGCCTGTCACCCTTTTTTTTAAACAAGAGAAGGGGCTTATAGCGCCAATATATTCAGCTCAGTAGCAGAGTACATCATGAAGTACAAAGCCTTGTAAAGAAACGGTAAATAAGATAGAAGTTACAGGGCAGAGCATGTTCTTGTGAGCTGAACCAAAGCAGCTAAAGACAGGTTCAGTAGTACTACTAAGAACCTGACGAGCATATTATGAGCAACTCCATTTTATCTTCCTCGAAATGTGGAACACCTGTGAATGGAGATCATCTGTAATCCTAAAAATCTGCAAGTGGTGCTCTATATGCCCATGGAGTGGAGTCAGCAGAAACACTTCTGGTCGCAGCCGCCTGTGCCAAAAAAATGTTGTCCGTCAGGAAAGTTGGTTGTGCCGCCTGCAAGAGTTGGGCAATTTTGGCTGCAAGAAGGAGAGCGAGCGCTTCTGCATGAATGGGCGAAGTGGTGGTTGGGGCTGAGGCTAGGACCTGTACGTCGACATTCTTGTGGCCTTGAACGAATTTGAGAAAGACACCAATGCATGTGGCAACACTACCATTTGGTAAACCTGGAACTTTTGAGCACCTAAAAGAAGCATCAGAATAGATGTTAGCACCATCAACAAGATCAGTTGTAAGAGTGCTTCCCTGCAGTGGCAATGTAGTAGCATTAACAGAGGAACTAGCATTAGTAACAACATTGCGATCATCTATGGAGGAAACCATCTGAGACTTTTCCTGGTCGTCCAAAACTAAGGCAGCCAGGTGAACCTGATGTGGGAGTGAGCACCTCCTATCAAAAAGACAATCACATCTGGACTTCCATATGCACCACAAAAAATTGAAAATATTAGGTATAGTATAGCATATGGATGGTCCATATTGAGCAAAGCTAGAATAACACTTTGCATAGAAAGATGATTTTCCGTTAGAAGATCACTTCGAAAGTACCAAGGATGCGCAAACCATGCTGCTCTAGCAAAGTCACAAAGGAAAAAAAATATGCATTTCATTTTCATCTTGAGCACAATGACAACATTGTTTTGAAATATCTACAGAGAAACGACTAGCTCTCAAACCTGTTGGAAGGGCTTTCCGAAGCAACCTTTAGGCAAAAGTCTGGACTCTTGGGGCCATCGGTTTTTGTTTCCAAATTTGCTTTAGAAGAGCTTTAACCTGATGAGAAATCTGAAAAGGCTGATTTGTTGGCTGCGCTTGAATATCCTACAAACATAACTTATAAGTAGACTTTGAGCGACACTTTCCATTAGGAGTAAGATCCCAAACAAGAATATCTGGGCAATTGTCCTGAATTATGGTAGTGTGAATGATTATAGACGCCATGGGCTCGTCAAAAAGAGAATATATAAGATCATTGTTCCATGCTTTTTGCCCTGGCAGCCTAAGGTCACTAACTCGAGTAGGATAGATGAAACCAACAGGTTGGATAATTAGATGATCTTGAATATTAGTCCAAGTCGTGCACCAAGGGGTACTCCAAATGGAAATGTTCCCTTGGGTGATATGGTATAAGCAATGAGCTTTGAGTTTAGGGAGCATTCTAAGAATAGATGACCAGAAACCTGATTTTGGAGGGCTAGAAGTAGCAGTCCATGTTTAGTACCTCAAAAAAACTAAGCTGCTGGAAGGGCAAGCTTATGTCATACGGAGGCCGACTTATTCTGATTAATTCGGTTCTCACGAGTATGCCCATGTTTCTTTTGTCCTTTTTTGAGGTACCAGTTGGAGTACGGAAAAGGCTAGATTTCTATCGATCACGCTTCTTCTGGCAGAGCGATGAATTAAAACAAAAATACGACTCGCTAAATGGGATATCATTTGTAGGCCGAAAGACCAAGGGGGTCTGGGCATTGAAAATTTAGAGGTGAAGAACAGATGTCTTCTCAGTAAGTGGCTGTATAAGTTATCAGTAGAGACGGATGCCACTTGGGGCCCAGATTCTACGTAGTAAGTACCTTCAATCAAAAACATTGTCCCAGGTGACCGTAAGGCCGACTGATTCGCCTTTCTGGAAAGGACCGATGAGGGTGAAATTAGTCTTTTTTAATAGGACAAAATTTGTAGTTGGAAATGGTACTACCACCAGATTCTGGGAGGACACATGGTTAGGGGACACGCCCCTTGCGGTCCAATATCCTTCTCTCTATAATATTGTTCAGCGAAGAGACGCTTATGTTGCAACAGTATTACAGTCCAATCCTCTTAATATTCACTTCAGAAGGACGTTGGCGGGTAACCGTTGGGAAACTTGGCTCCATCTTGTGAGAAGATTGATGGATGTCCGCCTGTCTCAACAACCCGATCAGGTGCGCTGGAAACTAACTAAGAATGGAGAGTTTTCGGTTAAATCCATGTATTTGGATGTTATCAACGCTAGTACGATTCCTCTTTCGAAACATGTTTGGAAAGTCAAAGTGCCTTTAAAAATCAAAGTGTTTATGTGGTTTGTCCATAAACAAGTCATTTTAACTAAGGACAATTTGACAAAACGCAAATGGACAGGATCTACAAGATGCAGCTTCTGTAATAGCGATGAATCAATCAAACATCTCTTTCTTGACTGCCCTTTGGCAAAAAATTTGTGGCGTTCGGTCCACATAGCATTTAATATTTCTCCTCCGAATACCATCAGCACGTTATTTGGGACGTGGCTAGATGGGATAGAGACAGAAACAGCGAGACATATCCGTGTAGGAGTATGCGCTTTATTATGGGCAGTTTGGAACTGCAGGAATGACTTGGTTTTTAACAGAACAACAAATATTCATTTCTTGCAGGTTATCTTCGGGCCACTACGCTAATCCGTATGTGGTCGCTACTCACTCCGACGGAGGCCAGGGAGCGTTTGGTTACTGGATCTATCCGATGGGAGACGGTAGCACGGGCTATCTTCAACCGGTTTGGATGGCGGTCATGTAATAGGATAGGTGTTTAGTTTCCTATCTTATTTTTTGCCAGCCGGTTGTGGCTATCCTGGTTTTTTTAGTGTTCTTGCTCGTTGTGAGCCTTTCCCCTTATTTGAGACCTGAGGACTTGATTGTTTGATCCTTTTTGACTATTAATAAAATGGCCGTATGCATCATTCTGATGCAGAGGCCGGGGAAAAGCCCCCTTTTCGAGAAAAAAAGAAGTAGCAATCCATATGGAAGTATCCGAAAAATACTTAGACTTGAATACAAGAGACAAATTTGAGTCGGGAGCATTAGCAAGTCTACATGCAGAGGCAAGAATAAGACCTTTGTTCATGGCTTGAAGATTTCTTATTCCCAAACCTCCCTCCTCCTTAGAAGTGCATATATCCTTCCATGCCCTAAGGCAAAGACCTTTCGAAAAATTGTCTTCCTTAATTCCTGTCCACCAAAAAATTCTCATAATAGAAGTAAGTTTGGAAATAAACTTTTTGCTAAACAAAATATTTGACATGTAATAGACCGGAATGGAAGAAAAAACAGACCGAATAAGCTCTAACCTAGCTGCATGGGAAAGCATGTTAGCCTTATAGGTAGGAAGCTTGGCCATGAATCTATCAATGACAAAGTTGTAAGCAAATTCTCTATTTTTGGTAGGAAGAATAAAAGGGTGGCCCAAATGAATAAAATTGTCATACATGGAAGGAACAGGGAAAATGGTCTTAATATCAGTAATGACCGTTTGATTAACATTAGAACTAAACAATATTGCCGACTTAGACCAATTCGGAATTTGACCTGAGAGAGCGCAAAAATGATGGATGATGTGAGCAATCATACTAGCTTCTTGCAAATTAGCTTGGCCACACACCAGAAGGTCATCTGCAAAGAGCAAAGAGTGGACAGGGGGACAATTTGGCCCAAGCAAAATATCTTGAAGGTGGTTAGCAGCCATGGCATCATTGAGAGTAAGAGAAAGTTCATTAATGGCAAGCACAAAAAGATAGGGGGACATAGGACATCCTTGTCTAATACCCCTATTAATTTTAAATCTATTAGTTGGTTGACCATCGATAATGACTGAGAACGAAGGCTAGGAGATGCATGCATAAATTAAATTATTGAAATGAGCATGCAATCCTTTACGTTCAAGAGCTGAAACAATGAAATTCTATTCAATATGATTAAAAGCTTTTGCAAGATCAATTTTAAGCGTAAAAGCACTGTGACTCCAAGACTTAAGAGCAAATAAGTGAGTGATTTCTTGGGCAATAATGATGTTGTCGCTAATTCTATGACCTTGAATAAAAGCTTGCTGAGCGGGGTCAATATAATCACGCAGATGGGATTTGAGTCTATTGGCCAAAGATTTAGCAATGATTTTATAGATAACATTACAAAGACTAATAGGTCTATAATCAGTAGGGACTTGGGGGACAAGCTTTTTAGGGATGAGAGCAATATTAGTGTCACCAATGTGAGGGGGTAAGATACATGTGTTATAAAAACTGGTAACCAAAGCAGTGACATCATCTCCAATCCAGTACCATGTTGCCAGGTAGAATTCCACATTGAAAGCATCTGGGCCAGGTTCGAATTTGCAAGATCTCATTCTTGTCTGGAATGGAATAAGTTGGATCAATTGGTTGAGACAAAGGTTGCGATACAATGTAAGGTCTTCTACAAGTATTGATATTAGGGGAGGAAAATATAAACTTGAAATAATTGACAAAAGTATTAGCTATAAGATTAGGCTTAAAGTGAACAACATCATGCTCATCCTTAATAGAAAATATAGTGTTCCTCCTCCTGAGTTTTAACACAGCTTGTTGAAAGAACCTTGTGTTCTTATCACCATCTTTAGCCCAACTTTTCTTGGCCCTTCGCTTGTAGTATTGGTTTAGCTTGGAAAGGTATTGCTCATACCTGATTGTGAGAGAGCTTTCTAATGCACGATCCTGCCTATGGGGTGGCTGCAATTGAAACCGCTTGATTTTCTCTTCCAATTCATGTAACTCCTGTTGAATAGGCTTCTTCTTTTTGCACCATCTATTCAAAGAACCTGCAAGAAATGATTAACAAGATCGCAATGACAAACTTTAGATGACTTAATTTCAGACAGAAAAATTACCCGAGCTTTAGTGGAACGGATGAGATTGGCCAGAACCATCATACGATCATTGCCGAGGCCCCGGCCCATGCCTCGACAGTTCCAGGCAATGGCTTTCATGGCGCCCGAGGCGCGTTAGGGCCATGCGTCGCTGCCCAATTTGTTAACTGATCCGCTTTTTGCCCCAAGTGACAATAAACATCCATACTCTGACTAGTATGATCCTGCCCGAGTTCCATTGCACTGCCCTCGCAAAGGGTTCTAATCTCAGTTTGAGTTCCCATTGTAGTCTGAGCTATGTTAGCACCAGTGTGAGAATCAGCTTCCACACCCATATAGTAGTTGCGATCCAGGACAGGAGGAGAGGAACCACCAAGTTGAGTGTCTGCCCTGTTTGTACCCAGGTAAAG
>LR738716.1:72867507-72882372 GCA_902687465.1 Secale cereale
GGGGGGGGGGGGGGGCAGTGGGCAGGGGAGGGGGCGGTGCTGCTTGGGTTGCTCGCGGGAGCGACACATGAGTTGGGACTATGGTCTCTCGATTTAACTTTGTGTGAAATAACATTTGAAAGCACACAAATGGAGTTAATATTTGAAAGCAATGAAATTGAGTGTAAAAATGATTGAAGTATGTGTAAAATATATGTGAATATTTATCAATTACAGTTTGATTTAGACTATTGTATTTGAAAGAGTTTATGAATTATTGATGTATTTTTCCTGAACTGATGAAAAGTAAAGTAAAATTCACACATATTTCAATGTTTTTAGTTACATTTAAATAATTTTCATAAATTAGTTTACACATATTTCAATCATTTCACTCAATTTATGAAGGATAACAAATTTTTCAGTAGAGTGAAATACTAAAATCTAAATTAGTTTAAAATGTATCCAAGACTGGTCTTGTGCTTGCTCCCTTGTCACGAGGAATTGAGATATATGAAAAATAAAAAAGTAACTTAAAAGATACTCACTATTTTAGTTATCTAAAAGCTCTTATATTAGTTTACAGAGGGAGTACCAATCATCTAAATTATCAAAGGGAAATAAAATGTATGGCTTTTGTTTGGCAAGAGAGAAGAGGAAGAATCGAATAAAATGCATGCAACTGTCACCTCAATAACAAACGCACAAATTCAACACCAGAACTTGATTGGTGTTTGGGTGGACCATTAGAAGGTGTTTCTAAGCCCTAGGGATCAATAGAAGCCGCTCTTATTTCTAAAGACTGTCGAACTTTTAGATGTTCGAGAGGCAACAGTTATGTATGAGCGGTATGCTACCATGGTTGTCAAGGAGCAGCGGACTTGGACAAGCCGTGGCCACTCACCACCGCATCCGTTCACCAGCACCAGATGCATCACAACTCACTGCTCAGTATAACAAATAAACGTGGACTTACCACAGTTCTGGATTGATTGAGACCGTTAATTAAAATGTAACAATCTTAGATATCAAAGGTAGAACACGACATAGACATGGCACTGCCACACTCGGAGAAAGAACATCGATTCTACAGTAATTAACCAAAAGATAGACATGACGAACGCCAGGCCAAGCAATGTAGACAGTGTCATCCTGAAGGATACGCCACTGAAATCCCAGTTGTCTTGAATTGAGAATGCTGATCTGATTACGGCTCCCCAAATCTGAACAAACAAGACGAAAGTTTAGCCAAACAGAGAAGAATTTTGGGTCCAATTTGTACACATATTCAAGAGCTTACAAGCTTAAAGGAATGAATTATATTTATTATATTGGGCCAGATATAGTAGCAGAAGAGCATTCCTTCAATCAGCACGGTTGTCTGTTGAGCACCGAATTGCAATGCAGGTTGGAGCACATGGCCAGACAGAGGCATGTACGCAAAAACAAACAAGCACTGAAAATCTTTTGGTCGGCTCAATCAACAAATGATTTTACGAGACTGATTAAAATCTCAGAGTGTGAGAGCAGAGTGTTCTTTCTTTGTTATTCAGAGCAGTGACTCAGGCAGTTATTTGTGAAGGCAGTAAGTAGGCAGAGATTTCTCAAAACAACATAATCACAAGAAAGAAAAACTGAATGTGAAGAAAGTGGACAAAATGAGTCCTTAACTGTAATTAATTTTCTAGACGTGCAAGTAAACACTCCAGTGGTAAGTGGTAACACTGGATCTATATTTGGATTACTTCTCCATTACCTCGACCATAGAACAATTTTGCGAAAATATATGTTGTGATAATGATAGTGGAAGCTTGAGACTATGTGAAAGATATTTGTTTTGTACGATTTTTATAAAAACACGAATTGTAACAAACAGTGTTTGCAGGACTTCAGATTTTTATTACATAGCTTAAGTCACTTATAAGGGAGTATATCATGGGTTCTAGCCACAATCAACAAATGATATATGTGAAGTCTATAACTGATTTCTGAGACAGATTCAAATCACACAGCAGTGTAAGTGCACACTGTTCTTTCTTAGTTATTCAGAGCAGTGACGGTGATCTCTTAAAACAGGAATTGAAACAAACAAGAAAACATATCACAAATATGTTCACCTTCCCATAACTGAGGGCAAAAATATAAACACTACTAAATCGCGAAACCAAGAATGATCGATCAACACTTTCTTCACAAATATGTTCACTTTTCTACGATTGAGCACAAAAAACTAACCACTACTAAATCGTGTAAAATAGAATGACCAATTGCAACTGTGAACAATTAAGCATTAGTGTGAAAACTTTGAAATGAAAGACATAACATAACTAGGATGCAGTAGAAAGTATGCCACTTCATATTGTCGGCGAGGACAGCGACGGCGGGAAGTGGGCATATATGCGCGTCCTGGACAAGGAATTTCCAAAAGGCTTCACACAGACCCTCTCAAGCTGCAACTTCTTGACGTCCACCGAGATATACTCCAACTCTGGCATCTCCATAGACAAGCCTATGAATCGCGGGGCCTCAGAACATATCAGGAGCACATACCTCTCTGTTGCAGCTTTGATATAATTCAGGCCATCAGAACCTAGTGAGAATGTTTTCACCATCTGCCATTGACCAAAATTCTTGCCTTTGTTACGCCTAACTGTATAGCAGAGGTCCGGTTTGCCACCTGCGGTTCCATCACGGATACCAAACAGCCCAATCCTGCCTTCCCCTGCCTCGACAATGGCCACACCCAGCGTGCCCCAACCAGAGGATGGGAGCTCGGCAAATGGAGAACTCCATCCTCTGGATGTTGAGCACAAGCAACTCTCTCCTCTTTATGAGGGTGGACTCCCAGTAGAAGCAGCCATAGGCGTGATGCCGCCTGAGATAAGTATGGTCCATGGGCGGCACTGGCATGGCCGACCAGAGCAGGGGTGCCTCGGCTCGCCACTGCCCGGTGGTCGAAGTGAACACGAAGGGGGTCAGCTTAGTCTCGCAATGCACCATTGAGATCACCGTGAATGCCGTTCCTTCATCGTTCTCGCCGAGGGGAAGGAGGAGAGGCTCGTCGAAGGGCCTGCATCGCACAGGGGGCGGGCGTTCCGCCGAGGCGACGAGGGCGTCGGGCACCGGGGGGAGCAGGACGTAGCACCGGTGCAGGGGGTCACACACCGCGAGCTCCCTGCAGATCGGGGGCCGCGCGTCCTGCGCGTGGTCGCGGCCGAGGAGGACGCGGCCGTCGCGGACGTCCATCGGGACCCAGCGGCAGTGGGACGGGAGGAAGGAGAAGGAGAAGTCGGCGGCGCGGGCGAGCGCGCGGGCGGTGGGCGCGGAGGGGTGGGGCGGGAGCGCGGGCTGGAAGCCGTCGAGGTCGATGAAGGCGAGGAGCTGCGGGGCGTGGAGGCGACGGAAGCGGCGCAGGAAGGCGCCGTCGGTGGCGATGCGGCGGAAGGCCGGGCAGGCGGCCGAGGCGCGCGCGAGGTCCTCCGGTGCCGGCAGACGGAGAAGGATTTCGGTGAGGAGGCCGCCCGGGAGCTCCGGCAGCGTCGGGGCCATGTGTCGTTGCCGGACGCCGGTGGCGTGGACTGGAAAGGAAGGCCGTGGAAATCGGAGGAGATGGTGGGGTGAAAGTGGAAGGGGGAGAGGCGGTGGCTGTATGTTGGTTGCCGGGCGCCGGTGTGCGCTAGCTAAACATATATAGACATGGTGGACCCCTTGGCTTCTCCCAGCCAATGTAACTTCACGGCTGCTACACTGCCCGAGAGCAGTAATTACCGGCTGTGTCATGGCGAAATACACTTTGCTTGCTTCCTGGTTACTAGTAAGCGGGCACGTGCAATGCACGTATCTGCAGTGGCATTGTCGCTGTGACAACCCCGAAAGCGGTATCAGTTAAGTGTGCAAGGTGTGTTGGAGCAGTGGATGTTAAGTGTGCAAGGTGTGTTGGAGCAATGGATGTCAGGGCAGCGGCCCCGTGAGCTTTTCAACTTCAATGACATGAACCTCATGTCGTGTGGGTTGCAACTATTGCAGGCATGTTGAATGCTTATATCCACATTATCTTCGGAGAGTGCTTCACGAGTTCTTTTCCAATAGTGATGCAAGAGAGGCTTTTTCAGCGAAGCAAGTCCCCCGATATAGTGTGTGTTTGTAAGATTTTTCGTTATTAACCGGGCAATCTTCATAATAATCAAAAAAACATCAAAGCTTTTGCTTCGTGTTCGAATTTATTTACTCAGACCCATTTACTCAACTATATCAAATGCGTTTTTTCAAGTGAATTTTTATCAACTTTTGTAGATATTATTTATACAGAAAATCTTTTAAAGCATCAAATGATTATGACTATAAAAATAGGGAACCGATAACATCGAACGTCAGTTTTTTGAACATTTGGGGCCGAACGTCCTTTTCATCGTTTGATTTTGAGCGTGAATCGTGAAGCAAAGACACTGCCATGTCAGCAAATGAAATCGTTCGGGAAATATGGAAGTCTTCGCGAACGCGGAACGCCTCCCCAGTCCTCTATCCCTTATCCATCTCAACGCCTCCTCTCACTCCTCATCCCCACGACCTCGCTCCTCAGCAACCCACGACCCGAGCAGGGGCGGCGACGGTGGCCATGTGCTGGCGGCGGCGCTCCACGGGGTCTATCGATTCGTTAGTGGATGGGCGCGGGGAGCTCGCGGCGGCGGCTCGGGCGTACAGGATTAAAATACCACCTCTCGTCATCCGTCTGGCCGGCTTGCCGCCGGAGCAGCAGCGCTGCCGCGCCATGCCATCTCCTCTCCTCATATTTCGTCTCCCTCCTCCTCTAGCTCTCTCACCCTCTCTTCTCTTGTGTTTTTGTAGGCCACCATGTGCGCCGCCTTGGAGTCCGATCTGCCGCGGCATGCCACCGCCCGTCGCCGGGGACACCGCCTCCAACCAGCTCTCCTTGGATCCGCCATCCCTGCCTCGTCCCAGGCGCTGCAGCGGGCTGTTGCCTTCTTCAGCACTGCACGAGCCGTGAAGCACCTGCCCCGCTTTGACCAGAGCCGGCGCCTCCTGGGGGAGTTGCGCCGCGCGCTCACGCTTGCCTGTGCTGCCCATAGCTGTTTCACTATGTGAAATGGTAAGGTTATTGCCCTTAGCGCAATTTTTTCAGAGTGATTTTGTGAGACAACCTGATTGTTCTTCGGTCCTTTGATATGTACAGTATCTTTACTTGTTAGAAATGATTTTGTTGAATTGAGGTTATATATGACATATCTTCATAAAAGAAAGGAAGTTGGAGAAGTTATTATTGAAGAGGAATTCAGTGGCATGTGGTTCTCAAGAGCTAAAATGGAACAAGAAGTGCATGACTCTCATGCCTACACTAACTAATCAGTTAGCATATGCATATTTTTAAGCATACTACATTCAGATATGACATGTGAATATAAAAACTGGCAATTCTTTTTATAAAACTGAACAAAAATGGGTGTCGTGTTTAATCTTTAGATAGTGTGTTTTCTATTAGAATGTTTCCTTTCAAGAACGTAATATGAGAAATCATAGTTAGTGGTTGTATTGATGATGCGGCCCTTAACGGTTCAGATTTCCCGAAGGAGAAGGAGGTGCCGAAAGAGGATGGGAGCAACAACTCTGATTCGAAGAGAATGTTTTGTTGCGGTCTTTTGACACTTTGTGGATCTCTTTAGTCTCTCCGATTAATATTTTTTTAATGTTATTTGCCTTTCACCTTCACCTGGAGATTCATTCTTTCCGGTTGTTTAGAAATGACAAGTAGATGTAGCTCAGTTTGAGCGTGAGTGATAGCAGTCTTGCAGCTTATGTTTTTATTTAGCATGCAAATTTTACTTGGAAGATATGTTGATGGTTGTTTCTATGTTTTCAGTGGAATCAATTTGCTTCACCCCATGGTAGAAGTTAGAAGAGATATTCGCGGGAGTTCCCAGCAACTGGTTTGATGTATGTTGGAACAGGTATTGTAGCCCACTGTGTTGATCCAGCATGTTAGTCTGTTACATGATTAATTTTAGTATCCACATGACATATCTTCTTTATGAATACTCTATGGTATATTCTTAATCTCATTATGGTCTTCATGCTTGAAGAACAAATCACAGATCATTATATAGCAATACAACTGGGCCATATATCATGAAGTTGATCATCGTTACCTTTTGATACAGCAAGATGTGTGTGCCCCATTATATCCTGGAATGGGGTGCATGTCCTGTTGGGAGTGGTTGGGGCCATACGCTGTCCTTTAACCATGTAAATGTCAAGAATGTTATCATACAACTGTACCTGAAGGAATAGTGCAATATGATGTAGTAGTTTGTAATACCATTCATCTAGGTCTCTTTCTGGGTGTGTCTTTATTTGTGTTCGTATTACTTGTAACTAAGCATAGAATATCCATATGCAGATTGGGAAGGCTTTTAGGTGAGGTCAGTACAATGCTCATTTGCCAAGGCTTCATGACACGACTTCAGGTTTAGGTCAGGTACGCACAATAGGGACTATGTTAGCATATGCCATAAGAGTCACCCTGTTACACTTCATAGATTTTCCCAGTGATTTACTTTGTTGTTTCATACTCCCTCCATTCCAAATTACTCGTCGTGGTTTTAGTTCAAATTTGAACTAAAACCACGACGAGTAATTTGGAACGGAGGGAGTAAATTATAGAATGCCAACATGTTTTTGTTTGACAACACGATCAATGAAAGCAATCGATGTATCACACTGTGAACAAGTTGGCAAATGAGCCTGCATCTGCAGAGCAGTTCGTCGGCGCTGAAGTCGTCGTGCGAGCAATGTGGTGATGCCGCAGGACAGTCTTCATGTTGGCAGCGGCAGCGAGGTGTAATCGCCTTACGAATTTGAGATCAGTTTTATATTGAAGAGCATGCACCTGTGTTGGCGAAGAGCTCGTCGTCGCGGCCGTGGACTGGCGCCTCGGTGGCTGCACCTGTGTTGGCGAAGAGCTCGTCGTCGGGTGACCCGGTGGTTGCATTTGTGTGGCGAAGCTCGTCATCGCATCCATGGACCGGTGCCTCGGCGGCTGCACCTGTGTTGGCGAAAAGCTCGGCGTCGTGGGCGTCGTTGGGTGACTCGTCGGTTGCACTTGTGCTGGTGAAGAGCTTGTGGTCGCGGCCGTAGACGGGTGTCTCGGCGGCTGCGGCTGTGTTGTCGAAGAGCTGGTCGCCACGTCCGTGGACGGGTGACTCGGCGGTTGCGCCTGTGTTGTAAGAGCTCGTCTTCGCAGTTGTGGACGGGTGACTCGGCGGCTGCGCCTGTGCTGGCGAAGAGCTCGTCGTCGCAGCCGTGCACAGGTGACTCGGCGGTTGCACTTGTGCTGGCGTAGAGCTCGTCCTCGCGGCCGTCTCGTTGGGTGCCTCGGCGTCTGTGCACGTCAAGCTGGATGCGTGGAATGATTCCCCCTAATTTAGCAGATTTCATTCCATATTGTTGACCAATTCCATGCGAATTGGACGGGCTGTTTCCTTGTGCGGCCGTGGGATCCGATACTACTACTCGTGCGGTCGTGGAAACGGCAGAGTTTTCGTCCGCCAGGAAAAAATGCTAAATGCACTCTAGAGGTGGGTTTGTGTAATCTTGACGGTTAGATCAAATTAAGTTATCTAATCGCTTGGCTGTAATTTCTCCCTGTTGTTCTGTGTACATTAGGCTGGGTGTATGTAGAGAAGAATATGTTTGCTTGTTTATTAGTAGTAGAGATAGGGGGATTTTTTTTTAATAATTCAACAACAAGTCAAAATAGTTACGAATTATTTTTAGAATAAACTTGACTTACTTGCACACTACAGTAGTATATAAATTTTCACCCAAAAAAAATCAACGTTGACTTTACAACGGAAAAGACAAAATTTATTTGCTATTAGGCCCTCCACTATGTAGGCCAAAAGAGGTGCCAAAATCACTTTTGCTTCATTTTGCCCTACATTGCCCAGCCGGTGCCATAAAAAAAATCGGGCACCGGTGCACATACTTGCTTCGATGTCAAAACTTATGCAAACAGTTAGCTCTATGGCCCACACAAGGAAGCAAACTAGACTGAAGGTACGCAGTTGATGGCTTGCTTCAGTTTTCTATTCACATGAGGGGCCTACTCATTTCAGGCCATTGAAGTACACACACTGTGAGACCGGTGCCAAACTAATTTCTTAAGGCATCGCTGCCCATCCAACAATATTTTAATGTGTTGGGCATCGACCACATTGTGGAAGGGCTTATAGGTCATTATTCACGCTATTTTGACCAAAAAAATTATCTTTTTTGAAAAAAAAATCAAAGAGGAATTTTCTTTTTGTGGAACTTTTCTCACAAGTACAATGGAAGGTCAAGTTTATTTCAAAAATATTTTCATAATTTTTAACTTTTTATTGAATTACTATATTTTTTTTCATATAGGATACATATGTACCCATAGACCAAACGTCTGCATCGCTGTGTTGTACACACATGCTCACACAAGGGAAGGTTTCTGTCACTCTTGGAAGAAACCATAACTGACACTATCGTCGCCTCCTTGTCCGTCCACCCCGTCACTATTGTCGACCCAAGCCTATGCCGCTTGGCCCGACCACATTGACATGCGTTGATGCGGCTATGGCTCCAGGTAGTAGTGCATCTCATATGTGACACGGTCTCATGCGGCTTCTCGGCAAAACCCTCAGCTACTCTCATGGTAAGGGGTGTCACGACGATGGATGTGGCCGATGCAGTCCCCTAGCCCAACGGTCTTGTCTGGACTGTGTCTGGTGTGGCGATGAAACATGGCCGTCGTAGGCTTGGAGAGGCAAAATTGTCGGCATAAGCTGGACTTTGGCGGTGGTATGAACTGATGACGACAACACTTATGGGCATTGTTATATTGTTGAAGGCGTCGTGCTACAATATTTCTTATTCCCACCCAACCCCTTTGATGATTCTCATAAACTCTTAATCCAATGTAACTTCACCGGCTGCTACACTGCCCAAGAGCAGTAATTACCGGCTGTGATATACAGTTATACACACACATATTGTCGCTCTGAAACTGCTGTACAGACGATACTGTAGAGACGACATGCAGCGGGCACTCGCATCTACGGTGGACCAGCGCTGCAGCTGTGCATTGGATGGTGTGATCTTCTGCATCGTCCTCAAATCGTGTGGGTATTGTCGTGTGTATAGCAGGGTTTTTGTCGCTCTTGGAAGAAACCCTGACACTATTGTCGCCTCCTCCTCCTCCGTCCACCCCGTCATTGTTGCCGACCTAAGCCCATACCGCTTGGCCCGACGACATTGACATGTGTTGATGCGGCTCTAACTCCAGGTAGTAGCGCGTCTCATATGTGACAACCGTCTCATGCGACTTCTCGGCAAAACCCTCGCCTACTCTTGTGGTAAGGGGTGTCACCATGATGGATGTGGCCGATGCAGGCCCCTAGGCCGACAGTCTTGTCTGGACTCCGTCTGGTGTGGCGATGGACTTTGACCGTCGTAGGGTTGGAGAGGCGGAATTGTCGGCATAAGCTGGACTTTGGCGGTTGTCTGGACTGATGACGACAACGCTTATGGGCATTGTTGAAGGCGTCGTGCTACAATTTTTCTTCTTCCCGCCCAACATCTTTGATGATTCTCAGAAACCCTTAATCTAAGTCACTTTGCACTAGACGAAAAAAGTGCCTCAATGGACATGATACGAGAAGTTTTCATGCAACAAATAATCTGTAACATGATTTAAAATATACTCATCAAATGAGCTCATGAATTTATTTTACAGTTCACAATAATATGAATTTGGAAAAAAATGGCTAAAATATAGTTAGGTTATAAATGAGATAGTTTTCTATCAGCTACACAGTTATCTTACAGTAGGGATAGGGTAAAAGGAAATGGTTGGTCTAGTCCTTCTCTTGTTCCAATGTTCACTACTTGGTTATTGTCATTTGCGGTTTTAGGGGGTTTGATTAGGCTTAAATTTGGCTTTTTGGCTTCTAAGCCAAAAATACACCTATTTGTGTGCTTTTGGATTTGGTTGGCCAGGCCAAACTCCATAAGTCAAAGGTAATCCTAATCAAACACTGCATCACCTAAATCTTAGATCATGTGGTGTGGTGCTCATTTTGTTTACGTAAAAAGTTATTATGCCATTGCGCTTTTATGTCTTATAGGTTGTATATATTGCTGACGCAAACATATATCCGAAATAAGGAGCTAGTATTTTGTATACTATGTTGTGAGTACTTTGTCTGTAATTTATTGTGTTACTACCGCAGAGTTGGTGAGGTTTATCTTTACCAATATGTTGATTTTGATGTGAGATTCCAAAAACCGGTGTGTTTCCAAGATGTATTCGATAGCAGTGTAGATTTGTAGTCAATCTACTAGATAGGATACTCGGTCTCTTTTTGGAACTCCTTTTTAACTCAAATGGGAAGTATGTTGCCAATAGGATTTCTGATGTAGGAATTGGTCTAGGTCTGCTGTCTGGGTGGAGTGAGCTATGTGAGACATTTTGTTTTGAACTTAAAAAAGTGGTAACAATTGCTGGAGGTTGTATAACAAAATAATTGAGTGCCTTCGACAATGTGTATAAGTGGTCCTGTGTGTAATGTTTTCTTGGTGAAATTCTTTCACGAATCCGAAAGTTGTGTACCACTCAATTGGCAAAACTTCCTCTTATATTTCTAGAGTACAAAAATTATTTGCACCACTCTCTCAACCACATGCAAGGTTACTACACCCATAATTCATGATCCATGGTGCTTGATGAGTGGATTTTACACTCATATTGACCCCTCTTAGATATTTTCTGTGTTTATAACTTGAACCTGCCTACAAATCGCTAATAATTGCTGAGATGTACAAACTTGCTTGTTTTATCATTTCCTTGCATAAATGTGCACATTCAAGATGGGGTCAAGGGCATATGTGGAAAGTGCTCGAGGAGAGGATTGTCTCCATCTGCATCTCCATTTCCATTTACTATTAAACAGGTGAGCTGAGGCAGAAACTTTAGATCTCAGCCATATATTCACCATTCTTGCCTGCAACATATATCGCTTTTCTTTCTTTCACAGGAAGAAAGACCAGGAGATCTCGCGGCACCCACCAGGGCGTCCCCTCCGCCGATGACCTCGATCATTGCTGGTGAGGGAGGTCACCAGATCGACGCATGTGGATCTTTTTAGGCCCTCACAATATAAGTTTTTAGGTTGTTGATCGTCTTGCTTCAGTGGCGGCGATGGTGGCGCTGCATAAAAATTCTTCATATCCTTCCCCAACGAGGCGATCGGTCCTATGGTTGTGGATGGATTTGGAAAAAAGTCTGTTCAAGCAAGGATGGAGTGGCGGCGACATCCTCGTGGTGGACCTGTGTCATCGGGCTCCGTAGTTGTGAAGGCGTTTGCTCCAGGGCCGGCTCAGGGCTTGGGAGGTAGGCCAGGAGCGGATGCAGATTGTGGTTTGCATAGACGGCATCTGAAAGGTGGTATATCATATGTTGGGTTCGTGGTTCGTGGATGGTAGGTATGGTTTTCTCCTTCGACGACTTAGTCGTGCGGGGTGTCGCTCCTGTCTGAATTGTTCAATGGTAATGGTTTCGCCTTTGGCGAGCCACCTAGGAGGTCCGCAAAGCTTCATATCAGCGATGGAGCCGTGTGATGGGCCGCGAACCCCTCGTTGGTTACCCCAAGTGGAAGGTGTAAGATGCAGTAAGTAGAAGTGTTTTCCCTTAGCAAAGATGCCAAGGATCGAATCCCCAGAGACTCCTAGGTTCAACAAGTAGGTGTCAATTGCTAACGGCGCAATTAGCAATCAACGTGGACCTGCACACGGATACAAATAACTTTGCTCCCAACGAGTATAGAGAGGTTGTCAATCCCTCCGGCCTTGTAGTTCACAAAGGGTTAAAAGCAATGATAGTAGTGATAGATAGTTTTTGCAATAGTAAATAATAACGGAAAGTAAATAGTGGATGTGATCAATGATGGTAATATGGACCGGAGTCTCATGATGTTCACTAGTGATGTCTCTCTCCCAAAAGACGATAAAACAGCTATGTGAGGTAAACAAATTACAGCTGGGCAATTGACAGGACCACGAACGCAAACCAATGCTGACTACATTGCAAGAAAGGTTGAGGTTCAAAGCATGGGCGGTACGCCAAAGTAAGTAGACCGAAATCCATCAATATCTACTACTAATCATCCACCTTGAGATATCTATCCAGAACATCTCGCTGGTATTAAGTTGCGAGTCCCACCCATAGTGTAAACTCAATGCAATAGACAACTGCATTAAAAGAACTTTGCGTAAAGTAAACAATCCTTGCACCCGCGGGCACAAGCACCGTTGTTTTCCCACTTGTGGCAATAGCACATCCCCTAGACTCATGTTTCTGTCACTCAAGCTAGTCATCGAGGGGCATGAACCCACAATCGAGCATAACGTTCCCTCTTGGAGTCACTACCTACTACTCGGCCAAAGCAATAAGTAACAACGGAGAACATGCAAGAATTACTTATGAACTAAAATATAAAAGAGGTGAATCAAATATATTACTCAAGATCAATCTGAACATAATCTCATAATCCATCGGATCCCAGCAAACTCAACATAGCAACAGCATAAGGATTACATAGGTGCCTCGATCATGTAGGGCAGCTCACGGGGACTAATTAGTGAAGCACAAGAACGGGAGGAGAACATCACATAGCTACTGGTCATGGACTCATGGTCCAAGGGAGACTACTCACGAGTCATCCGGGAGGCGTCCATGGTGGTGGAGAAGCTCCCGGTGATGATCCTCCCCTCCGGCAGGGTGCCGGGAAGAGTTCTCCTGGTGCTCCCGATCTTGGAAGCGGCGGCGGCGGCGGAACAGAGATGGGATCGCGAAAAGAGTTCCTGTTCTGAGGGTTTCGGAGGGTCCTTTAAATATATGCCAAAGTAGGGCACCGGGGGAGCCTCGGGGGGCCCAGGCGCCCCCCCCCCCGGCGCGGCCAGGGGGGGCGCCCACAGGGCGCCTGGAGCCCCTGTGCCCCCCCAGGCTGCCCTTCGGACGCAGTGTTGTTTCCGGATCGCTTTTTTTTAATATAATTTTTCTGGATTTTTCTGGGCAGTTCTCGAAACGTGAAAACCTGAAATACAAAAACAGCCGAAAACAGAAACTGGCACTGGGGTGCACTGGATTAGTAAGTTAGTCCAAATATTATCAAAAGTGTATGGAAGTGTATGAATATCATAGCAATATCACCCAAAAGTGGCATGGAGCAAGCAGAAATTATAGATACGTTTTGGACGTATCACCGTGTCGAGCTCGGATGAGAAGGGGATTCATCATTTTTTTTCCTTTGGTGGCTGTGGTGGTGGTGCCAGAGGCAGGTTACGGGCGTTGGTGTCAGCCTGAGAGGATTCTTGAGTCTCTATTGTATTTTTCTTTTTTGGAAGGTGTTCTTTTGTGTAAAGACGTGTTTTGTTGTCTCATGATAGCGCATGCGCCCTGCCACACCTGCCCGACACTATCTATCACATGCCAAAGAAGCGCACTAACCACTCTACCGACATGCTCACATTGAACTAGTAGGTCAAAGGTGAAGATGCCTGAAGGGAAAACTCCATGTTGCTTCCAAGTTTCTGTCATTGTCGCGGCGTCTCTTGTTGATCATTGTCGTGCACACCATAGGAACGCCCAACCGGTGGCAGTGAGGGAGAAGAGGGTCGTGCCTTGCACAACCTCCCAACAAGACTGAACCAACCCTCGGTGTGACGTGCCCTAGATCCTCTTGATCCGGCAATTAACCTCACTGCTCCCCATCCATGTCTTCCCTTCTTCACCGCTCTTCTCCCTCTAAGCTTCGGGAAGGAGTAGTTGAAAATGGACCAAACAAAAGAGAAAAGACAGAAGAGAACGGCCGCAGAATCAGAACAAGTTACCAAACGAACGCTGCTACACAGCCTGCCCTTTGTGGATGATTTACAGACGATGCATCACATCAAGCCATCCATGGGCAGATCAAAGCTCAATAACACCGTTCGATCCACCCATCATCCAAAGGTCGGCCGACAACTATCATCCTTGCAGCAATTTCGTTACCAAACAAACCTGACAAAGGACATGAGACACTTGAGCTAACACGAATCAAGGAGACATATCGTGTGATAAAAAATTCGACCGAGCGCAAATATGAAAATTAATGAAAATATTTTTTAACATTTTGATCACTAACTCATGTTCCCCCCCTTTTTTTTTTCCTACGCCAGTCGATCTATAAGAGAGAAAGTCCAGACCCAACGGGCAAGGCGCGAACGGACGCCCCTCCTCTTCCGGTCTTTCCTCCCCTACCGGACCTTGCCAAAGACAAAGACGAGTTCTTTCCTTACCTTCGCCGGCCGGCGCGTCTCCAGGCTCCAGGCTGCAACCAGCGTACTACTACAATTGCTTTGGAGCTCCCATGGAGCTCGCGGTGAGAGCCACGGCGGCTTCCTGCTCCTCCTCCTCCCCGTCGTTCCATTCCATCCCCCACGCGCCCCCTGCCGCCTTGGCCGCAGGCCGCAGCCCAGGCCTACCGTTGCCGGCTCGCCTGGTAGTCTGCTAGAAGAAAGGGGGAACGGTTGTCGCCCACCAAATGTTTGATGTTATGCCTCGTTTAGATCACTAGGTATTATTTAGAACTAGAGTAATCGATTGAGAGCTAGGCATAAGTTTACCATATATTTTCAGTTTGGGGAGATGACGCGTGAGTCGATGGTGGATGGCTTCTTCCCGGCAACGCTGCGCATGGCGCGGTGGTCGCCAAGCTCGGGAGGCGGCGTGCGCAGGAGCAGAGATGGACGAGGCGGAGGCTCGCGAGTAGGCTGGTGGTGCGCCAGTCGGATGCGGATGCACCT
>LR738716.1:72889584-72906464 GCA_902687465.1 Secale cereale
ACACACGTTTGTGCCTCGGTGCTGCCCTCCCTCTCCCATAACATCTTCTTCTTCCCGCGGTGCTTGGCGAAGCCCTGCTGGAATCCTCCACCACCATCACCACCACGCCGTCGTGCTGCCGGTCTCTCCATCAACCTCTCCTCCACCCCTTGCTGGATCAAGAAGGAGGAGACGTCCCCGAGCCGTACGTGTGAAGAACGCGGAGGCACCGTTGCTTCGGTGCTAGGATCTTCGGCGATCTGAATCGCGGCGAGTACGACTCCATCAACCGCGTTCTTAACGCTTCCGCTTAGCGATCTACAAGGGTATGTGGATCCAACTCTCCCCTCGTAGATGCATCTCCTAGATTGATCTTGGTGAACGTAGGAAAATTTTTTGTTTCCCATGCAACGTTCCCCAACAGTAACAACTGCTGTCCAGAAATTCAAGCAGAGGTACTTGAGGGCCTTTGCCCTTCAAAGTATCTTGAAATACTAGAAATTGAGAATTACAATGGCATGAAGTTTCCAAATTGGATGACGAGTAAGCACAAGGGTGGCCCAAAGAACCTGCAAAAACTTGGATTCTCATGGATCAAGCTGGGACCTGCTCCTAATGTTGGGGCTTTCATTCACCTTCAGTCATTATTTATTTCTGACTGCAGCTGGAATACCTTACCAGGGAATATGGAGCACCTCACAGTACTCAAGAAACTGGAGATACGAACATGCAATAATATTTGGTCGCTTCCAACACTGCCCAAGTCCCTTGAGGAGTTTATCATCTCGTGCTGCAGCTTGGATGCTTTACCGGGCAATATGGAGCACCTCACAGCGCTCAAGAAACTGGAGATAGAGTCATGCAAGAATATACGGTCGCTTCCAACACTGCCCAAGTCTCTTGAGGAGTTTACAGTCAGGAACTGCACTCGTGAGTTCATGCAATCTTGTATAACGACTGATGATCCAAACTGGCAGAAGATTCAGCACGTTCCAAACCAACAATTGTAATTTATTGAAAAAGATACATACAGAAGGTACGCATTTAAATTCCTTTGACGTCTTCGTATTCCATTTTTGCATTCAGTAAATGTTACTGCAACAATTAGCTGTTAAGGTTCCTGGTATTTTTCTGATTCAATTGCTAACTGTCAGCCACATGCCCTTTGGTTGAGGACGGGAGATGAAGTCGAAGCCGAAGCAGTCAGACTTTTGCTAAATTTACAGTCTCTCTTACTGGATAGCCTCTTGGTTGGGTTATGCCAACTTTGGTCTGTTGAGTCTTGCATGTTTACGCCTAAAGTGGTGCTGCCCTCTACTCTCGTAAACTACGGGCACTGCAAAATGCCATGTCTCCATGCAGTGACAAACAGTGGATTTATGAGTTGTTTACAATATATGGATTTATGAATTGTTGCAATAACATGTAATGATGGAACACCGGATTGATTTGCCTTCCTATATATGATTTGTAACACTGCCGTGTGCATGATGAACCCCAAACTGTTTGGTTCCTAGCTATATATATGATTTGTAACACTTTGGAATGGCGATCACATAATTTGTTCCTTTCCTGCCGTTTGTAACATCGTTCACCAAGGTATCTAATTTGATTGATAGGAATTAGGGGCTATATAGCATTGGCATGGTACGAGGTTACCAAATTGGGTGAAGCTAACCGGGAAACCTGCTCTTGACATTGAGTTTTCCATTCAATTTCGGTAGTACTAGAACGCTCAAGCTAAAAAAAAGAATGGTAAGGCTTTAATGGTTGCAATCAATGTGGATTGTAATTAGTGGTTGCATTTTATTTTTCTCCTGATTGGGCATTCAGGGACAGTGCTCTCACACGCTCTGGTTTGGGCAGACACAAGTTTTGATGTGGCTGCTTAGGCCTGCAAACACGATTGATATAAATCCTTTGGTCTTGGAGGAATGATGCAACATTGCCTTGCCAGAGTCCAAGGTGGTAAGTATTTGCTTTTCTAACTTCTTTTCCCTTCATCAATGAAAACAGCGCTGCTTCCTTCCATTTTAAAAAAATGTTTAAAAGATGGATGTGACCTGTAGCATGAAAACAAGAACGACATAGACTTCTCACCACTGCCAAGTGAAATTCTTTAGATGATCATGTGCCATCTTGTCAGCAAAGGTGGTCACATCTGGTGACTACTCCATGCTATCAAAACCGCAATCACTTTGAACTCTGAAAGCTGATCTGATGACGCCTCCGCTAAATCTGGACAAACAAAAAGACAAGTTTAGACACCAGAGAAGAAACTTGGGTCCAACTTGTACACATATGCAAGATCTTGCGAGCTATAAAACGAACAAATTATAGGCGCTCGTGTAGTATCTCATTGGTAATACTGCCACACAGGTTGAGGCACGTGAACATAAGGAAACTGAGTCATGGAAAACTTGGCCACGCAGAATTGGTACGTTCATGTTCCAGGAGTCATACCTAGGCACCTGGCAGTATAACAAACAAACTTGAACTAAAAATAAATAGGGAAAGAAACTGGGCATATTGGTTGCGACAACCAACACAGTCATGACTCATAATTGGGTGCCGTCTACCATCCTAGTACAAAACTGAGTCACGAAGAAGTCATGGCTACCATTTGCTTGCAAAATGGAAGGCGTTGCATTCATCTACATCAAGTCTATTGTGTGCTTGAGGCATCCACCAGTAATGAGAGAAGAATCTGCATCAATCACAGGATCTGTAGGTCGGCACAGTTCACATCCCCCAGTTGATGGATGGATGGACCTCTCAGCTTAGTGCTGCCCTCATCCCAGTGGAGAAGAGCAATAACAAACAACCGAGTCCAAATACATGCCGCGCTAGTGTTTTCTTTTTGTTCGACATCACTTACCAGGGTCCATTGCCATATCTAGTACAGTTAGCTCTATCCACAGTTGTCTGTTGACTGAAACTGGTCATTTCACCGTCACATTCTTAAGCCGGGAACAGCCATATCCAATGTCACAGTAACTGAAGCAAGAAGTAACATGAAAACAAGATCAACATATACATGACTACTGCCAGGTGAAATTCATTGGCATGCGCCATCTTGTCTGAAAGGTAGGTGTACATATCTGTCCCAACCCCACGCTTGTCACTTTGAACTCAGAAAGCTGATTTGATGACGACTCCACCAAATCTCGACATTAAACAATACAAAAACCTCAGACAACACATAAGATTTTCCACCCAATTTGGGCATACTAATTCAAGAGTTTTAAAAGCTTAAAAGGAAAAAAAATACGGTACTTAGGTAAGTAGTATCACATGAAGGTGCAGAATAGCGTAATATTGATCTCAACTAAATTTGAAACATGTGACTACAGGCAGACACTCACTTCAGTGTACTTAGCATCATTACAAGTTGGGATACACAGCCGGACAGAAGCACATGAACATAAAGGAATTCAGTCCAGAAAAACTCATACGGAATTGGTTTTGCAGGAGTTCATTTACTGCCTAGGCACACTCTATCAGCATAACAAACTACTAAGGAAAATAAAGAAACTTGGGGTGTTGGTATCGAGGAGAAACGATACAATCACCTGAAACTCTAAGTTTCAGTCAGTCATTTCAATCAATATGATTTGCCTTAAGATTCAGAGCACAACCATGATACTGAGGATCTAAAAGTGGTGGAGACACTGACTGCACTAAAGAACAATTTCAGTTGCCCATGCTGATAAGCACTCACTTTGATCTCATGAGGTTGATTCGGATAAAACAACATCGTGGGATAACATTTCAGTTGCATGTGTTGTGAGCACAAGTTATGCAGGTTTATCTCGAAACAGCAACGCAGATAAAATTATACATCTGAAGATGACTACAAGAGAACTTCTCTGCTTCCTTACATCTATCAAAAGAAGAACTGTACAAAAAGAACAATCTTCGACTTGAACGAATTTTTTCAAGACGAAACAATCCAAGGTAAAACTGGATATAAAGTTGTATTCCTTTCCTTTTTACATATATCTTGACCATCATAACTACTACTCGAAAATAATAATAATAATAATGACCTGGTGTTTTTAGTGATTCCATCAGGACTCATGCATAAGCTACTCATAGCGTACAAGATCACTTCTCTTACTAACCCCATTCTATTTTAAAGGTGGCCAACACAAACAAGACAAGAAACACAATTATTTTCCAGAGCTTTCTTAGTTTTCCCATGAGCACAAGAAATTAAACATTACTAAATCAAACAAGAATTACCAATTGCCATAATGAACATGAAGCAATAGACAAGTCATCTGATAATTATAAAAGGAAGGAGATAAGTTGGAAGCAATATGAACTTTACCACTTCATATTCTCCTTGAAGACAGCAATGATGGTGGAAAGTTGATATATGGGTATGTCTCATGCAAACGATAATTCTGTTTCTCATAAACCCTCTGAATCTGCAACGTCTTGACATCCATTGAGAAATATCCAGTAAGTCGATCCGTCAGAGATGATGAGGCGTCTATCCTTGTGAAGAGCAAGTACCTCTGTGTTGCATCTCTGATAAAATATCTGTACCCAGAATCTAGTGAGATTGTCTTCTCTATCTTCCACTGGCTGGGACTCTCGCCTTTGTTTCGTGCAACAGTATAGATGAGATTGGATGTAGCTTCACCATGGAAACCAAACATCCCAAGCCTGCCTTCCCCTGCCTCCACAATGGCTAAACCTTCCTTGTTCCATTCTCCGGGCGGGAGGTCAGCAATAGAGACCTCCATCTTCCTAGTGTCAAGCAAGAGTAACTTTTTTGTCCCGAATTCCACCCAGTCCCAGTAGAAGCAGCCGTAAGCATAATGGCGCCTGAGAATAAAAGGGTGGACCCATGACATCTCGGCCATGTCGTGCTTGCCAAGGGCCAAATCGCTCCAACCCTTGGATGCAGCCGCTTGCCATTGACCGGTGCTCGAAGAAAAGACGAAGGCAGCAAGACTAGTCTTGCAATTTGCCATCAAGATGACTCTGAATGTTGTCTCTCCCGCCGCTACCTCCTCCTCGCCGAGGGGAACGAGGAAAGCCTTGCACTGGGCATCGCTTACCATGGGGAACGGGTGCTCAAGCGAAGCGGCTAGGTTGTGAGGTACGGGAGGGAGCAGGACGTACCGGCGGTGCAAGGGGTCGCACACCGCCAGATCTTTGAAAACCGGGGGCTGCTCATGTTGTCGGAGGTCGCGGTCGAGGAGGACACGGCCGTCGCGGGAGTCCTGCACGGTCCAGTGGCAGTAGGAGTCCATAAAGGAGAAGTAGAAGTCGGCGGCGACGGCAAGCGCGCGGGCTGCGGGCGCGGATGGGTGCGGCGGCAGAGAGGGACGGAACCTGCCGTATTCGAGGAATCCAAGGAGTGGTGGTGCGTGGCTGCGGCGGAAGCTGCGGAGGAAGGAGCCGTCGGTGGCGAGTCGGCGGAAGGAGACGCAGGCGGCAGAGGCGCGGGCGAGGTCTTCCGGGGCGGGCAGCCGGAGGAAGATCTCCGCGAGGAGGTGGGCGGGGATCTCCGTCAGAGGCGACGGCATATTCTTGCTACTGGTTGCCATGGCGCGGGGTGGGGAACCCTCGAAATCGAAGGTGGCTGGTGAGGGAGGGCGGCCGGAGCAGGCAGCCGCCGGGAAACCTTCGACGAGATGGGGGAAAGAGAGGAGCCGTCGGCCGGAGAGACTACCAGCTTAATGGGCCTTGGACGGTGCGTAGTAACGAGCCCAATTTCAGGCCTGCCATAGACGATCAGCTTACCCAAAAATAAATGCCAAATAAAAGTTCAAACTTGAGCTGTGTTTTATTCTCAAAACATAAAGTTAATGAGCCGCATTTTGGATTTGTACTGGCCTCCTCAACAGCTCCAGGAACCTTTTTTGATGCGTCTTCTCTTCACCATACTACAAGTAGCTTCGGTAAGCCAAGGTTTTCCTCTTTCCGATAAAAATAATTGTACCTCGGTAGCAAGTTTATAAAAAAAAACAAGTTCTATTATGCAAGATCATCCAAAATACCGAGGTTCAAAATGTACGAGACCATTTCATCTTCTTACCGAGCAGCACCGCAGTCAAGGATCGGTTCTCATCAAGTATACTAATTAACTTTATCAATTCTCTGGTTCTAAAAATAAAGTGTTAATTATGTGATGCTTATGGTCAGTGGATCGAGTGGTAAGATGATCAGCGAGTTAGAAATAAGGTGTTAGTTGCAGCTTCCAAAGCTTCTATGGCAATGGCCCTTGTAGGTTTTGGGCACAGTATCTTCGCAATTGTTTCATGAGACACATAAAGCAATTGTGTGCATAGTTTTAAAAAGGTGCGCTTAAGCATGCTTAGGCTCTAGGCAATAACAAAATTCTTAGCTCTTAATGCACTTAATTTGTGCTTAAGTTTGCGCTTTGATCATACTTTGCCGCACGTATGGAGGAGATCATTCATCCCCTCTGCGGCATGGTGGTCGCTTTGCAGGGTTGCAAGGTTCAGGTCTCCGGCCTCTTAGAGCGGATGGAGGCTATCGGTGAAAGAGTTTTTTCTTTGTTGGTCATCAATTGGTCTCTTGAGGTGCGAGATGGAGGAACTAAGGGGAACGATGGGGCACCTTTCCCTTCCTTGGTGGCGATGGGTTCGGCCGCTCCTAATGCGACCATGAGGAACCGACACCTCTCGTTGTTATCGATGGTAAGGATGTCTGTGAGGCTCTGGTGTGTGCGGTTGCTCATTTGAGGTACTGACTACTGTGGTGCTTTCTACATATGTTCTTCGTGCTCTGGATGCAGTTCTGCCTAAGATGGTGAATCAAGGCGAGGAGGAGCAAGCTAAGGTTGATGAGATATTCACAGTGGGGGATGACATGGGGTGGATTGAGGTGGCTTTGCCCGTCGGCTTGGTTGTGGTGGTGCCTCCCTTGGTCTCCTCTCCGGTGATGCTTGCTTCAGGGTGCACTACCAACATAATGCCTTATGGGTCCGTGGAGCTACTTGGTGACATTAGCGTGCCTCAAGGTCCAACATCAAACACTTTCCTAGATGAGTTCCTAAGCAGTTTCAAATGCACATCATCGCGGTTCTTTCTCAAAGCACCAATTCATTTGCAGATTAAAGGGGCATCTACTTGTTCTGAGAGGCGCAGTGGACTTTTGTGTAAGAAGAACAAAGATTGAAATATTCCGGCTGCCAAGAACGGTAAATATAGGTTGGTGGAGGCTTATGGGGAGCTACCAAAGGGTGTGACATCTATGGGGTGCAGTGAACAAGAAACTTCTTACGCCGACTGCGATCCATGCAATTCGTTCCTTGATGGAGGTTAATGTTTTCTCCTATTTTTCAGAAGGTTAGGCACGAGTGCACATCAGGTTGTCGGCATGTTCTTGAGGTTGGAGAGGTTGACTTGGTTGGGTATGTTGTGTTGTCGATGGTCTTGGGTCTAGTCACCATTGTATCCGGCTCGGACGTTGCTTGAGTGCTAGTCGGGTGTGGTTGTTCTTCGCCGGTTTTCGATGGGAGAAGATGTTCCCATCACTATCAATTGCAATAGTGAACAATCAAGCATTAGACAAGTTGTTTGATACTTATGAAGGGGAGGAGGTAACAAGGATGCAATAGAAATCTAACCATTTCATATTGTCAGTGAAGATACCAATGATGGTGGGAAATTGGTATTCATTCCACATTACCTTGACCATCATAAGTATTACTAAAATTAATTGCCTCGACCTACGTTTTTTCTGATTCCATGAGGATTTATCACTAGTAGAAAACGGGGCAATGGTCCAGCCCATTAGTCCCGGTTCAATCCAGAACCGGGACCAATGGGGGCATTGGACCCGGTTCGTGAGCCCAGGGGGCCGGCCGGGCCACGTGGGCCATTGGTCCCGGTTCGTCTGGACCTTTTGGTCCCGGTTGGTGCCACGAATCGGGACCAATGGGTCTTGCTCCTGGCCCACAACCATTGGTCCCGGTTGGTGACTTGAGCCGGGACCAAAGGCTCCCCTTTAGTCCCGGTTCATGTCACCAACCGGGACCAATGAGGTGCCTATATATACCCCCTCGCGCAAGAGCAGAGCACACTGCTCTGTTTTTTCTGGCCGAGGGGGAGAGGGCTTGGTGGTGCTGTAGCTCACCTCCTATGCACACAACGTGTTCGATGGAACGCCCGAGCCACACTAGTTAAGCTTTTCTCCTCTCGAAGCTCTATTTTCTCCGAGATTTGTCTAGGTTTAGCGGTCCGTCACATCCCGTCCCCGTCTTCGCCGCCGTCGATCGCCCCCGCCGATCTCGTCACCGGCACCACCGTGGTGAGCCTCTTGTTATGTCCATGCTTTTCTTACTTTTATTATTGCTTGTTTGCTTTAGATAAATATTTGTCTAATTTTCTTACGTTTATTATTGCTTGTTATTATATAGTGTGATGGTTTTGATATCCGCCCACGTGGGCCCTCGTCCTGTCTACGATTCGGATGTGGTATATTATCTTTAATTTATAACTATTTGTTTTAGTGTTTATGACAATTATGCCGACCAACCTGACATGCATAGATGTTCTTATATGTCTAGGAGGTAGTTGAACCGGAAATTCTAATTGACCCTCTTATGGAGAGGTTAAATTTAGTTGAAGAGGAAAACATTTCCTTGAAGAAAAAATTGGAAAAAAATGGAGGAGGAGAAGATGGAATTGGAGTTGCATGTTGCGGAAGTCGTCGATGATCACAAGATCAAGATGGACCCTATTGTCGAGAGGTTAAATTCAGTTGAAGAAGAAAACAATTTCTTGAAGGAAAAGATAAAAAAAATTAGGACGAGAAGATGATATTGGAGTTGCATGTTGCGGATGTCGTCGATGATCACAAGATCAAGATGGATGCAATGCGGTTGAAGATTAGAAAGATTAGAAAATATGCCATTCATACCGAGGCTTGATATCATTATGCCGTTGGATCAATTGTTACATTGGTTGCGATTATGATTGCATTTGTTTTTGCATTGAAATGTTTTACATAGTTTCGATGTGTATGGTGAAAATTAATTAGATGCTCTGGAGAGCTATATGTTGTTAGATGAGAACTATGTATGTACTTTGGTTTTAATGTGATGATGAACTTCTATTAATTTGGTCACTTAATTATCTATTTATGATGTTCTGTAATGGTTTTTGACACACTTAATTATATATAATGCACGCAGATGAACCGGCAATGGATGTACGGTGACAGACACACCTCCGAGTACATTAAGGGCGTGCATGAGTTTCTAAATGCGGCTGAGGCAAACAAGCAGAATGGTTTTATGTGTTGTCCATGCACTAAATGTGGAAATACGATGTCTTACTCTAACCGGAAAATCCTTCCACTACTAGGAAAAGGGCTATAGATGGAATTGATACTAATGGCGCACCATACAAGCAGTGCGCCATTAGTATATAATAATGGCGCACCAGCATCTGATACGCCATTAGAGTTCAAACTACTAATGGCGCACCTGGCCCCGGATGCGCCATTAGTATCAAAAAGATTTTTTTTGAACTAGTGCGCCTGTCCAAACATACTAATGGCGCATCCGGACAAAGTGCGCCATTACTAGTTGTAACTAGTAATGGCGCACCAGCAGTAAAGTGCGCCATTAATGTTCTTTTTTTTATTATATTTTTTATTTTTTTTGTTGCAAAACTACTAATGGCGCACCAGCCATCAATGCGCCATTAGTAACGTTGATTACTAATGGCGCATGGATGGCTGGTGCGCCATTAGTAAAGTAGGACAACTAGATATTTTGGACATCCACACCTACCCACTCACTTTCCCTTCATTCTCTCCACCTCGATCCTCCTCCAAGCTTGTGTCGGCTGCAAACTGGGTGAGTACGCATACCGGAGGTGATGTTCCAGTTGTGCCCGCTGTGCCCGCTGGCTCGTGCCCACTGTGCCCGCTGTGCCGCCGAATCGCCGATTGTCCAGTTTGAAGCCGACTAGATCGGAGCTCATGGAGTGCTAAGATCCGCGCTGCAGTGTGTTCGTCATGGCCTCCCATCTCAGGCTCCGGCAGCGGCTGGTTCGTCACCGCCTCTCCAGCATCACCTCGCGTCCTCCTCGACCTCGTCGGCTGCAAGTCGTTGGTGAGCTCCATCTCAATTTTATTAGCTAGTACATGTATGATGCATATAGTTTTATTTTCTTGTGCTTGTTCATGTCAAATCTGCTCGTGCCTGAATGATGCACTTTTGCAACTTCGATTTGGTGCTCATACTTGTTCAAGCCTTGGTGGTTTGGCAGTCTAATTTGAACATTATGTTTAACTGTTAAGTACTCTGGAGAACCAAGTTAGTAGGTTAAGGACGGGTAGATAATCCTCATTTTGAAATTTAGGACATTGCACTGAAAATAATAATATCTACGGTTGTTCCATTTATCGTCACAATACACATTCATTCAGTGAAAAGTTGATGGACAGTGTTGCTGGAATGTTGATTAACTTCCGATTCGGCAAATTCGGGTACTCCATATGTCCTATTTTCAGCAAAGGTCATGCTGAAATTTTCCGTGAATTTTAGCATGACTTTTCTAAAAATAGGACGTATGGGGTACTTAAGAGTCTGCCGGCATCTAGACAGTTGATATACTTCAGAGACATACTAGGAAAATTAAACATATGGACGCCGGAGACATACTAGATGGGGTTTAATTAAGTCTGCCATATATAGTACTTAAGAACCTGCCATTCTACTTAACAGTTCGATCACCAACACTTCACAGTTCACAACCATACTAGCTAGCGTTCAGGAGGGTGACTACATGGGACTCATAGCCTTCAGGAGGGCTGCATGCTCTGCCCTGATCTTCAGGTCCCTCCCACTCGTCTGTAAACCGCGTGCATGCGACATAAGGTGCTCATACATCCCATCCTTGGGAATTGGCTTAGTGGTGCAGTATGGGCACCTGAACTTGCCCCGCTTGTAGTACGCCGTCTTCCCCTTCTCCCTAATCTTGTTGGCTTCCTTCTCAATGAAGGACTTGTGGTTCCACTCTTCCACCTCATCTCCAGAGTTGTACTGCACATACAAATGATTTGCATAAATACATACTTCCCATTTAGAGTAATGTAATTAACAAACATCAGATAATTGCCATTTACTGGAATGTAATGAACAAACAAACATCAGATAACTGCCATCTACTGGAATTTTAATTAACAAACATCAAATAGCTAGCCACGAACGTCCAGGAATTAATTAAACAGAAATAGACCACATGTAAATCTAACCAAACTGAACTTAAATCACATGCAAAAGTTCACATAATAACATAATAACATCAAGCAAATTGTGCCTGGTCGATGCTCCCAGTCCTAGATAAATGGGAATACAGAACATGATTATTACCAAAACACATAGTAGCAGCTACGACATTGAACTGGTACGCTAGATGTAGTAGACCTTGAAGAGATCCATGGCGAGCACCCCAAACTAGCTCTAACCTATGCATCCAAACAGGGCCAAAAAACAGCTTGGGGTTACCTCCTCGTCGTCGTCAGAATCAAACGGGTCGTTGAACCCAGCAATGTCCAGCTTCCTCTTGTTGCCAACAGCTTCCTCATTCTGCAATATAAGTAATTAATTCAATTATACTAGTAACTACATATAAAACATCACATAACATAATCTAACAATTAATTGAGGGAATATGCACAACAAATCTAACAACATATACAACACATAACATAATCTGAGCACATGCGGCAATCCAGATTCTAATATAAATAACCTAACTAAACATCTAATTAGAAAACCCTAACCACTACATCCACTGGATGATTCAATCACAGATTCTACATATAACTGCCTATAAATTAATCCAATACAAAAAAACCCTAACCACACTACATCCACTGGATGATTAATTCAATCATAGATTCCACATATCAGTGGCTATAATTGAACCCAGTACCAAAAACCCCCAACTAAACATCTAACTCAAAAACCCTAACTAGTAGATCAATCACACCAAACTTAACCTTTCACTATAAATCAATCAATCAAACATCTAAATCTACTACTTAAATGGGGGTAACTAGAAACGGAGGGGACTGCTGGCAAGGATTACCTGCAGGTCCACGTGCTCGCCGCCGGCCTCCGTAGGTCCATGAGATGGGCCGCTGGACGCCGTCACGCCAAGCTCCGGCACGGCGGAGGCCGCCACGGCCACCTTCTTCTCCTCCACACCCGCTGCCACGTCCACCTTCTTCTCCTCCACGGCGCGTGGGGATGTAGGACCTCCTTCTATCATGGCAGCTTCGCCACGGCCTCGCTCCATCCGAGCAGCAAGCAGGAGGAGAGAGGGAGGCGGTGGTGGTGAGCGAGCAGGTGGGGTGGCCGATGAGGGAGACGACGAGGCAGAGGAGAGAGGAGGGGGAGGGAGGCGATTTGGGGGAAATGGGGTGGGCGATGCGGCCGGTGCCCGTTCCCCTCCTCTTACACACGTGCACGCGCACGACCACGGGGAAACGGAACCGCCAGCAATGGTTGTGGTTAGCGCACGATGGTCGTAAGGGCATCTACAATGCAGAGATGCTTAGATGATTAAAAAACAAACAAAGGCCCACCTAGCATACAGATGATTAAAAAACAAACAAAGGCCCATCTAGCATGTGAAAATGAGAAGTTTTTTATGTGAGTTGTATGTAGGATGAAGCACAAACAACCTTATACTGTACGTGTTGGTAATATGTATTATACTTTTGTTGTTGTTTTCTTCCATGCTTGGCAAACAACCTTAGCACATCATAATTACCGTCTTGTGTTTTCTTCTTTGGCTAGTGCATAGCGATGCCGTCGTATGTCGTGTACAAGGGTAAGGTTCCCGGAGTCTACGACGACTGGGAGGAGTGTCGGAGACAGGTTCACCGATTCAGCGGTAACAGTTACAAAGGGTACACCACTAGGGCCGAGGCGGAATCTAGATACGTCCGCTATCTAACGGGAGAGGGGAGGGAGCGTTGGAGGAACCGGATGAAGACGAGTTTCATCGTGATGATGCTCATCGTGATGACCGCAGCTCTCTTCTATGTGATGGTAGTTTAGATGATCGATATCGACTTGTAATGTGAAGACAAACTCGCTACTCGCGGTCTCGAGACTTGTAATATAATGTTCTATCTTTGTTCGGTCTTTTCAATTCGGAGACAAATATGATGAATTGTATTCGGAGACTAATATGATGAATTGTATTCAGAGACTAATCTTCTATTGTATTCGATGAATCTGTTGTTGATGTGTGCTGTCTATATTCCAATTATACATTTTGTAACCTGTGCAAAAAACAGAAAATTAAAAAATATAAAAAAAACCTAATATTGATACTAATGACGCATCACATCACAGTGCGCCATTAGTATGCCAAAGGATACTAATGGCGCATTATTAGACAGTGCGCCATTACTATGCCGAAGTTACTAATGGCGCATCTTGCCGGCGTGCGCCATTAGTATGCCAAAGCACCTGGGTATACATGGCCCCCTGGGAGGCATCCTAATGGCGCACTACTGTGCACACTAATGGCGTATCTGTGGTGCGCCATTAGTATACCAGATACTAATGGCGCACAAGAGGTGCGCCATTAGTAAAATGTACTAATGGCGTGGCACTAATGGCGCACCACTAATGCGCCATTAATGGCCAAATTAGGTGCGCCATTAGTAGGCCTTTTCCTAGTAGTGTTCACTCCCACCTGCTTTACAAGGGTTTCATGCCACACTATAATGTTTGGGCGAGGCACGGAGAAATAGGGGTTATGATGGAAGACGGCGAAGAAGAAGAGTACGATGACAACTATGTGCCCCCTGAATACGGTGATGCTGCAATGGGGGGAGCTGGTGAAGATCGAGAGGAACCAGACGATGTGCCCAATGATGCTGCAACGGTTGAAGCTGATGAAGATCAAGAGGAACCAGATGATGATCTCCACCGGGTCATTATCGATGCAAGGACGCAATGCGAAAGTCAAAAGGAGAAGCTGAAGTTCGATCGCATGTTAGAGGATCACAAAAAAGGGTTGTACCCCAATTGCGAAGATGGCAACACAAAGCTCGGTACCGTACTGGAATTGCTGCAGTGGAAGACCGAGAATGCTGTGGCTGACAAAGGATTTGAGAAGCTACTGAAAATATTGAAGAAGAAGCTTCCAAAGGATAACGAATTGCCCGACAGTACATACGCAGCAAAGAAGGTCGTATGCCCTCTAGGATTGGAGGTGCAGAAGATACATGCATGCCCTAATGACTGCATCGTCTACCGCGGTGCATACAAGGATCTGAACGCATGCCCGGTATGCGGTGCATTGTGGTATAAGATGAGACGAGATGACCCTGGTGATGTTGACGGCGAGCCCGCCAGGAAGAGGGTTCCTGCGAAGGTGATGTGGTATCCTCCTATAATACCACGGTTGAAACGTTTGTTCAGAAACGGAGAGCATGCCAAGTTGATGCGATGGCACAATGAGGACCGTAAGAAAGACGGGAAGTTGAGAGCACCCGCTGACGGGTCGCAGTGGAGAAAAATCGAGAGAAAGTACTGGGAGGAGTTTGCAAAGGACCCAAGGAACGTATGGTTTGCTTTAAGCGCGGATGGCATTAATCCTTTCGGGGAGCAGAGTAGCAATCACAGCACCTGGCCCGGGACTCTATGTATGTATAACCTTCCTCCTTGGATGTGCATGAAGCGGAAGTTCATTATGATGCCAGTTCTCACCCAAGGCCCTAAGCAACCCGGCAACGACATTGATGTGTACCTAAGGCCATTAGTTGAAGAACTTTTACAGCCGTGGAATGGAAACGGTGTACGTGCGTGGGATGAGCACAGACAGGCGGAATTTGACCTAAAGGCGTTGTTGTTCGTGACCATCAACGATTGGCCCGCTCTCAGTAACCTTTCAAGACAGACAAACAAAGGATACCACGCATGCACGCACTGTTTAGATGCCACTGAAAGTATATACCTGGACAAATGCAGGAAGAATGTGTACCTGGGCCATCGTCGATTTCTTCCGACCAACCATCAATGTCGAAAGAAAGGCAAGCATTTCAAAGGCGAGGCAGATCACCGGAAGAAGCCCGCCATGCGTACCGGTGATCACGTACTTGCTATGGTCAATGATTTACACGTAATCTTTGGAAAGGGCCCCGACGCACTAGCTGTTCTGAATGACGTTGAGGGACACGCACCCATGTGGAAGAAGAAATCTATATTTTGGGACCTATCCTACTTGAAAGACCTAGAGATCCGCTCTTCAATCGACGTGATGCACGTGACGAAGAACCTTTGCGTGAACCTGCTAGGCTTCTTGGGCGTGTATGGAAAGACAAAAGATACAGCTGAGGCACGGGAGGACCTGCAACGTTTGCACGAAAAAGACGGCATGCCTCCGAAGCAGTATGAAAGTCCTGCCAGCTATGCTCTTACGAAAGAAGAGAAAGAAATCTTCTTTTAATGCATGCTCAGTATGAAGGTCCCGATTGGCTTCTCGTCGAATATAAAGGGAATAATAAATATACCAGAGAAAAAGTTTCAGAACCTAAAGTCTCATGACTGCCACGTGATTATGACGCAACTGCTTCCGGTTGCATTGAGGGGGCTTCTACCGGAAAACGTCCGATTAGTCATTGTGAAGCTATGTGCATTCCTCAATGCAATCTCTCAGAAGGTGATCGATCCAAAAATCGTACCAAGGCTAAGGAGTGATGTGGCGCAATGTCTTGTCAGTTTCGAGCTGGTGTTCCCACCATCCTTCTTCAATATCATGACACACGTCCTAGTTCATCTAGTCGACGAGATTGTCATTCTGGGGCCCGTATTTCTACACAATATGTTCCCCTTTGAGAGGTTCATGGGAGTCTGATACGTCCAAAACGTATCTATAATTTCTGCTTGCTCCATGCCACTTTTGGGTGATATTGCTATGATATTCATACACTTCCATACACTTTTGATCATATTTGGACTAACTTACTAATCCAGTGCACCCCAGTGCCAGTTTCTGTTTTCGGCTGTTTTTGTATTTCAGGTTTTCACGTTTCGAGAACTGCCCAGAAAAATTATATAAAAAATCAGCGTTTCGGAAACAACACTGCGTCCGAAGGGCAGCCTGGGGGGGGCACAGGGGCTCCAGGCGCCCTGTGGGCGCGCCCTTCCTGGGCCGCGCCGGGGGGGGGGGGGGCGCCTGGGCCCCCCGAGGCTCCCCTGGTGCCCTACTTTGGCATATATTTAAAGGACCCTCCGAAACCCTCAGAACAGGAACTCTTTTCGCGATCCCATCTCTGTTCCGCCGCCGCCGCCGCTTCCAAGATCGGGAGCACCAGGAGAACTCTTCCCGGCACCCTGCCGGAGGGGAGGATCACCACCGGGAGCTTCTCCACCACCATGGACGCCTCCCGGATGACTCGTGAGTAGTCTCCCTTGGACCATGAGTCCATGACCAGTAGCTATGTGATGTTCTCCTCCCGTTCTTGTGCTTCACTAATTAGTCCTCGTGAGCTGCCCTACATGATCGAGGCACCTATGTAATCCTTATGCTGTTGCTATGTTGAGTTTGCTGGGATCCGATGGATTATGAGATTATGTTCAGATTGATCTTGAGTAATATATTTGATTCACCTCTTTTATATTTTAGTTCATAAGTAATTCTTGCCTATTCTCCGTTGTTATTTATTGCTTTGGCCGAGTAATAGGTAGTGACTCCAAGAGGGAACGTTATGCTCGATTGTGGGTTCATGCCCCTCGATGACTAGCTTGAGTGACAGAAACATGAGTCTAGGGGATGTGCTGTTGCCACAAGGGGGAAAACAACGGTGCTTGTGCCCGCGGGTGCAAGGATTGTTTACTTTACGCAAAGTTCTTTTAATGCAGTTGTCTGTTGCAT
>LR738716.1:72939134-72955527 GCA_902687465.1 Secale cereale
TGCTAAAATAATATTTAGAAATACATAACAGATTAAAATAATCTCATATTCATATTCTACATATTTTTCTAATCTAATTTCATATATAACATGTTTAAATCGGGGTTACGGTCTAAAAGATATGAATGATTTAGAAAATCATTTGTTTGAGTTAAATATGAGCCGCAGATGAATTACATAAAAGGTCAGGGGTGTTTTCGAAAAAATATAAAATAACGGTTCGGGTGACTTAAGTCCGGAGTGCGGGTTGATTTTAGCAAAATGCAGGGGCGTTTTTGTAAAACGGTAAAATAACGGTTCGGCTGACTTATATGTGGACTGCGGGTTGATTTCAAGAAAGTATAGGGGCTTTTTTGCAAAATGATCTGACGGACGGGCTGAAACCCTATTTTCTTTATTATTAGGTAAAGATATACATAGACGTGCGCGCAGACACACGGAGATATATAGGGCCTATTATCTTTTTTGGGTAGCCTTAAACTATTGATAAAATCATTAGTATATGAGATGTATGATATAAAAATTATATCATTAGAAACTCCTTTCACATTCAAAATTGATGGTATGCTTTGTGTAACTTGCACGTCATACATTATATTTCTAACACATGGTCAAAGGTAATCTCAAAAAATGTATTAGGCCCTATATATTGAAGAGAGGGAGTACATCAAATGTTAATTTCTAGTGGGCTTGTGATTTGGCAATTGACAAGGGTTCCACCAACATGCACGTCAATAACTTCATGCATGAGTAATAATTAGCAATTTCTAAAATATGTTAATCATGTGAACGTGCATATCAATAGACAAGGATCTCATATCATGCATATCAATAATACCCATTTTACCGATGAGATCATGGGATATATGGTACATTGTGTTAGTACAATGAAAAATCCAGGAATTTGAGTGTGGCTTTCTTTGATTGTGAACAAGAGTACTATTTTCATTGGAATTAGTATAATGGATTTCCTTGGAATTGCTACTTATCCAACAAAATTTAAATTTCAGAATCACTAATTGTTGTCTTAATATTCTTTGGAATTGAGATTACGAAAACATAATTTTCTTAAGATAAATGATAATAGGGACTTGCATAGTTAAAATTACATGAATTTTTATACGGAATTCTGAGATATCCATGCCAAGTGTTCAGTTTAAAAATTTATGAACTCTTATGGAAATCAATTATCTCAAAAGGTAGCACTCTAACAATTACCCTAAGAGTTTCTCTCATACAAAATTACATTAAGAGAGAACATTCTCATTATTATACCGAAACCATTGTATTTGCGTCGTAGTTCAGCCAACAAATGTCACTCCTATAACCGAAAAAAGGTTCACAAATTCAAAAGAATGTAGAAAAATCACATTGTGTAATGTAACTAGAGCGTGTGTAAAGGCGCATTCACTAGCTGCATGTATCATTCATTCCAAGCGCATTAACTAGATGCATGTGCTTGTATTATCCAATACTGCGGTGTATTATCACAGGAGTAGTTACATGTCTGCACTATAAAAGTAGGCTTGATTGTTGCCATCTCATAGTAATCAATAGCGCTACCAACTTCGGTTGATGGCGTACCCAGAGCCCATCGTCCTCATCCGTTCATGGGGCTATTAAATTGATATTGTCGATTGACACGTGCCTTCAATGCATAATATTTTGATGATGATATTAATTGGACAATTCAGGGTTGAAATTTTGGCGTACTATCTTCATTTCTATCAAGGTAAGGATACAATTCTAAATTTGGATAATGCTGTTTTATTCATATTTTCATGGTTAAAATTTGGCAATAAGCAAATAATTTGACAATTAAATGGAGAGCATGTTGGATATCCGTATGATAATTAGTAAAGTTAGTGATACTACCATGAAAACTTATGTGGTTTGTTTACCTATATATTCAATAAAGTGATAGTAGTTTTCTCGCAAAATAAAATAAAGTGATAGTAGATTTCGACTGTACATGGGTAGTTGGAGTACCATCACGTGCACTTTATACTTTGACTACATTGTTGATCTATGTAGATGAAGTTGGAAAGGGTTGCGCTCAATCGCCCTTGGTTCCTCTCCTTCGGTGCCGCACCAGCGGTGAGTTTCTACTTTATTCTTTTCCAGTAAATATGAAGAATTCAAATCCACTATTTATATTATTTTTTCTAGAATAAATGGCCTTTTGAATTCATTTGTCATTCTGTTAGCCAATTTCACCTATGGTCTCACATGTAATCTGAACATCTAGAGCGTAATCAGATTTGCTATTTCTGCATTTTATTTTTGCTGACTTATCAAGGGCACAAAAAATATATTGAAATATGTAGGTTGATAATATAAAAATGTCTATCTAAAAAACCCTGTCATTTGTGATGTCAAATTGTCCCCTTAGCCATTCTGGCTTAGATTGATTACTCACCTAATCATTGTCCTTAATCATTTCAATTAGGAGTTTATGACACAAGTTTTTAGTTAGATCCTCCTACTTCTTTTACCTTAGAATAATTTTAAAATGATTGCATTCATATTTACAATATGTAATAATAATATCTTCAAAGCACAAAGTATTATTGTATATTTATATGTAAAATACACATATAGCAATGGATACAAACATAAATCAAGAAAAAACTTCAGCCAACATGCCTCTTAATTATTCAGTTCTTTTAGAGAGCCTCCTCTTTACTCACCATGGCTCTTCAGATGCAAGGAAATCATGCCAGCCACTACGGCGAGAGCTCGATCCTGCGGCCCGCCCGGCGCCGAAGCAATCTCGGCCTCATCCCGGAGGTGACCGGCCTGTTTCCGCAATGCTGCGCCCTTCTCCCCTTCCATAAGCTCTCTGACCAGCGCCGCCACCTTCTCGCGCGGGACAACCGCTCCATCCTCACCGAGGGGAGGCCTCTCCCACAACGCCATGCCCACCCGCTCCGACGACAGCATCACCGCGTTCAACCTCTGCTCGGCGTACAGCGGCCACACCACCATCGGCACGCCTGCCGCCACGCTCTCCAGCGTTGAGTTCCATCCGCCATGAGACATGAACCCTCCCACGGCGACGTGGTTAAGGATCTCCACCTGCGGCGCCCACAGTGGCACAAGGAGCCCGGTGCCGTTTGACCTCTCGACGAACCCTTCAGGCAGGTAGCTCAGCGGGTCGTCGTCGGTGGCGGCTGTGCCGAGGTAGTCCGCGCTGCTGTCCTTGTCATTGGGGTGGTGCACCACCCAGAGGAACCTCTGCCCGCTCGCCTCCAGCCCAGCCGCCAGCTCGGCCGTCTGCTCCGTGGACAGCGCACCGCCGCTGCCGAAGGACACGTACAAGACCGAGCCGTCCGGCTGGTTGTCCAGCCACCGTAAGCAGCTGTGCCTGTGCTTGACCTCGTCGGAGTTGGGGCACCGCCGCTGGGTGAATGGACCAACATCGTATGCTGGCGGGTACACACCTTTGTCAGAAAGCTCTTTGAACGCCACCAGCGTCTCGTGCTCCAACGCGTCCATGGTGTTGATGATGAAGCCTTCTGCGAGCAGGTAGTTGAGCCCCAGGTCGATCATGAGCTGGTACACGGGATCGGAGCGGTTCTGGACGGGTTCGACGAGATCGGCGCCGTGCAGCGGCACGCACCCCGGGAGCATCACGGGCTCCGGGAGGTCGCCGCACTCACAGGTAGTGGTCCTGGAGAGCTCCGGCGTGTAGAGCAACGATAACAGCGACATGAGGCTGGAGGTGTAGAAGACGTACCCAGGCAGACCCATCTCCTTGCCGACGGCGAGAGCTGCGGGGCAGAGCATGTCCGTCATGAAGGCTGTGATCCCCGCCGGGGAGTCGAGGAGGGAGCGTAGTAGGTCGCGTAGCTGTGGCAGGGCACGGCTGATGACGGTGAGGATGCGAGTCACCAAATGCGCGTCGGCGGGGAGGTCATCGATGGACACCTCCGGGAGCGCGGCGACGGAGACGCCCGGCGGGAGGGAGGCAAGCGGCGAGGAGTGGCCGGGCGAGGACAGGCTGGCGTAAGTGATGATTGTGACGGTGAAGCCGTGGTGCAAGGCGAGGCGCTTGGCCAGCTGGGACACCGGGAGGACGTGGCCCAAGCCGGAGCTGGTGAGGATGACGACGTGCGGCGCCTGTGCCATGACCACGAAAACGAGCTAGGACGTGACGCCGTGGTAGCTAAGCTAGTGTGCCGCCCCTGCGTTTATTATTCGGCAGCAAACACGTACGCATATATACTGCATAATTATAAGCAGAAGGATTCGTAGTACGAGCTACAGAAAAGAAAAGCGTGAGCTAAGGGCCTCTTTGATTCGCAGGATTCTCAAAACACGGGAACAGGAAAAATGTAGGAATAGAGTGTCATGTCCTCTTGTATCCTACGGAATTTAGAGAAGTGTTTGATAGCACAGGAAAAACAAAAAAATTCTACAAAGAAGTTTGAGTGGATAAAAAGTTTTCACCAACATATAGTATAAATGAATCCTATGAAAAAAATCCTAAGGATTCCAATCCTACAAATCAAACGAACGTCATAGGAAAGAATCCTAAGGATCCAAATCCTGTAAAAATCCTATGAACTTCCTTTGTATCAAAGGAGCCCTAAACGTTTCCATTCTGGCGGTTGTACTGCGTGCCCATGCATGGGCCCCACGCATCCCAACATCTAGAAACCTCATCGCACCACCCATACATTATTGAGATCTGTCATTATTGAGTGAAGAGCGGAGATGCAGTGGAGGATTGTCTGTTTTAAGATCTGTCATTTTTATTATTACCACGTCTTCTCGTGTCACTATCTACTCAAGACTTAATTGACACGGATGGTGCACCAACCTCTCATAACTTTAGCTTCCCAAGACTTAATGGAGATAACAACCATGATTAATATTCTACACACCCTTCCTCCACACATTTTGGACACATATCATAAATTGACAAGTGATATAGGCGTGACTATTTCCAGCACACTACTATGGATTTCTTCACCCTGTTTGTATGGATGTGAAGGCTTGCAAGTCATTAAACCCCAGCCTTAATTAATTCAATTGTCAGGAGAGATGATTTTTTGAAGCAACGGAATCTTGCAAAGCGTGAGCCCACAAAATGAGACATATGAAATATAGAGTGAATACGAACGTTTGCCGTACCTTACAAGGAAATAAGCACATCATGCCTTCTTTTACATACCAGTATTATTATTTACATGACGCCCAATGTTCCAGTAAGCACAGACATACCGAATTAAGCTTGAAACATCTTCACATGGACTTTCTCTTATGGCTCATGCATCTATAAAAATGTGAAAAATCATGGCTCGTGGACCGTGTCCTTTGACACTACATGTATGCATATATCTAGAGAAGCCACTTATCCAACCTTTTAAGTGAATCAATATCAGATATCTAGTCAATTTTTTTTGTTTATTGTGAACTGCTTGATCATCCTTACTTTACCTGGCCATGCAACTATAATTTTTTATAGAGAAAGAATAATACTCTTCACATTATATCTGTAAGCAATACTGGACAACCCACTTCCCTTGGGGGCTTTTTTGATCAATAGTTAAATTTGTGGGTTGACGAGTGACTCATCAAAGTCATGCGTTTAATTTCGGTGCAATATTTAAGCTGTTTAGTGGCTTGGATTGCATATATACATACTCCCGCTCCTCATATATATAACAACTTCAAAGTGGTAGTCACAACAAACATCTACGGATAAGAATGGTCAACATAGAGACGTTCAATGAGCCTCAAACTCGTAATCATTTTCACATAATAGAAATATTTTTAGGACGAGTCTATTTTCAACCTTGAGCTTGTAGATGAAATTATCCTTTTTGTTGGAAAAAGGGGAAGGGCATTGTCTTGTAAGGAAAACAGCCCATAGTGTAGCCCGATGATCGCAATGCTTCATAGAGATAAAAACAACAACAAAACAATTTTTAGTCTCAAATAAAGTTGGGGTGGGTTAGAGGTGAAACCCGTAAGATCTCGCAACCAACTCATGGTTCTGTCACATGGATAGCATGCATCCACGCACCTATGTCCGTGGCTAGTTCTCTGGTTATACTCCAGTCCTTCAGATCTCTTTGTATGGACTCCTCCCATGTCAAGTTCGGTCTATCCCAGGCCCGTCGTTGGAGGGGGCCGAGGTGGGCGACCGCACAGGGCCCCAAAAAATTTGGGGCCCCCAAATTAGTAGGTATTAGTAGTATTGTGTATACATATTTAATCACACTTAGCCATTTAATCCAGTGGCAAGGCCTGACTCCTAAGCAGCGTACGAGTAGCAACAAAAATCCAGCCCATCAGCCCAGCAGCGGCAAGGCCTAGCCATTCACGTATCTACCAGGGTTCCTGAATCCCATCGATCGCTAATACCTAGCTAATACGCCGCCGGTTCGCATGTTTCCGCCACGAGCAGAGGTCATCTCGTCTCCAGGCCTGCTCGTCTCCTGCCTTCCGTCAATCGCTCGCCTGCTGGTTCCGCTAGTCGCCCAAGACGCCGTCCGTCCGCTGCTGCCTTCGCCTTCCGCGTCCGCAGTTCCGCCATCGGCGATCGCCCAGGCTGCCGTTAGGTATACTTAGTTTTATCTCTGTACTTGATAAATTTCAAATTTTGATGTCCCTGACCTAGGTTAGGAGCAGACCCTAGTTAGGAGTAGCCGAGTAGGATCAGTTTGTTCTTGATCAGTTGTATAAGTCTTTATATTTTTATTCACACTAATTAGGAAATTTCATGTTCGAATAATGAATCATTAAATTTTTTTGGTTTATAAAACAGGAGGCATTTATTTCTGAATCATCATGTCTTCCAGAACATATGAGTCTGGCTGTAAAAAGCGTAAGAAGAAGTAGAAGGTACAAGAAGAAGCTCGACGTCTAAAGGGTTCTCTTGACAATTTTGTCGTGAGAGAACCTCCATTAAATTCTGAAATCCATACTCCCAATGATAATGTTGGTGATCGTCATGGTAGTGATGCTAACACTATAGTTGAGACAGAGGCTGGCACTGTAAATGAAGATGATGATGCTAATATTGCAGATGGAGGTGATAATGTTAATATTGGTGCTGAAGGTGATCATGTTAGTACTGCCATTGAAGGTGATGATGTTAGTACTGCCGTTGAAGGTGATGATGACATCAACAATTATTCTACGCCTGATATATTTGATCCAAGAAACCGGGATGCACTTGATGCTAAAATGATTGATATTTTGCTACAAAACGGTCCTAAAAGAGACTGGTCTGTTGAGCATGGTGATGCAGACAAATTCGGTAGAAGGTTTTCTGCAATGTCATACACTAGAGTTCTCTCAAATGGAGAAAAATGTGACAGAGAATGGCTTGTATACATCCAAGATCTTGACAAAGTATTTTGTTTCTGCTGCAAATTACTAAGGAAGGGGCATGTGAGAGGTCATTTAGCACATGATGGTTTCAATGACTGGCATCATCTTCTCACTAGACTTAAAGAGCATGAAACTAGTAGAGAACATGCCACAAATATGGCTACATGGTATGAGTTGCGCCTTAGGTTTCAAAAGAACCAAACGATTGATAAAGTTGCTCAACGAGAACTTGAAAAAGAGAAGGAGCACTGGAGAAATGTTTTACACAGAATTTTGTTGATTGTAAAATTTCTTGCAGAACGCAACATAGCATTCCGGGGAAGTAATTGCAAGTTGTACCAAGAGAGCAATGGAAATTTCTTAGGAATGGTTCAGATGTTGGCTGAATTTGACCCAATTATGAAGGAGCATGTTGACCGCATCACCAATGATAGTAGCCGTGATCATTATCTTGGTCCTTCCATCCAGAATGAGTTAATAAGTTTGCTCGCTGCTGCAATCAAGTCGGAAATCATTCGAAAGGTAAAAGAAGCCAAGTACTTCTCAGTTATACTTGACTATACTCCTGATGCAAGCCACCAAGAACAAATGTCCTTAAAAATTAGGTATGTTGATGCATCTTCAGATTCCTTTTGCATTCAAGAGTCCTTCTTAGGTTTTTTGGATGTGAATGACACCATTGGGCAAGGATTGTTTGATGTTCTACAAAAGGAATTGAAGAGTCTTGACCTTGATGTGGACAATGTGAGAGGACAGGGATATGACAATGGGTCAAATATGAAAGGAAGAAATAAAGGGGTACAAAACAAAGTTTTGGAAATAAATCGAAGAGCTTTTTATTCAGCTTGCGGTTGTCATAGTTTGAATTTGGCACTATGTGATATGGCAAAGTCTTGTCGTAAAGCAACAAATTTTTTTGGAGTTATTCAGCGCATCTATACAATATTTGCTAATTCTACTAAGAGATGGCAAATTCTCAAAGCTAACGTACCAGGATTGACTGTCAAGTCATTGTCATCTACACGATGGGAGAGTCGTATTGATAGTGTTCATCCTATAAGGTTTCAGATACCAGAAATCAGGGAAGCTTTACTACAAGTGGCAGAAAGTGATAAAGATTCAGCCATACAAAGTGAAGCTCAATCATTGGCGGAAAATGAACTTGGTGGTTTTGATTTTTTTAGTGTCAATAATCATCTGGTACGAGATATTATCTGCTGTTAATTTGATCAGCAAACATTTACAGTCAAAGGATATGCTTATTGATGTTGCAATTGAGCCTGTGAAGGGTTTGATCTCCTTTTTCACTAAGTATAGAAAAACTGGCTTTTCAAAAGCACTGGAAAGTGCAAAAAAAATTGCAATGGAGATGGATATTCATCCAGAGTTCCGCACTAAGCGTAAAATCAAAAGGAAAAGACAATTTGATGAGGGCGCAGATGATGCATTTATTGATTCACAATCTCCAGAGGAGTCATTTAGGGTCAACTATTTTATTCTTGTTTTCGATCAAGCCATATCTTCACTTAACATTAGATTTGAACAATATAAGGGGTACGAAAAGACATTTGGTTTCTTGTTTACGTCCGATAGGCTGCGATCAATTGATGACAAGAGTTTGATGGCTGCTTGCATTAATCTTGAAGAGGCACTTAAGAGTGGAGAACACACAGATATTGATGGAGCTGAATTGTGTTGCGAGCTAATTTTCGTCCAGGATTCACTTCAAAAATCTATGGGCCCTCTTGATATTCTGAATTATATAAAGAAGCGCTCTTTAATCTATCCTAATGCTGTTATTGCATACAGAATTTTGTTGACCATTCCCGTGACAGTTGCATTTGCGGAAAGGAGCTTTTCTAAACTCAAGTTGTTGAAGTCCTACTTGCGTTCTACTATGACACAAGAAAGACTCATTGGGTTGGCGACAATAGCACTTGAAAATGATGTCCTGGAAAAGATTAAGTACGAAGATATGATTGAAGATTTCATTTCAAGGAATACTAGACGAATGTTGACTTTCGGCAGAACATGAGGTTAGCTTGTTGCTTTAGTACCCCTTTACTATTTTTTAGCATTAGCATTTGATATATGTCTAAATATTATGCAAAATAAATCAGACTGGATTTGTGTAATAAATGGAGAGTATGAATGAGCTATATTAGTTCTTCTGTTATATTACTCTTTTTGAAGTTTTGGGCCCAATTTTGATTTTCGCCCCGGGGCCCCGAATTCTGGAGACGGCCCTGGTCTATCCCTACATCTTTCGACATTATCAGCACACTTTTGCCGTCCGCTATGCACTGGCGCTTCCGGAGGCCTGCCTGAATATGCCCAAACTATCTCAGGCGATGTTGGACAAGCTTCTCTTTAATCGGTACTACCCCAACTATATCTCATATATCATCATTTCGGACTCGGTCCTTCCTTGCGTGGACACACATCCACCTCATCATGCACATCTTCATCATGCCTAATTGTTGAACATGTCACCTTTTAGTTGGCCAACACTCAGCGCCATACAACATTGCGGGTCGAACCGCCGTCCTATAGAACTTACCTTTTAGCTTTTGTGGCACTCTCTTGTCACAGAGAACACCAGATGCTTGGTGCCACATCATCCATCCAGCTTTGATCCGATGGTTCACATCTTCATCGATATCCTTATCCTTCTGCAGCATTGACCCAAAATAGTGAAATGTGTCCTTCTGAGGCACCATCTGCCTAGTAAGGCTAAGCTCCTCCTCCTCCTCCTCGTGCCTAGTAGTACTGAAACCACACCTAATGTACTCGGTTTTAGTTCTACCAAGTCTAATTCTAAGGTTTGTCTCCATAGCTATAACTTCTTATTTACCCTCGGGGTGTTCACCCTATCATTATTTGAGTGAGAGACGTAGATGCAGTGGAGGAGGCCCGGCTGTTGCAAAGCGCATACATGCATGCTACGACGCGTGACGCGCAATGCTGCAAGCTGAATGAAGGGCACATCCACTCTCTCACGTTATATCTAAGCATGACACTATACAACGACAAATACTATTTTGCACACGCCTCCTTCCACTAATTTTCTGCATATAAATCATACGCTTCTTTGCTTAGACCATTATTATCATTTTTTTTATTTCTACATCCTCTTGCATCGCTATCTACTCAGGATTTAATGGATTGACATGGATGGTGCACCATCAAGCTCTCATATCTTTAGCTTTCAAGACTTAATGGTGATAACAACGATTATTGTTATACTCACGCTTCCTCCACATATTTTTGACACATGTCGTAAATTGACAGGTGATATAGGAGTGAGTATTTCCAGCACGACTATGGATTTCTTCACCATGTTTGTATGGGTGTGAAGGCTTACAAGTCATTAGACCCCAACCTTAATCAATGTAGTTGTCAAGAGAGATCATTTTTTTGAAGCAATGGAATCTTGCAAAGCATGAAGCCACAAATGAGACATCTGAAATATATAGTGAATACAAACGTTTATCGTGCCTTACAAGGAAATAAGCACATCTTGCCTTCTTTTACATACCAATATTATTACTTACGTGATGCCCAACGTTCCAGCAAGTACAAACATCATGAAATAAACTTGAAACATCTTCACATGGACCTTCTTCTCTTATGGCTCATGCATCTATGAAAATGTGAAGCTTTATGGGCGCTAGGGAAGTGTCCTTCTTTTTTTACGAGAAAACTTCTGATATATTCATGTCCAATTTTGACAGTACAACGAACACCAGAAATAATAAAAACTACTACCAGATCCGTAAACCACCTAGCAACGACTACAAGCACTGAAGCGAGCCGAAGGCGCGCCGCCGTCATCGCCCTTAGATTGCCGTAGAAGGGCACAACTTATTGTAGTACACAGTAGGGAAGTCGTCGTGCTAAGACCCCATAGAACTTGCGCACCAGAACAGCAACCGCCGCCGATGAAGAATAATGTAGATCGAAAGGATCCAAACCGAAAACACACGATCGTGGACGAACAACGATGAGATCCGAGCAAATCCACCAAAGATAGATCCGCCGGAGGCATACCTCCACACGCCCACCAACGATGCTAGACGCACCGCCGCAATGGGGGCTAGGTGGGGAGACCTTTGTTACTACATGCATGCATATCTATAGAGAAGCCACTTTTTGAACCTTTTTAGTGAATTAACATCATATATCTAGTCAACCTTTTTTTGTGGGGGACTGCTTGATCATCCTTGCTTTACCTGTGCATGCAACTATAATTTTGTATAGAGAAAAAATAATACTCTTCACATTAGATCTGCAAGCAACACTAGAAAACTCATTTCCTTTGGGGGCCTTTTTGCATCAGTAGTTAAATTTACCGGTTGACGACTGACTGAACGAAGTCATGCGTTTAACTCCGGTGCAGTTTTAAGGCGTTTGGTGGCTTGGATTGCATAAGGGAAATGGAATGTCGTCATGGTAATACTAAAGAATTGGTTTGAGTTGCGCAAATGGATCGTATCAACCAGCCGATAATAACTTCATAACAGTAGTCACAACAAACATCTACGGATAAGAATGGTCAACATAGAGACGTCCAATGAACCTCAAACTCGTAGATATTTTTACGTAATAGAAATATTTTTGGGATGAATCTATTTCCAGCCTTGAGCTTCTAGATGAAATTGTTCGCTCGCCAACACATAATATTTTTGGTGATTACTGTTGCAAGACTCTTTACGTGTTTCATTGTAATTTTAATTTTGAGGGTATTTGTACGAATGTTTCTGGATAAGTGTCCTTTCTCTGACTTTTTCGTGGTTTATACGGGCATGTGTTGGACGGAGGTATTGTTCAATGGATGCACGGTAATTCGTCAATAAGGTGAACAAGCGGATGTGTTGAAATCCTAAATACTGTAGTATAGTTTTTTTTTAAGAAACAACAGTGTAGTTTTTTTATGGTAATTTTTTTTATGGTAACAACAGTGAAGTTTAGTTTGGATGGTTTTCACTTTCCACTTTAAACACTGGCCCCGCTACAGGTTGCAGTCTTGCCAAATAAGTACTTATACTAAAGCGGGAAGCTTTTCATTTTTCTGATTTTCCTAACTTTTTTACCTTCTATTGTTCAATTACGTGGGCAGCTATATGAATAGTGCTGGTTTTTCTGACTTTTTTTTTACTTTCTACTGTTTAATTATGTGGCCAGATGTGGGCAGTGTTAATAAGCAGTAATCATGTGTGAACGGTGACTACTTATGAATACTACTCCGATGTGAACAATACTTATTTATGAACAGTGCTCCCGGAAAAATGGCTTCTTTTTATACGTATCGAATATCATCCCAGATTTTCATATTTTCAAAAGAAGATCTTCATGTATATTTTATTGCACTTTTACATGTACAAGTATTCTGATATCATTATTATTATTATCATTCCTGTTGTGCAAATTGTTTATGTTGTTGCCTCCAATACAATTATGTCATATTATCTTTTAGACTTATAGATAATTACCTAAATTGAAATACACACAGATCTAATGGATTTCTTAAAAAATGCAGATGCGAAATAGGTGTAATCAACTCTAATTTATTTTGATCTGATCTATATTGGTACTATGTGGTAATTAATTTTAACTATTGACATTGCTCTTAGTGATAATAAAGTAATCGTCCTTTCACTTCAATTTTACCAACAAGTTAAAATCTAAGGATGAACTTTGGTGCCATTCTTTTTATTGTTTAAAGGCAATATGTATGTGGCAACTGTGTGGCAGATTGCCAAAACGACCTAACCATCTGGCTGCCCTCCGATCCCGATCGCTCGATGCACAGGAATCTCCTGACCTCCTCCATCCACAACCTGTGATATAGTACTGCTGCTTCCCACCCCTGCCACGCTCTAGCGGCAACCTCCTCGGGTGTTGCTACTACAGGCTGACCGCGTCGCACCACGCCGCCGCCGCCGCCGCCGCCGTCACGCATCCTGATCATTCCACCGCCGGCAGCCTTCCCATGTCCGCCTGTGGAGAGGAACAAGGCGTGCTCTTCTCTCGCGTGATGGCATGCTCCAGTCCAGTGTGCCGCTGGCCGGCCGACGCCCTTTCCTCTCGCGCCAAGGCGTGCTCCAGTCCAGTATGCCCCTAGCTGTCCTGCGTTCTCTCCTCTCGCGTGATGGCGTGCTCCAGTCCAGTTCACCCTCGGCCGGCTAGCGTGCTCTCCTCTCGCGTGATGGAACTGGAGGCAAGTGCACATCCAGCACCCACCACCAGGTCAGTTCATGTCTGCGTACATGCCTGCAAGCTGCTTGCGTTTATGCCAATATGATTTTCCTTGTTCACCGACAGCCTCCCGTGGCAGTTTACATCATCTGTCCACCTCCTCGTCATTTAATGCTCACCAACTAACCCACATTGAACGAGCATAGTTGATGAATGAATGCATCTGAACGTTCCCGCCACACCCCCAACTAGTGCAGAGCATAGCATCCAACGTGTTTCTCCCTTTAGTTTGGCTTGCTTGTTTGTTTGTGTTCAACTTCAGCACTGCTTGCTTCAAGTAACATAATACGATCAAGTCAAGCCATTAAATGCTAGTCCTGGGTTAAAGAGGACTTTGTTCGGTCAAGTCTCAAGTCAAGCAAAATTAGTTGCACTTTTTTTATTGACTCCAGTGGCCTCTGGTTGGTCAAGTCAAGCTCTACACTCAATCATTCTAGCAGGCTCAACTCTCCCCGGCCGGCGCTCGCCTCTACCCCCTACTGCTCCGCCTCGCCGCCGGTAATGCTACTGATTTTTTTCATCGCTACTATTTGTTATCATGTGTGAAGATGGAAAGGGAAAAAATTACTGTGGTGTTTTGCTGTGGTAGTTTTGATCCGGAAAAAAGCTATTGAAAACATAATTTGGTAATTTATGCGTAAACAACATGGTAGTATACACACCGTATATCTGATAACTTATGTACACAAACCATAGACTTGATAACTTCATACAAAGACCACAATAAGATTGACCAGAGAAAAAATTGTTCAAAAAACATGCACCCAACAACTTCTGTTTAAATAACATGATGATATATAAAAGTGACCTTGAGGAAAAAACTTGTTGAAAACAACTCCGGTAACTTCAGTGTAAATAACATGATAATATACGAAATCGCGGAGTTGATAACTCTGCGGTAACATTGAATGGGAGGGGGGAGTTGTTAAAAACATGCACTCCTGAGGACGACGCAGCCGTCGCCCCACTCCTCCTTTGTCCAGACGGCGATGAGGCGACGTGACAGGATCCCCCGGCTTGACCTTCCTGATTGATGCTCCACGGCGTCTCGATGGAGTGGGAGACTGTGCAACTCCTGGACCTCCGCCACGCGCAGCCGATGCCATGGGGCCGGCGCGCCCGTTGTAGCCGCGCGGCGCCGCCTTTCGCGCCTCCCAGGTTGTCGTCGTTCATGGCCTTATTTTCTTGATGAATCGTTCATGCACGCTCGCACACACCATCGGGCTTTAGAACCACAGAGAGACACAACCGAGCCGAAATTATCGGGCGGCTCGAGGAGCACGCTACTGAAAGCAGTGGATGGTGGTGAGGTTATCTGTCTCATGGCCTTGTATCTGAAACTTGTGAAGAAAAGCTACAGTTTCTTAACTGAAAAGCCATGCATTTATCATTCCACGGCCTCATGAAACTGTCACCAAATAGCAGAGATCCTTTTTATCTTTTATTAATGCTTGATCATTACTCCTCCTGGCACGTTGATCAAGCATTCAACTCACCTGCCTATGTGGTTTCTGACCAGAGCACTTTCTTTCTTCCTATACATTTTAAGTCTGAACTTGTTGTTCTAAAACTGAAAGTTGTGAGCCCAAGTCTAAACTTGTTGTTTTGAAATTGAAACTTGATGCTTGGCTCATGCTATACTAAGAACATCTGAACTTGACGCTTGGTCGTATGAGATTATTTTATTAGTATACAAACTAACTACTGAAAAGTCATACACTATACTACTAAAGAACCACATTTGTACTTCTGAAATAAGGTTTTAAAACTTTTACTAGTGAATCTCATACGCTAAAGAACCTCTGAACCTCATACACTACTAAAGTACAAGTTTTGGAACCTCAAACGGTATTAACAACCTCTGAACGTGAGGTTTATACTACTAAAGACTTGAATAATACGGTGAATCTCATATCCGATAACTTGCATACAAACACCGCGGTTACTTTGAGCAAAGTAATTTTTTTTTGAAAAATATACCCCCAATAATTTATGTGAAAATAATACGGTAATATATGAACCACATACCCGATAACTTGCGTACAAACACCGTGACAACTTTGATCAAAGGAAAAAAAGTTGTTGAAAAATATACCCTAATAAATTATGTGAAAATAGCACGGTAATTAATATACAAACCTTACTCAATAACTTACGTACAAATACCACGGTGAGTTTGACCAAAGGAAAAAAATATTGTTTTTTTTGTGAGTGGAAAAAAAACTTGTTGAAAATCATACCCCCAACAACTTATATTATGTGAAAATAACACGGCGCTTTACAAACGGCATATCCATAACTTACATACAAACACCGCGTCGACTACGACCAAAGGGGAATAGGTTGTTGAAATACATAACCCTCGGTGACTTATGTGAAAATAGCACGATAATATACGAAACGCATACCCGATAACTTACATACAAACATCGCGATAACTTTTACTAAGTAGGGAAAAAGGTGTCAAAAACATACCACTGTTAACTTATGTGAAAATAGCACGCTAATATATGAACTGCATACCCGATAACTTATGTACAAACATCACGATAAGTTTGATCGATAGAGAAATGATGTTAAAATACATAACCTTGATAACTTATGTGAAAATAACACGGTAATATACGAACTGCATACCCGAAAACTTATGTACAAACACCGTGATAACTTTTGACCAAGAGGAGAAAAAGTTATTGAAAAAAACAACCCCGGTATCTTATGTGGAAATAGCACGATAACTTGCATACCACATACGTGGTAACTTATATACCACATGGGGCGGGGGGGG
>LR738716.1:72957210-72969118 GCA_902687465.1 Secale cereale
ACCGCGATGGTGTAGATGCTGAGGAACTCTGACGGATGAGTCTTGCCGTCGTACTTCTCGGGTACGTCGGGCTTGAAGGTTTTCATGCTGGGCCACTGGACTTGCCGCAGCTCGCGAGTGAACGCAGGAAAACCTGCCGTGTACGGCAAGTCGCCTGGTCCCCCGGGCGCGTGCATGTCGACAGCGGGCACAACGCGCTGGTCGGATTGTCGCCGCGCTTCTCTTCGACGCTCGATGCGAGTTCGAGCGTCCTCTTGTTGTCAGTCGTCTAGGACTTGGCGCTGATCGCGGCGAGCTCGTGGATCTGACGACGCGGTGGAATCGTCGTTGATGTTGATCCGGCGAGTCGGCGATTTCGGCCTTCGGGGCGGGGAGTGCACGGTGGTTGCACCCCCGGCAGTCTTGTCGCCATCAGCCCGCGCCTGGCTAACCTGCCGCGGCCGTGATGTCGTCGGCTGCTGCGGAGTGTCGCCGTTGGCGAAGGCGATGAGGCTCTGGATGGTGGCCCTCCAGTCGTCGGCCTTGTCTGCCGCTGGAGGGAAGTCGAGGAGCAGTTGAGCTCGAGCTAGAGCTTCTGCTGGAGTGGCGGGGAGCGATGGCGAGCAGTGCGAGGAGCGAGATATGCTCGGACTTCTAACTACGTTAGAAGGAGCAGCGTCTCGTCCCGGCGACCGCGCCTTGCTCGTGCCAGCATGTTGGCCTTGAGCGTCTCGCGAACCGCCAGCTTGACCTTGACCCAGCAAGCGTATGGTACCTTGTGTACCACGTCGCTGCCGGTCCCGCGCCTCCTGAGATGGGCGCGGTGCATGCACGGACGCCGAGGTCTTGGAATGCGCTCGGTCATCCGTCTTGTGCTTGGACTTGGCGGCGCCGTGAGTTTCCTCGCCGACGTCCGTCCTTCCGCCAGCATCTACCCCACCAGCCGTTGGCTTCGGCGGTGGTGGGATCGACGCGGACAGGCCTGCTGCCTTCGAAGCCTTCTTCTTCGGCGGCATGCTGATGGAGTCGATGAAGTTGATGAAGTTGGTGGAGATTTCGCTCGCGTGAACGCCGGATCGGGTTCACACAACCTCGGCGCACCTGTTGGGGAACGTAGCATAATTCAAAAAATTTCTACGCTTTCACCAAGATCCATCTATGGAGACATCTAGCAACGAGCAAGTAAGAGTGCATCTACATACCGTTATGGAGATTGCGAGCGGAAGCTTTCAAAGAAGCGTGGATGAAGTAGTCGTACTCTTCACGTTCTTCGTCACCGATGATCTAGCGCCGAACGGACGGCACCTCCGCGTTCAACACACGTACGGTGCAGCAACGTCACCTCCTTCTTGATCCAGCAAGGGGGGAGGAGAAGTCGTCAGAGATCCGGTAGCACGACGGCGTGATGACGGATGCAGTGGAGATCGCAGCAGGGCTTCGCCGGGCGCCCTGCGTGGGAGTATGGAGGTGTGACGGGAGGGGGAGAGGCGCCAGGGCTTGGGTGCGGCTGCCCTCTCCCCCCCACATATATATAGGGGGCCAGGGGGGGCGCCAGCCCCCTTCAGATCCAATCTGCAAGGGGGGGCGGCGGCCAGGGGGGAATCCTTGCCCCCCAAGGCAAGTGGTGGCCCCCCTCCCCTTAGGGTTTTAACCCTAGGCGCATGGGGAGGTGGGCCCCCTAGTGGTGCGCCAGCCCAGAGGGGCTGGACACTTCCCCTTGAGGCCTAGGGGCCCCACCGGGATGGGTGGCCCCACCCGATGGACCCCCGGGGCCCCTCCGGTGGTCCCGGGACGCTCCCGGTAACCCCCGGAGATCACCCGATGGCCGAAACTGGACTTCCTATATATCAATCTTTACCTCCGGACCATTCCGGAACTCCTCGTGACGTCCGGGATCTCATCCGGGACTCCGAACAACTTTCGGGTTTCCACATGCATTTATCTCTACGACCCTAGCGTTACCGAACCTTAAGTGTGTAGACCCTACGGGTTCGGGAGACACGTAGACATGACCGAGACCACTCTCCGGTCAATAACCAACAGCGGGATCTGGATACCCATGTTGGTTCCCATGTGTTCCTCGATGATCTTCATCGGATGAACCACCGTGTCAAGGATTCACTCAATCCCGTATGTTATTCCCCTTGTCCATCGGTACGGTACTTGCCCGAGATTCGATCGTCGGTATTCCCGATACCTTGTTCAATCTCGTTATGGCAAGTCTCTTTACTCGATCCGTAATCCATCATCCCGTGACTAACTACTTGGTCACATTGAGCTCATTATGATGATGTCTTACCGAGTGGGCCTAGAGGTACCTCTCCGTCATACGGAGTGACAACATCCCAGTCTCGGTTCGTACCAACTCAACAGACACTTTCGGAGATACCCGATGCGTACCTTTATAGTCACCCAGTTACGTTGTGACGGTTGGCACACCCAAAGTACTCCTACGGTGTCCGGGAGTTGTACAACCTCATGGTCTAAGGAATAAATACTTGACACCGAAAAGCTTATGCATTACGAACTATACGATCTCGTGTTATGCTCAAGTTTGGGTCTTGTCCATCACATCATTCTCCTAATGATGTGATCCCGTTATCACTGACATATCATGTCCATGGCCAGGAAACCGTGACCATCTGTTGATCAACGAGCTGGTAACTAGAGGCCTACCAGGGACTCATTGTGGTCTGTATATTCACACATGTATCGCTGTTTCCGTACAATACAATTCAAGCATGAATAACAAACAATTATCATGAACAAGGAGATATAATAATAATGCTTTTATTATTGCCTCTAGGGCATATCTCCAACAGTTTCCCACTTGCACTAGAGTCAATAATCTAGTTACATTGTGATGAATCGAACACCCATAGAGTTCTGGTGTTGATCATGTTTTGCTCGTGAAAGAGGTTTAGTCAACGGGTCTGCTACATTCAGATCCGTATGCACTTTACAAATATCTATGTCTCCATCCTGAACATAATTCCGGATGGAGTTGAAACGGCGCTTGATGTGCTTGGTCTTCTTGTGAAACTTGGGCTCCTTGGTAATGGCAATAGCACCAGTGTTGTCACAGGAGAGAGTCATCGGGCTTGACGCGCTTGGAATGACTCCTAGGTCAGTGATGAACTCCTTCATCCAGACTCCTTCCTGCGCTGCTTCAGAAGCAGCTATGTACTCCGCTTCACATGTAGATGCTGCCACCACACTTTGCTTGCAACTGCACCAGCTGACTGCCCCTCCATTCAAAATATACACGTATCCGGTTTGTGACTTAGAGTCATCCAGATCTGTGTCGAAGCTAGCATCGACGTAACCCTTTACGACGAGCTCTTCGTCACCTCCATAAACGAGAAACATATCCTTAGTCCTTTTCAGGTACTTCAGGATGTTCTTGACCGCTGTCCAGTGTTCCGTACCGGGATCACTTTGGTACCTCCCTACCAAACTTATGGCAAGGTTCACATCAGGTCTGGTACACAGCATGGCATACATGATAGAACCTATTGCCGAAGCATAGGGAATGACACTCATCTTTTCTCTATCTTCTGCCGTGGTCGGCGACTGAGTCTTACTCAATCTCATACCTTGCAAAACAGGCAAGAATCCTTTCTTTGACTGATCCATATTGAACTTCTTCAATATTTTGTCAAGGTATGTACTTTGTGAAAGACCAATGAGGCGTCTCGATCTATCTCTATAGATTTTGATGCCTAATATGTAAGCAGCTTCTCTAAGGTCCTTCATTGAAAAACTTTTATTCAAGTAGGCCTTTACATTTTCCAAGAATTCTATATCATTTCCCATCAGCAATATGTCATCCACATATAATATGAGAAATGCCACAGAGCTCCCACTCACTTTCTTGTAAATACAGGCTTCTCCATAAGTCTGTATAAAGCCAAACGCTTTGATCACCTCATCAAAGCGAATATTCCAACTCCGAGATGCTTGCACCAGCCCGTAAATCGAGCGCTGGAGCTTGCATACCTTGTTAGCGTTCTCTGGATCGACAAAACCTTCCGGTTGCATCATATACAACTCTTCCTTGAGGAAGCCATTAAGGAATGCTGTTTTGACGTCCATTTGCCATATCTCATAATCATAGAATGCGGCAATAGCTAACATGATTCTGACTGACTTCAGCATCGCTACAGGAGAGAAAGTCTCGTCGTAGTCAATCCCTTGAACTTGTCGATAACCCTTAGCGACAAGCCGAGCCTTATAGATGGTCACATTAAATATCCATTTGTTTTCTATGGCGTGCCTATCATCAGGCAAGTCCACCAAAGTCCATACTTTGTTTTCATACATGGATTCTATCTCGGATTTCATGGCTCCAAGCCATTTATTGGAATCCGGGCCCGCCATCGCTTCTTCATAGTTCGAAGGTTCACCGTTGTCTAACAACATGATTTCCAGGACAGGGTTGCCGTACCACTCTGGTGCGGAACGTGCCCTTGTGGACCTTCGAAGTTCAGTAGTAACTTGATCTGTTTCTTCATGATCATCATCATTGACTTCCTCCCTTGTCGGTGCAGGCACCTCAGGAACAGTTTCCTGCGCTGCGCTACTTTCCGGTACAGGAGGGGTGACTGTCACCTCATCAAGTTCTACTTTCCTCCCACTCACTTCTTTCGAGAGAAACTCTTTCTCCAGAAAGCATCCATTCTTGGCAACAAAGACTTTGCCTTCGGATCTGTGGTAGAAGGTGTACCCAATTGTTTCCTTTGGGTATCCTATGAAGACGCATTTTTCCGATTTGGGTTCGAGCTTTTCAGGTTGAAGTTTCTTGACATAAGCATCGCAACCCCAAACTTTTAGAAACGACAGCTTCGGTTTCTTGCCAAACCAAAGTTCATACGGAGTCGTCTCAACGGATTTCGACGGAGCCCTATTTAAAGTGAATGCGGCAGTCTCTAAAGCATAACCCCAAAAAGATAGCGGTAAATCGGTGAGGGACATCATAGATCGCACCATGTCCAACAGAGTACGATTTCGTCGTTCGGACACACCGTTACGTTGAGGTGTTCCGGGCGGTGTCAATTGTGAAACAATTCCACAGCTCCTAAGGTGTGTGCCAAATTCATGACTTAAATATTCACCCCCACGATCCGATCGCAAGAACTTTATTTTTCTGTCACGTTGATTCTCAACCTCATTCTGAAATTCCTTGAACTTTTCAAATGTCTCAGACTTGTGTTTCATCAAATAGATATACCCGTATCTACTCAAGTCATCCGTGAGGGTGAGAACATAACGATAGCCTCCGCGAGCCTCAACACTCATTGGACCGCACACATCGGTATGTATGATTTCCAACAAGTTGGTTGCTCGCTCCATTGTTCCGGAGAACGGAGTCTTGGTCATCTTGCCCAAGAGGCATGGTTCGCACGTGTCAAATGATTCATAATCAAGAGACTCTAGAAGTCCATCTGAATGGAGCTTCTTCATACGTTTGACACCAATATGACCAAGGCGGCAATGCCACAAGTATGTGGGACTATCATTATCAACTTTACATCTTTTGGCATCTACACTATGAATATGTGTATCACTACGTTCGAGATTCATCAAAAATAAACCATTGACCAGCGGGGCATGACCATAAAACATGTCTCTCAAATAAATAGAACAACCATTATTCTCCGATTTGAAAGAGTAGCCATCTCGCATAAGACGAGATCCAGAAACAATGTTCATGCTCAAAGCTGGTACTAAATAACAATTATTGAGGTTTAAAACTAATCCCGAGGGTAGATGTAGAGGTAGCGTGCCGACGGCGATCACATCGACCTTGGAACCATTCCCGACGCGCATCGTCACCTCATCCTTCGCCAGTCTCCGTTTATTCCGCAGCTCCTGTTTTGAGTTACAAATGTGAGCAACTGCACCGGTATCGAATACCCAGGAGCTACTACGAGTGCTGGTAAGGTACACATCAATAACATGTATATCATATATACCTTTGACGTTGCCGGCCTTCTTGTCTGCTAAATATTTGGGGCAGTTCCGCTTCCAGTGACCCGTTCCCTTGCAATAAAAGCACTCTGTCTCAGGCTTGGGTCCATACTTTGGCTTCTTCCAGGCAACAGGCTTGCCAGGCGCGGCAACTCCCTTGCCGTCCTTCTTGAAGTTCTTCTTACCCTTGCCTTTCTTAAACTTAGTGGTTTTATTGACCATCAACACTTGATGTTCTTTCTTGATGTCAACCTCCGCTGATTTCAGCATCGAATACACCTCGGGAATGGACTTCTCCATCCCCTGCATATTGAAGTTCAGCACGAAGCTCTTGAAGCTTGGTGGGAGCGACTAGAGGATTCTGTCAACGACCGCTTCATCTGGGAGATTCATTCCCAGCTGAGACAAGCGGTTGTGCAATCCTGAAATCTTGAGGATGTGCTCACTGACAGAACTGTTCTCCTCCATCTTACAGCTGTAGAATGCGTCGGAGACATCATATCTCTCGACTCGGGCATGAGCTTGGAAAACCATTTTCAGCTCTTCGAACATCTCATATGCTCCGTGGTGCTCAAAACGTTTTTGGAGCCCCGATTCTAAGCTGTAAAGCATGCCGCACTGAACCAGGGAGTAATCATCACTACGCGACTGCCAGACGTTGAAAACGTCTTGGGCCGCATCGGGAGCAGGTGCATCACCTAGCGGTGTTTCTAGGACATATGATCTCTTGGCAGCTATGAGGATAATCCTCAGGTTACGGACCCAATCCGTATAGTTGCTACCATCGTCTTCCAGCTTGGTTTTCTCTAGGAACGCGTTGAAGTTGAGGGAAACTGGAGCGTGGGCCATTTGATCTACAAGAGATATTGTAAAGAATTTAGACTAAGTTCATGATAATTAAGTTCATCTTAATCAAATTTTAATGAACTCCCACTCAGAATGACATCTCTCTAGTCATCTAAGTGATACACGATCCGAATCGACTAGCCCGTGTCCGATCATCACGTGAGACGGACTAGTCATCAACGGTGAACATCTTCATGTTGATCGTATCTTCTATACGACTCGTGTTCGACCTTTTGGTCTTCTGTGTTCCGAGGCCATGTCTGTACATGCTAGGCTCGTCAAGTGAACCCTAAGTGTATCGCGTGTGTAAATCTGTCTTACACCCGTTGTATGCGAACGTTAGAACCTATCACACCCGATCATCACGTGGTGCTTCGGAGCAACGAGCTTTAGCAACGGTGCACAGTTAGGGGAAACACAATACTTGAAATTTTAGTGAGAGATCATCTTATTTACTACCGTCGTTCTAAGTAAACAAGATGCATAAACATGATAAACATCACATGCAATCAATTAAAGTGACATGATATGGCCAATATCATCTTGCTCCTTGGATCTCCATCTTCGGGGCACCATGATCATCTTGTCACCAGCTCGACACCATGATCTTCATCATCATGATCTCCATCATCGTGTCTTGAAGAAGTCGTCACGCCAACTATTACTTCTACTACTATAGCTAACGTTTAGCAATGAAGTAAAGTAATTACATGGCGTTATTCAGTGACACGCATGTCATACAATAATTAAGACAACTCCTATGGCTCCTGCCGGTTTTCAAGTTCATCGACATGCAAGTCGTGATTCCCTATTACAAAAACATGATCAATCTCATACATCACATATATCATTCATCACATCTTCGTTTTGGCCATACCACGTCACATAGCACATGCTGCAAAAACAAGTTAGACGTCCTCTAATTGTTGTTGCAAGTTTTACGTGGCTTCTATAGGATTTCTAGCAAGAACGTTTCTTACCTACGCCAAAACCACAACGTGATTTGTCAACTTCTATTTACCCTTCATAAGGACCCTTTTCATCGAATCCGATCCGACTAAAGTAGGAGAGACAGACACCCGCCAGCCACCTTATGCATCTAGTGCATGTCTGTCGGTGGAACCAGTCTCACGTAAGCGTACGTGTAAAGTCGGTCCGGGCCGCTTCATCCCACAATACCGCCGAATCAAGATTGACTAGTAACGGTAAGAAAGTTTGAACAAAACCAAACGCCCACAACTGCTTTGTGTTCTACTCGTGCAAGATGCTACGCATAAAACCTAGGCTCAGATGCCACTGTTGGGGAACGTAGCATAATTCAAAAAATGTCTACGCTTTCACCAAGATCCATCTATGGAGACATCTAGCAACGAGCAAGTAAGAGTGCATCTACATACCGTTATGGAGATTGCGAGCGGAAGCTTTCAACGAAGCGTGGATGAAGTAGTCGTACTCTTCACGTTCTTCGTCACTGATGATCTAGCGCCGAACGGACGGCACCTCCGGGTTCAACACACGTACGGTGCAGCAACGTCACCTCCTTCTTGATCCAGCAAGGGGGGAGGAGAAGTCGTCAGAGATCCGGCAGCACGATGGCGTGATGACGGATGCAGTGGAGATCGCAGCAGGGCTTCGCCGGGCGCCCTGCGTGGGAGTATGGAGGTGTGACGGGAGGGGGAGAGGCGCCAGGGCTTGGGTGCGGCTGCCCTCTCCCCCCCACATATATATAGGGGGCCAGGGGGGCGCCAGCCCCCTGCAGATCCAATCTGCTAGGGGGGGCGGCGGCCAGGGGGGAATCCTTGCCCCCCAAGGCAAGTGGTGGCCCCCCTCCCCTTAGGGTTTTAACCCTAGGCGCATGGGGAGGTGGGCCCCCTAGTGGTGCGCTAGCCCAGAGGGGCTGGACACTTCCCCTTGCGGCCTAGGGGCCCCACCGGGATGGGTGGCCCCACCCGGTGGACCCCCGGGGCCCCTCCGGTGGTCCCGGGACGCTCCCGGTAACCCCCGGAGATCACCCGATGGCCGAAACTGGACTTCCTATATATCAATCTTTACCTCCGGACCATTCCGGAACTCCTCGTGACGTCCGGGATCTCATCCGGGACTCCGAACAACTTTCGGGTTTCCACGTGCATTTATCTCTACGACCCTAGCGTTACCGAACCTTAAGTGTGTAGACCCTACGGGTTCGGGAGACACGTAGACATGACCGAGACCACTCTCCGGTCAATAACCAACAGCGGGATCTGGATACCCATGTTGGTTCCCACGTGTTCCTCGATGATCTTCATCGGATGAACCACCGTGTCAAGGATTCACTCAATCCCGTATGTTATTCCCTTTGTCCATCGGTACGGTACTTGCCCGAGATTCGATCGTCGGTATTCCCGATACCTTGTTCAATCTCGTTTTGGCAAGTCTCTTTACTCGATCCGTAATCCATCATCCCGTGACTAACTACTTGGTCACATTGAGCTCATTATGATGATGTCTTACCGAGTGGGCCCAGAGGTACCTCTCCGTCATACGGAGTGACAACATCCCAGTCTCGGTTCGTACCAACTCAACAGACACTTTCGGAGATACCCGATGCGTACCTTTATAGTCACCCAGTTACGTTGTGACGGTTGGCACACCCAAAGTACTCCTACGGTGTCCGGGAGTTGTACAACCTCATGGTCTAAGGAATAAATACTTGACACCGAAAAGCTTATGCATTACGAACTATACGATCTCGTGTTATGCTCAAGTTTGGGTCTTGTCCATCACATCATTCTCCTAATGATGTGATCCCGTTATCACTGACATATCATGTCCATGGTCAGGAAACCGTGACCATCTGTTGATCAACGAGCTGGTAACTAGAGGCCTACCAGGGACTCATTGTGGTCTATATATTCACACATGTATCGCTATTTCCGTACAATACAATTCAAGCATGAATAACAGACAATTATCATGAACAAGGAGATATAATAATAATGCTTTTATTATTGCCTCTAGGGCATATCTCCAACAGCACCCCCTACCTGGCGCGCCAAAGATGTCGGGGAAACTGATCGCCCACGAACACCTATGGGACCGGAGCCCCTTTTCGGTACGGCAAGGGGGCGGAGGATGCACGAAGAGCAGATCGAGGCGAACACGTGAGCAGTTTACCCAGGTTCGGGCCGCACGGATGCGTAAAACCCTACTCCTGCCTTGGTTTGTATTGCGTTCTTGGCTCGGGAGCGAGAAGAGCTACATCGCTAATCGCTAACAGGACCGAGCGCGAGAGTGATCGATCCTCGGAACCCCATCTACGTTGCGCATGGGCCTCCTTTTATAGGTCAAAGGGGTCACCGACAGGTGGCAACGCAGATGAGGGTAAAAATGTAAAAGTGGTGGTAGTTGGAACAGTGTTTGCATAGTGCTCTATACCTAACTCTGACGGCAGGGGACAAGGGCATTAAATGCCTGTCACCGTCGCCCCAAACTGTGCAAAAAAGCGTCCGTTAGGGCGCCACCATCTGCCACGACGGTGGCCTCGTCATCGTAGCTTGCCACCGTGTACCCCAGGCTGCACTGCCTTCCGCCACGTGCGCCAGGAAGGGTCCCAGGGCGACGCGTGGGTGGATGCGCTGGAGCGCGGGTACTTGGTGGAAGCTTGCCGCGGCAAGCGCCTTGCCGCAGCCGCTACCTTGTCGCGCCCGGAAGCTTGTCGCTCTCCGGGCTTTGCCGGGATGCGCGGCGCGTCGCGGCAAGTCTCTTGAAATGCCATGTTTAGCCTTCCCGGCAAGTTCTTCTTGCCAGGGTCTTGTGCCAAACAAGTGGTCTCGAGCCTTAAGTGGCCTTCCCGGCAAGCTCCTCTCGCCGGGGCCTTGTTTCTTTAACTTGAATATTTTGTTCTTGAATGGCTCCAAAGGAACCACAGTGGGCCTTGGCGGTCGCACGGCAAACCCTGCCACGGGACGCTGCGACTGCCCGTGCACAAGTTCGGGATACTAAGGTACCCCTACTTTAGTACACCGACACCACACAACATAATTAAGGGTTCACTTAAATTAATCATATCAAATTTTCAGTTTCTACCGCGTTTAATCCACCTACATCTCTAATAGGTAAAGATGGGTCCTAATCCCACCCGAGGATGTGTAGATTGAGTACGTTCTCCATTCTACCCCGTTCTGAGACAAAATTTCGGCAGCACCTCCCCGCTGTTCTCCAGATACACGTCTCGGCAAATAGCCGAGAGAATGTGCTCCGGAGAACAATGTGGAGGCACCATCGAAATCCTGTCTCGGAACGGGGTAGAACATGGAGAACATACCCAATCTACACATCCTCGGGCTGTCCATGGAAAACGCCGGACAATCCGAAAGAGATGCGGTGATAAATATGCAATTGAATGCATATTTATCGATGCAACCCTTTCGGACGGGAGACGCCTAGGTTACGTCACTTGACTTGAGAATGAAATCTAGTGACATGAAAAATTGGAGGAGATGGACTTGTAGCTCACCCTCGGCTGTAGAGGAAGTAGTCGAACAGCAGAGGGATGCTCAGGGGGGCCAACGCGTCGGACAATGGTCACTCCAATGAAATGCGAAACCACAAAGCCTGCAAATTGCATCGCGACAAAAAAATTAGAACATCACAACTCATAGAGCATATTTAAAACATTTAAACATGCATTCATTTATTTTTGCATCATGTAGGCAAAAAAACTAACAACATTAACAATATCTACCTATCTAACTATCTACCTATCTATATAGCATCTCATCTAACCAACATATATCTATCTAACTATCTACCTATCTATATAGCATCTCATCTAACCAATTTTTTTTACTATCTACCTATCTAACTATCTACCTATCTATATAGCATCTCATCTAACCAACATATATCTATCTATCTAACTATCTACCTATCTAACTATCTATCTAACTATGTATCTAACTATCTAAATACCTATCTAAATACCTGCCTAAATACTTATCTAACTATCTATATCTAACTAGCTACAAAATTACTAAAAAACACTAAAAACTTCAAAAAAATCACCTTCGAGAGGGCCGGCCGGAGATGGGGCGGGGAGGCGCAAGGTAGGGGCGGGGCGGCCGGCACAGGG
>LR738716.1:72999787-73011107 GCA_902687465.1 Secale cereale
GGACTCCACTCTTCAGGATAGGGGAGTTGCATGCTATCTTTTACCTTTGCTTTTTAGTCTTGTTAGTTTACCTTTCAGTTTTTGCTTTAGTACCTTTTTATCGAAAATCACAAATATAGTTATCTTGCTTGCTTGCTACTCCGGCAGGGTGTGGGTAAGAGTTCTCCTGGTCCTCCCGATCTTGGAAGCGCGGCGGCGGCGGAACAGAGATGAGATCGCGAAAAAGGGTTCCGTCCTCGAGGGTTTCGGGACGCGGTGTAAATATATGCCAAAGGGGGGCATCAGCGGAGACCTGGGGGGCCCAGGCGCCCCCCCCCCCCCCCCGGCGCGGCCAGGAGGGGGGCCGCGCCACCAGGGCGCCTGGAGCCCTGGTGGCCCCCCTCCGGCCCTACTTTGGCCGTATGGAAGCTTCCGGAACGCTGATTTTTTATATAATTTTTCCGGGATTTTTCTGGCAGTTTATGTAATGGGAAAACCTGAAATACAAAAACAGCAGAAAACAGAAACTGGCACTGGGGTGCACTGAGTTAATAGGTTAGTCCAAATATGATCAAAAGTGTATGGAAGTGTATAAATATCATAGCAATATCACACAAAAGAGGCATGGAGCAAGCAGAAATTATAGATACGTTTTGGACGTATCAACATCCCCAAGCTTAATTCCTGCTCGTCCTCGAGTAGGTAAATGATAACAAGCATAATTTCTGTGGTGACATGCTATTAACCATATAAGAACTTTTCGTAGTCACATGACAAGTGCTTACTGAGACAATGAATCTATAGTAATTAAGTTGCCTCATGAGAAAATCACAAATAACTGAAAGTTTTACAATATGATACTGAAACACTCAATAGATTTGCAATCAGCATGGTGTGCAAATATGATAAAGTGGTACCTCGCTTGCCCCCTTTAGTGAAGCAAAACATAAATGCAGGGGCACCTCCAAGGTTTAAGTGACGACTAGATACAATGATTTCAGAATAAACGATATCATAATCATGCAAAAGACAATGGTACTTTGGGACAATGCACATTACACTCAGAATGATAATCATCCTCTTAATAGTTGGTGCTTTAAAGAAGGTGGAGACTCTCGAACCGTGGCTTTTGTTGGCAAAGTTGAAAACCCGTGGTCGGAAACAAAAACTAAACATGTACTAGAGCTCTTGGTTTTAAAAACAGAGGTAATAAATTATTTTTTTGAATATGCATGTTTCGTCAACGAATGCTAGCGGATAACTCAATCACATCTTGAGATGGACAAGTTTCGAGGAACGGCTCCCGAATGAGGACGATCACATCCTCTTAATCTCCTTTGTTTATCACTGCCAAAGATTTCTGATTTCTCATGAACAAAGCGTGAAGGAGGGTTTGTTTGTTGTATAATTTTTAATGAGCCGGGCGCACTCTATGCCAGTTCCTTCTCGGATTATGGGTTTGCACATTAGACATGCAATCCCGGGGTGAAGCTTGTCCAACTTAAAAAGATCATGAATTAATTACTACTTCCTCATGAACTAAAATAGAGGCATAAAAACGAATGCTTTTTTTGAATAATTTCGAGATGGTACATGAAAGTCTTCGTTAGGAATGGCAGGTAAATACCATGTATAGGAAGGTATGGTGGACTCATATGGCATAACTGGTTTAAAGGATTTTGGATGCACAAGCAGTCAGTCCGCTTAGTACAGGAGAAGGTTAGCAAAAGACTGGGAGCGACCAACTAAAAGAGCAATGATGGTCATAATCATGCAGAGCGACAAAGCAACATTGAATCAGGCATGGAAGTTATATCGCTACTCAGAAACTAAAGATCATCAAGGCTTGATAGACTTTCTTTACAGTCTTAAATATGCGTGAGCATACGCCAAGTCAATCAAAATAAATTCTTGAAGGAAGATATCACTAAACCATACCACATCATAGGCAAACAAATCATGTTGGTACTCCAATAACACATTGAGAACCCCCCCAGCTATTTGAGACTAACCATAAGAAAACATGAACTACTAAGCATCATTATGCACATAGCATTTTTATCATAGACATATCAACCAATGCAACAGAAGCCAACTCTCTTAATAAGATAAGCATGATAACTAAAGAGAGTTCCAGCGACCAACTAAACAAAAGCTCTTTAAAAAGATAAGCATGAAAACTAAGAGCTAAGCATGACAGTAGCTATTGAAAGACCAAGAACACACACAGCAAGGGTAGACATGAAAATTCTATGTTATGTTCTAGGTTGAAGTGGAGCGTATTTCTCTCCCACACAAAGAAAGTTGAGTTCCAACTCGTTATGAACAGCAAGCAAAGCTAAAGAAAACTAAAAAGGAAACTAAAAGCAAGACGATCCAAGCATAGCACATAACACATGAAGTGATAAAAATATAGTGAAACGAAAGACGAACTGATAATTGTTGATGGAGAAGGGGATGCACGGGGGCATCCCCAAGCTTAGACGCTTGAGTCTTCTTGAATATTTCTTGGGGGTGCATGGGGGCATCCCCAAGCTTGAGCGTTTGACACTCCTGAATCTTTTTATCATCTTCCCTCGCACACTTGAAAACTCCCTTCATACATAACTCATCATAATCTGATTAGCAAGGTTAGTACCCTTAATAAAATAATTGTTCCTTGCTGGAAATAAGGATATTCTTGAAGGTCTACTGTTTCTCAAGATTGCCAAAAGGTTTTTGCAAAGAAAAAGCAAGCTCAAGGTTTGCAAAATGAAGGAAAGGCAAAACAGGACAGAATCTGTGAAAAACATACCAGCAGGTAGTAAATGATTTTTTCGGGGCACTTCTGCGACTCAAATCAAAAAACTTAGAACAGACGCCCGAAAGACAATTGTATAGAGCACGCTGGCGAAACAATTCAGACCAAAAAGATGATCTGGTGATTTTATACGATTTTTTCTATCCAAGGACAGAATCTGTTTCCTGGACAGCACGTCACAACTTTTGAACTTTCTTGCAATCAGAGGCTACACTTGGCACAAAGCTTGAAAAGTAAAGATACAATGATGATGCTACTGTAGTAACAACATCAAGACACAACAAAAGCAAAATAAAATTTTATTCATTGTGGGCTGCCTCCCAAAAGCGCTTTCTTTTATGCCTTTAAGCTAGGCATAATGCTTTAATGATGCTCTCGTAGGAATAAGAGTTGAAGAACAAAAGAGAGCATCAAGAAGCAAATACCAAACACATTTAAGCCTAACATGCTTCCTATGCATAGGAATATTGCAATACAATAATTCATTGAAGCGCAAAGCAATAAGCATAGGAAGACAAAACAAGTGCAGCTTCAAAACCTTCAACATAAAGAGAGGGAACTTGATATTATTGAAATATCTATAAGCATATGTTTCCTTCTCATAATAATTTTCAGTGGGATCACGAATAAACTCAACAATATAAGCATCACATAAAGCATTGTTACCATGATCCACATGCAAAAAGGTATCATTACTCTTCATATAAGCAAAATCTTTCTTATTAGGAATAGTGAGAGTAAAGCAATCATAACCATCATGGTAATCATTGTATTTAGGAGGCATATCATAATCATAATAAATTTTATCCTCAATAGTAGGTGGACTGAAAACATCATATTCATCATTGTAATCATATATAGGAAGCAAAGTATCATCAAAGTAAATTTTCTCTTCAAAAGTTGGGGGACTAAAAATATCATGTTCATCAAACGTGTCATCCCCAAGCTTAGAGCTTTCCATGTCATTAGCAATATTGATATTCAAAGAAAGCAAACTAATAACATCACCACCATCATGATTGTTATGCAAATAATAAAGTTCCATAGGTTTTTTAATTTTCTCTTCAAACACATCATGTCCCAAAGCAAGGTACAACTTATAAAGCTCTCTCATATTTTTTTTGTTTTCCATTAAGCAAAACTAGTGAAAAGACATAAAGAAAACTGAAAGGTAAACTAACAAGACTAAAAAGCAAAGATAAAAGATAGCGTGCAACTCCCCTATCTTGAAGAGTGGAGTCCCCGGCAACGGCGCCAGAAAACTTTGCTTGATGGCTTCTCGCCCCTCGTTGGTTACCCCAAGTGGAAGGTTTGAGATGCAGTGTAGCGGTAGTTTTACCTTGGCAAAGATACCAAGGATCGAATTCCCCTGAGACTCCAAGGTTCAACAAGAAGGTGTCAACTGCTAACGGCGCCAGATACTTAGCAATTAACTGGACCTGCACACAGATACAAATAACTTTGCTCCCAAGGAGTACAGAGAGGTTGTCAATCCCTCCGGCCTTGTCGTTTACAAAGGATCAAACGCAAGAGATAACAGTGATAGGTATAATTGCAACTAGTAAGTAAAAGCAGAAAGTAAATAGCGGATGTGATCAGTGATGGTAATATGGACCGGGGTCCCATGATGTTCACTAGTGATGTCTCTCTCCCAAAAGATGATAAAACAGCTATGTGAGGTAAACAAATTACAGCTGGGCAATTGACAGAATTATGTGCGCAAACCAATGCTAACTATGCTGCAAGAAAGGTTGAGGCTCAAAAGCATGGGCGGTACGCCAAGGTAAGTAGACCGAAATCCATCTGCATCTACTACTAATCATCCACCTTGAGATATCTATCCAGAACATCTCGCTGGTATTAAGTTGCGAGTCCCACCCATAGTGTAAACTCAAAGCAACAGACAACTGCATGAAAAGAACTTTGCGTAAACTAAACAATCCTTGCACCCGCAAGTACAAGCACCGTTGTTTTCCCCCTTGTGGCAACAGCACATCCCCTAGACTCATGTTTCTGTCACTCAAGCTAGTCATCGAGGGGCATGAACCCACAATCAAGCATAACGTTCCCTCTTGGAGTTACTACCTACTACTCGGCCAAAGCAATAAATAGCAACGGAGAACATGCAAGAATTACTCAAGAACATAAATATAAAATAGGTAAATCAAATATATTACTCACACACAATCTGAACATAATCTCACAATCCATCGGATCCCAGCAAACTCAACATAGCAACAGCATAAGGATTACATATGTGCCTCGATCATGTAGGGCAGCTCACGAGGTCTAATTAGTGAAGAACAAAGAGGGGAGGAGAACATCACATAGCTACTGGTCATGGACCCATGGTCCAAGGGAGACTACTCACAACTCATCCGGGAGGCGTCCATGGTGGTGGAGAGGCTCCCGGTGGTGGTTCTCCCCTCCGGCAGGGTGCCGGGAAGAGTTCTCCTGGTGCTCCCGATCTTGGAAGCGCGGCGGCGGCGGAACAGAGATGAGATCACGAAAAAGGGTTCCGTCCTCGAGGGTTTCGGGACGCGGTGTAAATATATGCCAAAGGGGGGCATCAGCGGAGACCTGGGGGGCCCAGGCGCCCCCCCGGCGCGGCCAGGAGGGGGGCCGCGCCACCAGGGCGCCTGGAGCCCTGGTGGCCCCCCTCCGGCCCTACTTTTGCCGTATGGAAGCTTCCGGAACGCTGATTTTTTATATAATTTTTCCGGGATTTTTCTGGCAGTTTACGTAATGGGAAAACCTGAAATACAAAAACAGCAGAAAACAGAAACTGGCACTGGGGTGCACTGAGTTAATAGGTTAGTCCAAATATGATAAAAAGTTTATGGAAGTGTATAAATATCATAGCAATCTCACACAAACGAGGCATGGAGCAAGCAGAAATTATAGATACGTTTTGGACCTATCAACATCCCCAAGCTTAATTCCTGCTCGTCCTCGAGTAGGTAAATGATAACAACCATAATTTCTGTGGTGACATGCTATTAACCATATAAGAACTTTTCATAGTCACATGACAAGTGCTTACTGAGACAATGAATCTGTAGTAATTAAGTTGCCTCATGAGAAAATCACAAAGAACTGAAAGTTTTACAATATGATACTGAAACACTTAATAGATTTGCAATCAGCATGGTGTGCAAATATGATAAAGTGGTACCTCGCTTGCCCCCTTTAGTGAAGCAAAACATAAATGCAGGGGCACCTCCAAGGTTTAAGTGATGACTAGATACAATGATTTCAGAATAAACGATATCATAATCATGCAAAAGACAATGGTACTTTGGGACAATGCACATTACACTCAGAATGACAATCATACTCTTAATAGTTGGTTCTTTAAAGAAGGTGGAGACTCTCGAATCGTGGCTTTTGTTGGCAAAGTTGAAAACCCGTGGTCGGAAACAAAAACTAAACATGTACCAGAGCTCTTGGTTTTAAAAACAGAGGTAATAATTATTATTATTTTGAATATGCATGTTTCGTCAACGAATGCTAGCAGATAACTCAATCACTTCTTGACATGGACAAGGTTCGAGGAACGGCTCCCGAATGAGGACGATCACATCCTCTTAATCTCCTTTGTTTATCACTGCCAAAGTTTTCTGATTTCTCATGAACAAAGCGTGAAGGAGGGTTTGTTTGTTGTATAATTTTTAATGAGCAGGGCGCACTCTATGTCAGTTCCTTCTCGTATTATGGGTTTGCACATTAGACATGCAATCCCGGGGTGAAGCTTGTCCAACTTAAAAAGATCATGAATTAACTACTACTTCCTCATGAACTAAAACAGAGGCACAAAAACGAATGCTTTTTTTGAATAATTTCGAGATGGTACATGAAAGTCTTCGTTAGGAATGGCAGGTAAATACCATGTATAGGAAGGTATGGTGGACTCATATGGCATAACTGGTTTAAAGGATTTTGGATGCACAAGCAGTCAGTCCGCTTAGTACAGCCGAAGGTTAGCAAAAGACTGGGAGCGACCAACTAAAAGAGCAATGACGGTCATAATCATGCAGAGCGACAAAGCAACATTGAATCAGGCATGGAAGTTATATCGCTACTCAGAAACTAAAGATCATCAAGGCTTGATAGACTTTCTTTACAGTCTTAAATATGCGTGAGCATACGCCAAGTCAATCAAAATAAATTCTTGAAGGAAGATATCACTAAACCATACCACATCATAGGCAAACAAATCATGTTGGTACTCCAATAACACATTGAGAACCCCCCAGCTATTTGAGACTAACCATAAGAAAACATGAACTACTAAGCATCATTATGCACATAGCATTTTTATCATAGACATATCAACCAATGCAACAGAAGCCAACTCTTTTAATAAGATAAGCATGATAACTAAAGAGAGTTCCAGCGACCAACTAAACAAAAGCTCTTTAAAAAGATAAGCATGAAAACTAAGAGCTAAGCATGACAGTAGCTATTGAAAGACCAAGAACACACACAGCAAGGGTAGACATGAAAATTCTATGTTATGTTCTAGGTTGAAGTGGAGCGTATTTCTCTCCCACACAAAGAAAGCTGAGTTCCAACTCGTTATGAACAGCAAGCAATGCTAAAGAAAACTAAAAAGGAAACTAAAAGCAAGACGCTCCAAGCATAGCACATAACACATGAAGTGATAAAAATATAGTGAAACGAAAGACGAACTGATAATTGTTGATGGAGAAGGGGATGCACGGGGGCATCCCCAAGCTTAGACGCTTGAGTCTTCTTGAATATTTCTTGGGGGTGCATGGGGGCATCCCCAAGCTTGAGCGTTTGACACTCCTGAATCTTTTTATCATCTTCCCTCGCACACTTGAAAACTCCCTTCATACATAACTCATCATAATCTGATTAGCGAGGTTAGTACCCTTAATAAAATAATTGTTCCTTGCTGGAAATAAGGATATTCTTGAAGGTCTACTGTTTCTCAAGATTGCCAAAAGGTTTTTGCAAAGAAAAAGCAAGCTCAAGGTTTGCAAAATGAAGGAAAGGCAAAACAGGACAGAATCTGTGAAAAACAGACCAGCAGGTAGTACATGATTTTTGCGGGGCACTTCTGCAAATCAAATCAAAAAACTCAGAACAGACGCCCGAAATACAATTGTATAGAGCACGCTGTCGAAAAAATTCAGACCAAAAAGATGATCTGGTGATTTTATACGAATTTTTCTATCCAAGGACAGAATCTGTTTCCTGGACAGCACGTCACAACTTTTGAACTTTCTTGCAATCAAAGGCTACACTTGGCACAAAGCTTGAAAAGTAAAGATACAATGATGATGCTACTGTAGTAACAACATCAAGACACAACAAAAGCAAAATAAAATTTTATTCATTGTGGGCTGCCTCCCAAAAGCGCTTTCTTTTATGCCTTTAAGCTAGGCATAATGCTTTAATGATGCTCTTGTAGGAATAAGAGTTGAAGAACAAAAGAGAGCATCACGAAGCAAATACCAAACACATTTAATCCTAACATGCTTCCTATGCATAGGAATATTGCAATACAATAATTCATTGAAGCGCAAAGCAATAAGCATAGGAAGACAAAACAAGTGCAGCTTCAAAACCTTCAACATAAAGGGAGGGAACTTGATATTATTGAAATATCTATAAGCATATGTTCCCTTCTCATAATAATTTTCAGTGGGATCACGAATAAACTCAACAATATAAGAATCACATAAAGCATTGTTACCATGATCCACATGCAAAAAGGTATCATTACTCTTCATATAAGCAAAATCTTTCTTATTAGGAATAGTGAGAGTAAAGCAATCATAACCATCATGGTAATCATTGTATTTAGGAGGCATATCATAATCATAATAAATTTTATCCTCAATAGTAGGTGGACTGAAAACATCATATTCATCATTGTAATCATATATAGGAAGCAAAGTATCATCAAAGTAAATTTTCTCTTCAAAAGTTGGGGGACTAAAAATATCATGTTCATCAAACGTGTCATCCCCAAGCTTAGAGCTTTCCATGTCATTAGCAATATTGATATTCAAAGAAAGCATAATAATAACATCACCACCATCATGATTGTTATGCAAATAATAAAGTTCCATAGGTTTTTTAATTTTCTCTTCAAACACATCATGTCCCAAAGCAAGGTAGAGCTTATAAAGCTCTCTCATATTTTTGTTGTTTTCCATTAAGCAAAACTAGTGAAAAGACATAAAGAAAACTGAAAGGTAAACTAACAAGACTAAAAAGCAAAGATAAAAGATAGCGTGCAACTCCCCTATCTTGAAGAGTGGAGTCCCCGGCAACGGCGCCAGAAAACTTTGCTTGATGGCTTCTCGCCCCTCGTTGGTTACCCCAAGTGGAAGGTTTGAGATGCAGTGTAGCGGTAGTTTTCCCTTGGCAAAGATACCAAGGATCGAATTCCCCTGAGACTCCAAGGTTCAACAAGAAGGTGTCAACTAACGGCGCCAGATACTTAGCAATTAACTGGACCTGCACACAAATACAAATAACTTTGCTCCCAACGAGTACAGAGAGGTTGTCAATCCCTCCGGCCTTGTCGTTTACAAAGGATCAAACGCAAGAGATAATAGTGATAGGTATAATTGCAACTAGTAAGTAAAAGCAGAAAGTAAATAGCGGATGTGATCAGTGATGGTAATATGGACCAGGGTCCCATGATGTTCACTAGTGATGTCTCTCTCCCAAAAGACGATAAAACAGCTATGTGAGGTAAACAAATTACAGCTGGGCAATTGACAGAATTATGTGCGCAAACCAATGCTAACTATGCTGCAAGAAAGGTTGAGGCTCAAAAGCATGGGCGGTACGCCAAGGTAAGTAGACCGAAATCCATCTGCATCTACTACTAATCATTCACCTTGAGATATCTATCCAGAACATCTCGCTGGTATTAAGTTGCGAGTCCCACCCATAGTGTAAACTCAAAGCAACAGACAACTGCATTAAAAGAACTTTGCGTAAAGTAAACAATCCTTGCACCCGCAAGTACAAGCACCGTTGTTTTCCCCCTTGTGGCAACAGCACATCCCCTAGACTCATGTTTCTGTCACTCAAGCTAGTCATCGAGGGGCATGAACCCACAATCAAGCATAACATTCCCTCTTGGAGTTACTACCTACTACTCGGCCAAAGCAATAAATAGCAACGGAGAACATGCAAGAATTACTCAAGAACATAAATATAAAAGAGGTAAATCAAATATATTACTCACACACAATCTGAACATAATCTCACAATCCATCGGATCCCAGCAAACTCAACATAGCAACAGCATAAGGATTACATATGTGCCTCGATCATGTAGGGCAGCTCACGAGGTCTAATTAGTGAAGAACAAAGAGGGGAGGAGAACATCACATAGCTACTGGTCATGGACCCATGGTCCAAGGGAGACTACTCACAACTCATCCGGGAGGCGTCCATGGTGGTGGAGAGGCTCCCGGTGGTGGTTCTCCCCTCCGGCAGGGTGCCGGGAAGAGTTCTCCTGGTGCTCCCGATCTTGGAAGCGCGGCGGCGGCGGAACAGAGATGAGATCTGGGATTTTTCTGGCAGTTTACGTAATGGGAAAACCTGAAATACAAAAACAGCAGAAAACAGAAACTAGCACTGAGGTGCACTGAGTTAATAGGTTAGTCCAAATATGATCAAAAGTGTATGGAAGTGTATAAATATCATAGCAATATCACACAAAAGAGGCATGGAGCAAGCAGAAATTATAGATACGTTTTGGACCTATCAGCATGGTATCATCATTTCACCCACATGGCATGTGCAAAAAAGTAGACAGGGTCACGGCGAAAACTGGATGCACTTCGTGTACAAAATGGACAATCTCTTTCGAAGTATCAGGGTTTAGGACGAAAACTCATATGATACAAAGGCATTGCATTTTTTTGAACTTCAGAGTTTTTGTGTGTTCAAAATGCACCATTCAAATCCACATCATCAATTATCAGCCCTTTCTAAATTCATTTGGTATTTTTCATTCATTTACTGATTTGTTTTGAGAGAGCTAAATGACCGTGAAATTGAAAAGCACTACAAATTGAAGTCTGAAAAGGTTGAAACTTGGCGTGGTATCATCATTTCACCCACATAGCATGTGCAAAAAAGTAGAGAGGGTCACGGCAAAAACTGGATGCACTTCGTGTACAAAATGGACAATCTCTTTCGAGGTATCATGGTTTAGGACGAAAACTCATATGTTACAAAGGCATTGCATTTTTTTGAACTCCAGAGTTTTTGTGTGTTCAAAATGCACCATTCAAATCCACATCATCAATTATCAGCCCTTTCCGAATTCATTTGGTATTTTTCATTCATTTACTGATTTGTTTTGAGAGTGCTAAATGACCAAGAATTTGAAAAGCACTACAAATTGAACTCTGAAAAGGTTGAAACTTGGCGTGGTATCATCATTTCACCCACATAGCATGTGCAAAAAAGTAGAGAGGGTCACTGCAAAAACTGGATGCACTTCGTGTACAAAATGGACAATCTCTTTCGAGGTATCAC
>LR738716.1:73013724-73024630 GCA_902687465.1 Secale cereale
CCCCCCGTGGACCGCCGTTTCAGTTTAAAAAAAATAAAAGAAAATGATAGAAATGTCAAAAAAATAAAAAAAAAAATAAAAAAAAATAAGATTCCAATGTGATTTGTGGTCTAGTTGTTAGCAAAATTTACAAACATGAATTTCGACTTTTTTTGCAAAATCTCTCGAGAATTTGTAAAATGGGCATAACTTTTGCATACGAACTCCGATGAAAAAGTTTTTTATATGAAAAAGCATCTACTCGAAAAGTTACATCCGAATTCAACCGGGGGACCCCGTTGAAGATTCTTAGAATCCCCAAAAACCTAACCGAATAAAAGATACGGGGCTTTTAAGATCTAGAGGCAAAAAAATTCAAAAATAGTAGTGGCGCACCGTGGGTGTGGTGCGCCACTAATATAGTTTTTTTTTTGAATTTTTTTTTTGAAAAACTATTTTTTTTTGAAAAAATGTTTTTTTGGGAAAAAAAATGGTTTTTTTGAAAAAATGTTTTTTTGAAAAAAAATAGTTTTTTTGAAAAAAAATGGTTTTTAAAAAAAAAATTTGTTTTTTTAAAAAAAATAGTTTTTTTTAAAAAAAATTCAAAATATGATATGTAAAATGACCGGGAAGTTTGAAATACTTTTTCAAAATTTCATCACACTCATGAACATGAACAAACTCCTAGACATCAACAAGGTTTAATAGGAATGATAGGATAGATATATCAACAAGTGCCTGCTAAGTGAGCTGGTGCTGGGGTTGGATAGAACTTAGAAGTTAAGCGTGCTTGGGCTGGAGTAGTGTAGGATGGGTGACCTTCCGGGAAGTAAAATTTGAAAAAAAAAATTGTTACTAGTGGCGCACCTGTAGCAATATCAGTGGCGCACCTGTAGCAATTCTGGAATAAAATTTGAAAAAAAAATTTGAATAAAAAAATTCTGAAAAAATATCTGTGGCGCACCCTTATACTTAGTAGTGGCGCACCAGCAGGCCACCCCTATACATTATCAGTGGCGCACCTGTGGGGATATCAATGGCGCACCAGGTGGTGCGCCACTGATATCTGGATTAGTAATGGCGCACCTCTGGTGCGCCACTAATACACATTACTAGTGGCGTGGTAATAGTGGCGCACCAGAGGTGCGCCACTAATGAGCTTTTTTCTAGTAGTGCGCCGTCACCGTCGCCTCGACCTCGCCCGCGCGGTGAGGCCCTCTCCCCCGGCCCCTCACACACACACACACACACACACACACTTTTTCTGTTTTTTATACAATTCATTTAGATGAAATAATTAATTAGATTAGATTAACGTCAAATAGTATATAGAAATGTTAGTTATATAGAAATGTTAGAAATTTTAGAAATTCTAGTTTTAGCTAGATGAATTAGATTAATTTTAAACAGTATATAGAAATGTTAGTTATATAGAGATGTTAGAAATTTTATAAATGTTAGTTTAGCTAGATGAATTAGATTAACTTTCAAATTGTTAGATAATGATCGATTTTCTTTAGTTTCTTATAATTTTAGTTATAGACATTTAGAATGTTATGTTTGCATATAGTATTAGTTATAAAAAAGTTAGAAATTTTTCTTTTTTTAGTTCTAGAAATATTAGAAATGTTATACAAATGTTAGTTATATATATAGAAATGTTATATTTTTTTTTTGTTTTTTAGTTATAGAAATATTAGAAATGTTATAGAAATGTTAGTTATATAGCATTGTTAGAAATGTTATAGAAATGTTAGTTATATTGAAATATTAGAAATTTTAGTTATCAAAATCCAATCATTAAAAAATGTTACTTTTTGCGGGCATATAGCTAGTATTTGTTCTCGACGATGCCCGGCCCGCATCCTCGCCGTCGATCCGTCCGCGACGACGTCCGGCTGACCCATGTACGGGACTGGGCTCCGCCGGGCTGGCACTGGGAGGTGCTGCCTGGAGGGGCGCGCCGCTTGATGAGGAACCCGGCCCCGGGTCCCGTCGTCGACCCTGATCTCGTTTGGTGGCGTTCGCGTGGGCCAGTTTCGGTGCAGAGGGAGCCGGCCCCGCCGGAGGTGGTACGTCGTCGTGTTAGGGAGGAGGACGAGCACGTCCATCGCTACATGGTTGCGTTAGAGGGCGGCAGGTTCTCCAATACCTGACAGTTTCTTCAGGGATCTCACTTTAGCTATGATCCTGTGAGGGTTCCTTCTCTTTGGGTGTCCACCGCCCGCGCCGCACGAACCGCGAGTGTCCTAGATTCTTCTGTAGTATTCGATCTGTATTAGCTACCTAGCCAGTGATGTATTCGATATTATATATTATTCGAGACGATGTATTCGAGATTATATATTATTCGAGACGATGTATTCGAGATTATATCTATTATTCGAGACGATGTAATTTGAATACTACATTATTTTATATTTCTTTTGGATTAATTAAATAAAAGCTATGGCGGACAATACCGGCAGAGAGGGAGAACAGACCCTGTTCGATATGATACGCCATCCTCGCGGGCCAGATGATGATCAGAATGAAGAAGATTATGACGGCTCCGAATTTCTAAACAACACCGGAGAGGGTGATATGATATTCGATCGCGACGACCGAATTGATGAAGTCATGAACGACGATTATGATGATGACGAAGAAAATGTTGATCTTGAAACAACAAAGACCGGCGAGGTATATATATTTATATAAGCAGGCACATCTGGTGATCATCACATGTTTTAAATGAGTTGAAGATATATTAACGAATCGATCTTTCTTCTTTCAGCCATCCGGATCGAGCAAATCTTCAGGCAATAGGACGAAACGAGGCCCGAACAAATTTTTGAAGGAGGGCGTAAAGTACAATATCGAGGCAATCAGACCTAATGGCGAACCATTAGCGCCTAAGAAGATTGCGGACAAGTTCATTTGTCAGTGCGGAGTTCTTGTGAAGGACCAACTCCCGATCTCCCTTCGAGAATGGAGAAAGCCAGCAAAGCCACGTCCAGATGTTACTGTTGTCGACGACAGACAAAAAAGTCTGCTTTGGAATACTCTCATGGAACATTTCACCCAACCAGATGATTTCACAAAAGAAGATCTACAGAAAGTCAAGGACGCTGCTCTTAGGAAGATGGCGGTTGCATTCAAGAAGCACAAGAATCGTGAATGGGACAAGTACATCAAGGGAGGAAGGAAGACTCCAGTATTCGAGGGAAATCTATAGAAGCAAAGTGCTCATTGGGACAATTTCGTGAAATTCAAGGATTCAGAATTAGCTAAGGAACGGTCGAGAATAAACAAGAAGAATGCCGAAAAAAGGATAAGTTCCATAAGCTGGGGCCAGGTGGCTACGCGGTGGCAATGCCTAAGTGGGATAAGTTTGAAAAAGGGATGGAGAATGCAGGTGTCACTCCGGTTACTAGGAGCTGGCCCCCCAGGTGCAGGACTTGGTTCTATGCGCATGGGGGGAGTTGGACCCGAAGACAGGCGAAGTTTCGAGGAAGGCATGTCTGAAAGGAGCCGACGATAAGCTACTTGTTGCAATAGAAGAGGCTCGAACGGGGGCATTCCAGCCCAACAGAGAGAACGACGAGCTTATGCGTGCCCTGGGAAATCCTGAACACCCGGGAAGAACACGAGGCAAGGGCGCTATGCCGTGGTATGAGGGGTTTTCAGATTGGAACGCCGACTACAGAACCCGTGCGAGAAGGAAGATTGCGGAGGAGAAGCAGAGGAAGATGGACTATGAACGCCTTCAAGGCCTAGAATCAAAGCACGCGGACTTGGCAGACAAATTCCAGCGGCAGCAGGAGCAGATCGACTCACTTAGCCAGCAAAGGGGGTCTCAGCAGCTGCAACAGCTAGCGGATGATCCAGCATTGCATACCACCACCCCATCCATGCCGAGAAGCAGTGTGGGTTCCGCCCCGGGCGACGCAATGCTGGATAGATACCCCGTGGATGACATCATTGAGAACACTAACTGTGAGCTACACTTCAAAATGAAGAACATATCCATGAAGGTGGCGGACGCCCTTGCTTTTACAAATCCCCCCGAGGCAACCTTCCATTGCAGCCCGATTCCAGCAGGCTATGCTCGTGTCTTGGTTGATGAGGTGGTGGACCAATATTCGGGGCTAGAGCTTGACATTCCTGGAGGTGACGACGAGCACACACTCAGAGAGGCCAAACATCGTATCATCCTATGGAGAAAGGATTGCATCATCTTTCGAAGGCCACCGACACCGCGTCAACCGACTCCTCGTCGAAGTCCGCCACCGAGTCAGCAGACTCCCGCTCCTGCAAGTCCACCAACGCGTCAGGCCACTCCTCCTCCTCCAAGTCCGGCAAAGCGTCAGGCCACTCCTCCTCCAAGTCCGACACAGCGTCAGACGTCCACTCCTCCTCCAAGTCCGGCACAACTTCAGGCCACTCCTCCTCCAAGTCCGGCACCGCTTCAGGCCACTCCTCCTCGTCCAACTCAGCCCCGTCAGCCGTCTCCGCCGCTTCAGCAATCGCAGAAGAGACAACCCGCAGCTATAGTGCGTAGCGGTACGAGTCGAGGCAGTACCAGAAGTACAGGCGGAGGCAAGCGATATAAATATGGTCCAAGCCTCACTGATCCTCCTCAGAGGGCTTACGACCGGACCGAGGAGCAAACCAAGGCCATAGTGCGGGCAGAAGTGTGTAGGGGAACGCAGCAGAAAACGAAAATTTTCCGACCTACGCACCAGCCCAGGACCACTATGAAGACTGCATACAAGGTTTGATCTGTTTCGTTACCGACTCGTAGCGCAGCGGAAGTAGAGTCGATGACGATCGTCGGTGCAGACCCCCGCAGCTAGGATTTACAACCTCCCAACCGCGAGGATGTATACCCTCATCTTCTCCTCGGACAGCCCTCCGGGAGGCGGTCGCATAGTCCCCCGGACGGTGTCGCGGACAGCCCTTCGGGAGGACCTTCGAAACTCGAACGGTCACTCGGACAGCCCTCCGGGAGGACTCACAGAACTCGGACCGTCACTTGGACAGCCCTTCGGGAGGCACTCACGAACAGCCCCTCAGGGCACTAAGATCGAAACTACGACCTCTCTACAGAGTTGCACACATATGGTGTCATCTATCCGGCAGGGCTTCGCCGTCCAGAACTAGTTCCCACCGGAACCCAGACAGCCTTTCGGCTCTACGAAACTATTTCGCGGGGAGGGAGAGAGAAGCCAGATCATGCATGGCACTTGTATGTGAGAAGGAGTGAGGAAGTGGGCAGCCCACTCTCCTCCTTTTATAGGAAATCCCAAGGGGTAGGGTGGTTTTACAATAAAACCAAAAAGTACATGAATGAGGTCCTTCCACCAAGGGTATAAGGGTGAAACCATGGAACAAGAGGGGCTCCAAGGAGGAGCCACCATCTTGGCCGGCCACACCCCTTGGGGGGCCCCCATGAGGGCCTCCCAATCCATCCATGTCATCCCTAGATCTTTTAAGCAAAAGCCTAAAAGAATGGCTTTCCAAAAAGCAACCATAAAGCTGATTTTCACTATTCACGACGACATTTTTCAGCGTCTGATCGAACTGAAAAAATTCATGTGGGCTTAGAACATTTCCAGTACCCACCATAATTATTTTCAACGCGTTCTGGAACAATTCCAGTTTAGTGATTTTCATCTGCGAAAAGCATATGAAGCGGTTCCGGCAGCTCCAGAACATTTCCGGTTTTCATCTCCGAAAATTCCAGAAAGTTTCCAGAACGATTCTGGCATCCTCCAAGAATTATCGGGCATGCGCCAAAACCAATTTGACTTTATGGTATCCTCTGAAACAACTTTTCAGTTTCACCGGAACTCATCCGGTGACCTCTCTCTGCGGAACTTTTCCGCTGTCCGAAACTTTTTCGGTGTCCGAAACTTTTCCGGTGATTTTCTCTCAGACTCCCTGTCTAGTATTCAGCAGATAGATGACCCTTAAGCGTGTGACCCTATAGGTTCGGTGAAGTATAGACATGACACGGAACCTCTTCCGATCAATGATCAACATCGGAGCCGTGGACACCCATATTGACCCCCTATACCCACACGAATGAATATTCGAGTGAACCTCCAGTTGCTGTGTGCTATTCCTTTTGCTTCGTGATATGTCACAAACACCCGAGGTGAGATTTATTGCATCCCCGTGGGCAAACACTTTGTCCACTATGCAAGTTACCTCGTTACCGGTTTTGTTCTCTTTTCTCGTTTTCGTGTTTCGGCATCCCAGTGATCAAATCACCCTGTGTTTGGCCAGACGATGATGGATACCGTTACACCGAGAGGGCCCGAGTATATCTCTCCATCGACGGAGGAGCAAATCCCAATCTTGAGCTATCAAGTTACTTGCCATACTTTCCCATGAACCCGTAAGCCGCCGTAATAGCCATCCAGTTACGGATGACGTTTAACAAACCCCAAAGTTCATGAATCAAGCATGAAGGAACTCGATACTCTCATGGTCTAAGGAATTATGCAAACAATAACTTCCTGTGTTATTAACCATTAACTTGTGACGAAAGTATCTCATAGCATAACATCAATTCGGGTCGATTCAACACAAATATTCCTCTAACATTGTGCCCTCAAAGTTGCTGGCATAGACATGCCCATGATCAGGAAAACAGAACCATCATGCAACACTTGAGCTAGTCTTAGAGGCCAGACTAGGAATACATTTTATCGTTTATTATTCCACACGTGCATATGAGTCTTCCTCCGAGCCTCGTTTTATTTGCAGACTCGAGAACCATAGCAGTTATAGCATGGAACATAAACCTAATTATGAACAGTGAGATAAATAATAGTATTAATTATTGCCTCTAGGGCATATCTCCTACAGACTCCCACTTGCACTAGAGTCAATATCTAGTCAATGCTAATGCACTTTACACCTATGGCACATTGGTGTAAATATGCTTTGCTTGTGGTATAGCCTGATGTCCAACGGATCTGACGACTTCAGCTCCGTGTGTATCTTTGCATATCCCTCGCGTTTTCACGCCTTCACAAATTCATATTTTGTGTGGACTTCGCTTTGTATGTATGCGAATCACAAGTCGAACCTGGATTCCTCAGACTGAGTTATGGAGCAACTACCTCAGTAGTGTCCCATTGACAAAAGCCATCTTGGAACCATACTAAGTTCATGAATGAACTATATGATTCAACATCTTCTTTGTCGCTTCAAAAGCGGCAACATACTTCGCCTTTGTTATAGAATTCGCCACAGTAACTTGTTTGGAACATTTTCCAACTAACTGTGCCACCACATTGTGTGTTACACAAAACCCTTAATTTAAATCGAAAATCGCACGGGGAAAAGATGAAGGCTGTATCGATGTAACATTTTACAACGAACTCTTCATGATCTCCGCTTGCGAGAAACCATGTCATCAGTACTACTCTGGTACTAAATGACATCTTTCACTGTTGTCCTATGATCAGTACTTTGATCACTTTGGTATCCATACTCGCAACACCTTTGGAGTATTGGACATATCTGGTTGGTTTTTACATACCATGGAATACATGATTAATCCAAACACAAAGGTGTGTGGAATCTCCATCATGTATTTTGCTCATCAGTGTTTTTGGGACACCGAGTCTTGCAAAAACTCTTTCCATGTGACTTCGGCAAGAATCACTCCTTGGCGTTTTATATGCTAAAAGCATTTTAGCACCTTGTCAATATGTATTCATTGCTTAGCCCCATTAGGTAAATCTATCTCCATATATCATCATGCCTAATATCAAGGCTATATAGCCCAAGCACTTCATCGAAAAACTATTTTCAAATGAAGTCCTAATTCGTGTCAAGAAATTTATTTCCAATTACCAATGTGTCAAGCACACAAGGTTTTTAGAAATATTATTGCGCTCCCACTTACTTTCTTGAATTACAAGCATCTTCGTTACCCATTGATGAAGTCAAAACCCCTTTTGACCATTTCATCAAAACACGAAGATTCCAACTCCATTTTGCTCTCTTCTGTCCATCGCTGGAACTCTGAAGTTTGCATACCTACTAGCATCCTCTGGATCGACAACCTACTTTGGACTGTATCACATACAAGTCCTAGGTTTCATTTCCATTAGATGGAAATTTTATTGTCATCCATGTTTCATATCTCAAGATTGAAAAATGCATTAATTGCTAGTTCAACCCGAACCGACTTTAAGCATCGCTACGACGAAACAACCTCATCGTAGTCAACTCCTTGAACTTGTTTTTGCAACAAGTCGAGCTTTATGGATAAACATTTTATCCGTATCAGTTTTAAGTTCCATAAATATTCGTTAGACTCTAAGTCTTCCGAAGGGTGTATCAAGGTTTTAATCTTGAATCACTTATATGGAAACTAACTCGGGTTGTATTGGCATTCAGCCAATTCCGGAGTCAGGGCCCATCAACGCTTCCTTGTGTATCATAGGTATACTGTTGTCCAACAACAATATCTCGTCTGCGCACCTGAGAGGTTTGCACGAGCCTTGCCTACGTGGTTCAGCTGCAAGTTCGACCGAAGTCCATACATTTTATTGTAGAGACTTTTGTATCAGTCGCAGTAGGAAACTCCGGAATTACTTCCAAGGTTTCTTTCCTTTGACCTGATGACGAAGATACTGTTATCTCGTCGAGTTTGCACTGTCCTCCCACTCACCCTTTTTGAAAGAACCATTCTCTTTAAAAGCATACCGTTTCGTGGCAAAACTATTTGCCTCGGTATAGTGAGGGAGGAATACCCAATTGCTTGGGATAACCTACAAAGTAGCACTTGTCTGATTTGGAATAGGTTTGTAACCTTTTCACAAGCCCCATATTCCAAATGTTAAGAAAAGATATAACATGGTTGGGCGTACCATACCATGGCTTCATTTCAACAGACCCGATGGAGCTCTTTTTAGTGTAAAAGTCGCAGTCTCTAAAGCATCACTCTCTAAAAGGGATAATGGCAAATTTATTAATGTCATCTTTGATCTTACCATGTCATAAATGGTTTGATTACATCTTCACAGACTTTCCACTTGCAGTGGTGTTTCGGGAAGTGCAAGTTATGAAACCCCTTTCACAACTCATCAGACATTCGCTAAACTTGTAACTCAAATTTTCCTTTCTGCAATCGAATTGTAGAAACATAATTTTCTTGTTACAATAACTTCTACTTCATTTTTGAAAACCTTTCGAATGAATTCAAAAGATCCAGACTTACGTCTCATCAAGTAAATATCCATATATCTACTTGAGCCATTTCTGAAGATAGATAAATCCACTACTAACAACATTTATCGGACTACACACATCAAATGTATGATCACCAATAAGTTTGTTATTCGTTCCTTATGGCCTGTGAACGGTATTTTAGTCACTTCACTTTTCGGAGGAAAGTTGCAAGTGTCAGATGATTCAAAATCAAACGACTTCAAAATCCATCATAATGGAATTTTTCCATGCGGGTTTCTCCAATGTGACCAAATGCAGTGCCACACATATGTGGTATTCTTTTAGTCTTGCGACATTTAGCGTCAGTGTTATGGATGTATCATATTACCATCAATATTCATAACATACATCCCATCTTGGATGGAAGCATGGCCCTTCATGTTATTCATGATACTGAACATCAATTGTTGTTTTCATGAACAACTCTTTTGCAACAAACACTGTGCAATGGGCTAGAGTGTATGAAACTCTAAAATGAATTATGAAAATAAATCTAGAGGTAATGTATTATTATCAATATTCATAACATACATCTCATTCATAATGAAAGTATGGCCCTTATGTTATTCATAACACCGAACATCAAAAGTTCTCTTATGAACAACCTTCTTGCAAGATACCTTATGCAACGGGCTAGAGTTTGTAAAACTCTAAATGAATTATGAAAATAAATACAGACGGTAATACACCGATGGAAGGTATAGTAACATTTACTATGTTCCCTTTGTATACCTAAACCTCATTCCTGGCTAGTCTTTCAGGCCATTGTAGTTCTTACATCGAGTTGCAACAGAATGCAATCGAGCGGGTATCTTTGTGATTAACTCACAATACCCAAGAATCAGTGATCAACAATTTAATCATAATTCCCAAGGACTATATCTTTGACCAGCCTTCTATACATCAAAAACTTGTATGACATTCATACATCAGCTGGATATTCCAGTCTTCTTTCTTATTGCCATTATACTTCTAACAGTTTAACTTTTAGTATTTCTCCTACTCTCAGAAGAAGCACCCAACTTAAGAGTGGCGTTAGCCCCGGACTTCCTAGGCGTGAAAGTCTTACTAACACCCTTCGGACACTTCCTTTCTCTTTAAGTTGTTGTTTTATTCACCTTTCATCATATGACAGGCGTTCTACTGGATCCCTCTCTTATCAGTCAAATGCCTAGTAAACACTTTTACTAACAGTTTGCAAAACAAACATTGCTTTGGATATCACATATCTGTAAGCCTTTGTTTGTGTCTGAAAATGATTTTCAGATTCCATGAATATCACATAACTATCCAAACTTTCGAAGTTCGGGTCTCATGGAAGCAAACATATTGCACTTGACTAAAAACGGAATTCTAGCTTTTGGATCGAAGGACGAGAGTCACATGATCCATAGCATTAGCGGGAGAATACCGAAAGTATGCGATAGGACAAAGTCCTTCTCGGCACTCTTGAGGACAATCCTCATATTACGTTACCAACCGTAAAGTTTTAACCAGATATTTAACAGCTATTCAATTTTAATAGGGAAGGTGGAAATGCGAGCCATTATTCTACAACTATTATGCAAAAAACACTTAGACAGTGTTCACAATTAATTGCACTGAGAATTAAACAAGTTAATTCAACAGTGCGCTCCCACTCAAATCAATATCTCTCATAATTGATTGTGAGTGATTCAAGATCCATATT
>LR738716.1:73025374-73040713 GCA_902687465.1 Secale cereale
AAGCATGATAATTCAAGTCGCTAGATTAACTTTTGCGGGGTGTATGAAACACGAGATAATAAAATCTCGAGCCCCATACTGAACTTCGTCATACGCATGACCCCCGTGCAGATCATATCTGCATTGCCCTTTCGTCTGCGAAACATCCATCTTTCTTTGACTAAAGTGGAACCCAAAGAACTGTTAGCACTTCGTTGATCTGTCAATCAGCATACTCAGGAGCAGCATGAAAGGATCGCGGATTGCCAGAACTTTGTCAGATTCCACAATGCTGTCAAGATCAGGACTACGCAAATTTAAGGGAAGCAACAAGAACATCGGGTAACAGATTTCATCTGCTACCCGCACAAATAATTTTCAGTAATAGATCTTATCTACTACCTAATTATATTGTGCAACACCCATACATCTCCATGTATTCTAGATCGCAACCTGCATCTACGCATAGCACGGCTCATGATGCCACTGTAGGGGAACGCAGCAGAAAACGAAAATTTTCCGACCTACGCACCAGCCCAGGACCACTATGAAGACTGCATACAAGGTTTGATCTGTTTCGTTACCGACTCGTAGCACAGCGGAAGTAGAGTCGATGACGATCGTCGGTGCAGACCCCCGCAGCTAGGATTTACAACCTCCCAACCGCGAGGATGTATACCCTCATCTTCTCCTCGGACAGCCCTCCGGGAGGCGGTCGCATAGTCCCCCGGACGGTGTCGCGGACAGCCCTTCGGGAGGACCTTCGAAACTCGAACGGTCACTCGGACAGCCCTCCGGGAGGACTCACAGAACTCGGACCGTCACTTGGACAGCCCTTCGGGAGGCACTCACGAACAGCCCCTCAGGGCACTAAGATCGAAACTACGACCTCTCTACAGAGTTGCACACATACGGTGTCATCTATCCGGCACGGCTTCGCCGTCCAGAACTAGTTCCCACCGGAACCCAGACAGCCTTTCGGCTCTACGAAACTATTTCGCGGGGAGGGAGAGAGAAGCCAGATCATGCATGGCACTTGTATGTGAGAAGGAGTGAGGAAGTGGGCAGCCCACTCTCCTCCTTTTATAGGAAATCCCAAGGGGTAGGGTGGTTTTACAATAAAACCCAAAAGTACATGAATGAGGTCCTTCCACCAAGGGTATAAGGGTGAAACCATGGAACAAGAGGGGCTCCAAGGAGGAGCCACCATCTTGGCCGGCCACACCCCTTGGGGGGCCCCCATGAGGGCCTCCCAATCCATCCATGTCATCCCTAGATCTTTTAAGCAAAAGCCTAAAAGAATGGCTTTCCAAAAAGCAACCATAAAGCTGATTTTCACTATTCACGACGACATTTTTCAGCGTCTGATCGAACTGAAAAAATTCATGTGGGCTTAGAACATTTCCAGTACCCACCATAATTATTTTCAACGCGTTCTGGAACAATTCCAGTTTAGTGATTTACATCTGCGAAAAGCATCTGAAGCGGTTCCGGCAGCTCCAGAACATTTCCGGTTTTCATCTCCGAAAATTCCAGAAAGTTTCCAGAACGATTCTGGCATCCTCCAAGAATTATCGGGCATGCGCCAAAACCAATTTGACTTTATGGTATCCTCTGAAACAACTTTTCAGTTTCACCGGAACTCATCCGGTGACCTCTCTCTGCGGAACTTTTCCGCTGTCCGAAACTTTTTCGGTGTCCGAAACTTTTCCGGTGACTTTCTCTCAGACTCCCTGTCTAGTATTCAGCAGATAGATGACCCTTAAGCGTGTGACCCTATAGGTTCGGTGAAGTATAGACATGACACGGAACCTCTTCCGATCAATGATCAACATCGGAGCCGTGGACACCCATATTGACCCCCTATACCCACACGAATGAATATTCGAGTGAACCTCCAGTTGCTGTGTGCTATTCCTTTTGCTTCGTGATATGTCACAAACACCCGAGGTGAGATTTATTGCATCCCCGTGGGCAAACACTTTGTCCACTATGCAAGTTACCTCGTTACCGGTTTTGTTCTCTTTTCTCGTTTTCGTGTTTCGGCATCCCAGTGATCAAATCACCCTGTGTCTGGCCAGACGATGATGGATACCGTTACACCGAGAGGGCCCGAGTATATCTCTCCATCGACGGAGGAGCAAATCCCAATCTTGAGCTATCAAGTTACTTGCCATACTTTCCCATGAACCCGTAAGCCGCCGTAATAGCCATCCAGTTACGGATGACGTTTAACAAACCCCAAAGTTCATGAATCAAGCATGAAGGAACTCGATACTCTCATGGTCTAAGGAATTATGCAAACAATAACTTCCTGTGTTATTAACCATTAACTTGTGACGAAAGTATCTCATAGCATAACATCAATTCGGGTCGATTCAACACAAATGTTCCTCTAACATTGTGCCCTCAAAGTTGCTGGCATAGACATGCCCATGATCAGGAAAACAGAACCATCATGCAACACTTGAGCTAGTCTTAGAGGCCAGACTAGGAATACATTTTATCGTTTATTATTCCACACGTGCATATGAGTCTTCCTCCGAGCCTCGTTTTATTTGCAGACTCGAGAACCATAGCAGTTATAGCATGGAACATAAACCTAATTATGAACAGTGAGATAAATAATAGTATTAATTATTGCCTCTAGGGCATATCTCCTACAAAGTGGACAACCATTTTGGACCGAAACCGCCACCGCCGCCAAGGGAGAAAGTGCCTGAGGAAAAGATTGACCACTTCGTTCGTATGGCTCAACCACCAGCTCCCAAGCCTGTTGACAACGACAATGAGCGCCACCTCAAGAAGTTAAATCGAGCACGTCTACAGAAAGAGGCAAGCTCGAGCTCAAGCAAACAACAAGCAGCTATCAAAAATACGGGAAAACCGTTCCCCAGCTAGGGGAACAGGCGGCGCAATCGATCCCCTCGCTTGTTGTGCCAACAACACGTGAGAGTACGCGCGCCCAATATTATTGTGGGCAAACAGTTTACGTTCCCGGGGATGGCAATATGGTAATAACCGAGGAGCATATAACGCAGGCTGAAATGCTCAACATCACTGTTGGACAACTCCTCGAGATCGAGCCCATGCCTGTGCTTACAGAGGAGGAAATAAAACGGAAATATGTCCGGGGCGCACCTTTGGTCAAGCCAGACGAGGTCAAGAAGCTCCCAACGAGAATGTATGAATTGCATCAATGGTACATGGACATTACCAAGAGTTCCAATCGAGAGTCCCTCATGGTGAAAGTCAAGAAGGATCATTACTACCATGAGAACGATGTGTCCGTTGAATATAATGAACTGTTTCAGTTATACAATCAAGACGCACTCGACAAATCTATCGTCAGTTGCTATTGTCTGTAAGTGATTTCTTTCCATAATTTAAGTCTCAAGCTAGCTGTAGTGATCCTTTTGATCAATCATTAACTGTAATTATCCTTACTATATTCTTTTCTGTGGTATTATGCAGGATGAAGATGGACGAAATGAAAAAAAGTGGACGCTATAGCATTGGGTTCATTGACCCAAACACCGTTAATGAATACACATGGAAATTAGATGCATATTATGAAAAGCAAGTAGAGGACAGCATGCTAGAGTTCTTGAAATGCCTCAAATACAATGAAGATATACGACTTCCTTACAACTTCAGTGAGTCACACTGTCTTGTACTACAAATTCTCTGTTTTTCTTACTAGCTAGCTACATGTTTTTGCTTACATATGTCCGCTTAATTAAGACATCCAAACGTGTGTGCATGCAGATTTCACTGGATCTTGTGTATCATTAAAGTTAACGCCGGAACAGTTGAAGTACTCAACTCACTACTTAAAAAACAAAGTGACTACACCAACTTGTTTGGGATAGTCAACAGGTAATTTCAGTCATTATTAACTATATATCTCGGCCTATTTAGTTCGCCATTTCCTGATATGAACTATTTAATAACCCATTTATTCATTTTCTTTGTCGGCGGGCAGGGCTTGGGCAAGGTTCATCAGCGTCACTCCAGGCGAATGGAAAGAAAAACTGCGATGGTTTCGACCCGAGGTAAGTAATTAAGTAGTACTAGCTAGCTAGCTAGCTGCCATTATCTCATTAATTATCATGCTTGATTAATTATTATTTGATCAAATTCCATTCTCGTAAAGGCCCTGAAGCAGGCTTAGGGGACTGATCTGTGTGCATACTGCGTTTGCGAGAACATTCGCATGATGGCGTCCGAAAGGAGCAGATCTCAAAGACAGGAATGGGTACGTTTGTCAGAACACTATTCGCAATTTTTACACTATTATCAATATCTAGTCACACAACTAATAAACATGCATATTGATCTCCTTCTTAACAGTTCAAAGAGATGCGGGACAAGCTCCTAGAAACGGAGCGCGTGCAAGCACTTCAAGAGGAAATAGCGGGATTTTTGCTCGACCTGGTCATAGATCCGAAGAGAGAATACCATTACCCGCTACCGCCCCATGAACCACTTCCAATTGTCATCGTGCTCTGAAGGCACCAATTAGGCTAATGTCACTGGCTCCAAAGGCAACATGTAGGTGGAATTGTATATATATAGCTATACATGTGTGTATGTGTGAATTGGTGGTTAAGACATTTGATGATATATATATGATTGGTTCTACTAAAAATTCTCTCTCTCTCTCTCTCTCTCTCTCTCTCTATATATATATATATATATATATATATATATATATATATATATATATAACATGTACAATGTGTAGTATCGTAAAATACCAGCAAACGAAAAAAATTAAATGGAAAACACAAAATTAAATGAAAAAGAAATCATAAAACCAAAAACCCCTCAAACCATATAGTACCGGTTGGTTTTACCAACCGGTACTAAAGGGCTCCCGGCCCCCGGAGCTGGCTCGTGCCACGTGGTTGCCCTTTAGCACCGGTTCGTGCTGAACCGGTACTAAAGGGGGGGGGGGCTTTAGTGCCCACACTTTAGTGCCGGTTATGGAACCGACACTAAAGGGCCTTACGAATCGGTGCTATTGCCCGGTTCTGCACTAGTGCGAACTCCAGATCTGGCACCCCACCACGACTAAAGCGCCGAAGGAGGAAACCATATCTGCCATCCACCAACCACGAGCCCAGCACATGCTCCGTCTTCCAGATGTCGTCGATGCAGACCACAATCTGCATTCGCTCCTGGAGTACCTCCCAAGCTCCGCACCGACGCTGGAGCAAACGCCGTCGCAACCGCGGAGCCGGAGGACACAAGTCCACCACGAGGATGCCTCCGCCGCCACGCCATCCTTACTTGAACAAACTGGTTTCCAAATCCATCCCCAACCATGGGACCGATGGCCTCGTCAGGGAAGGATCCGAAAAATCTTTATTTAGCATTGTCATCGTCGCCGCCGAAGCAAAGAAGATGAACAATATAAAAACCTAGACTACGAGAGAGTAAAAGCGATCCGCACGCGTGGATCCGGCGACCCCCCTCACCACCGACGACCAAGGTCGCCGGCGGAGGGGAGCCGCCGGAGCGCGGCGTTGGAAGATCGGCCACCCCTGGCGGCGGCTAGGGTTCCAGCCGTCAGGGAGGAGAGGAAAGCAGATGTGAACTCCCTCGAGCCCGTCTCCCAAATGCTATCCTTTGATGGATGTGAAGTTGCTGCAAACTGATGAGGACTTCACTGTATAGTACTACGTCTCCTGATCCTGCCTCGGCCTGTACCTGTCGCCGTGTTATCCCTTGCGACGTGGCTGGATCAGCGGATCTGGAAGTCTCGATGGCAGGAGCCCGGGAGTATGCGTCGTGTCGCCCGCCCGTGGAGCCTGGAACTATGGGTGCGATCGATCGAGCAGAACAAAATCAATAATGCTAAACGTATAAAGAGTTATACGTATTTATACGCCGACTAGGATTTTTTAGGTAAGGCTGTTCTGTTCCCGATCGAGCAGATCAGTAGAACGCGAGAACCTGGCGGCTGGCATCGGCAATTCCTATTTGACACGCGTGGGCGGCAAGCTGTCGAGGAAACGCTCGCAGCTGTTTCTTTGGGCCGGCCCGAACGAAAAAGAAGCATGCGAACCCCGTAGTGGGCATGCCCAACATGCACGCGAGCATCGGCTAGGGCTCCCGCTGGCGGAATTTGCTATTTGACACTCTCTGCGTCTAAATGTCGCGGTAACGTATAGAGCGAGGACAGAAAGCGAATAACTGGGCCGGCCCATCGAAGATAGCTAAAGAGGAGATCGCATCTGGTTTTGGGAACCTTCTGGAATGTTCCAGTCTGGGTTTCTACCGGTTTTGGGAACCATCTAGAAGGTTCTGGAACAGTTTTGGCTGGTTTTAGGTTTCTTTTTGTTTTCTATTTTTTATTTTTTTATTTTTCTGTTTCTTTTTTTTTTCATTTTTCTGTTTCTTTTCATTTTTTCGTTGTTTTCTTTAAATTATGCATTTGTTCAAATTTTCACAACATTCCAAATTTAGTTCAGGATCTCAAATATCACTTTCAAATTTTGTTCGCGAGTTTAAAAGAATGCTCCCGTTTCAAAATTACTTTGCAAATTAAAAAAATTGTGTTTATAAATTTTGTTCCGGAGTTTCAAAAACTGTTCGCAAATTTCAAAAAAATGTTCGTGTTTCAATATTTGTTCGTGATTTCAAACAATGTTTGTGATTTCAAATATTGTTCGGGGGATTCAAAAATGTTGCCATTTTTAAAAAATGTTCGCATATCCAGAAAAATGTTCTTATTTCAAAAATTATTTCTGTTTTTAAATTTTGTTCCGGAGTTTCAAAAACTGTTCGCCAATTTTAAAAAAATGTTCGTGTTTCAAATTTTGTTCCCGAATTCAAACAATGTTCGTGTTTTCAAATATTGTTTCAGAATTTCAAAAAATTCCCATTTTTCAAAAAAAATCGCCTATGCAAAAAAATGTTTTGGAATTTGAATTTTTTTCTCATTATTAAAAAATGGTCGTATTTTCAATTTTTTGGTTGAGTTTAGAAAAATGTTCTTGTTTCCAAAATGTGTCTGCCATTTTGAAATATGTTTGAGTTTTTCCAAATTTTATTCCCAATTTCGGAAACTGTTCGGGGTTTCATACAACATTCACGTTTAAAAATAAATAATGTTTTCTTATTTAAAAATCTAAAAACGGACGGATCTGCGCTTGGTTTGGTTCTTAATCATTTTGCGGTGAATCAGGTAGCTCGCTAGCTCAACTGGTTGCAAGACTTCTCGCGGAGCACTTGGTCTCGGGGATCACCACCTGTGCGTGTGGTTGTCATTCTGCCGCAAAGAGCGGCAGATAGGACCTCCCCTGCCCGCTGGCATCGAGCCATCGAGGCATCGCACCGGCCTGGGACGCTCAGGGCCATTTTTATTTGAAGTAAAGGGACGCTCGAGGCCTGAGCCTGACTCACGTGGGCAGCGGGCCAGCTCCTTGCGTAGCCCAACCCCTAACCCAGGAAATATATGTACATGGGCATATAAAAAATTTGGGGCCCCTCAAATTTATGAGCCCTGTGCGGGCTGCACAATCCGTCCAACTTTGGGCCCGGCCCTGATTACCAGGTAAGCCTTCCATTATATCTTGGTTATTTTTGTCACCTAAACACTAAACATAGATTTTACTAAGATACAAAAGATAAATAATTCTAGAGTTTGTACCATTAGTATAACCCAAACAGCTAGCTCATAAGTCTGTCTGCCTCCACAAGAAAAGATCTGACGCTTCCTCCTCCTCCCATCAGAGCTGCCGGCCCACCGCCACCAGGAAGGATCTTGTTCTTATTCTTGTTAGGTTTAGCATCTTTCTTAAGATTGTGTGGCGGCAGCTATGACTCTCAGTAGGAATAATGTCCCACGCACCTGATATTGCTTCTAGCTTCGTCGGAGGCGTACGGAGGTGTGTCTTTGTCGGATCTCCCGGGATTCGGTCTGTGCTGGTCTTCGTTGGATTTGTTGGAATCCAGTCTTCGTTTGTCTTCGTTTCGGTGCTTACAGGTTTGATCCTTCCATCTATGATTATCTTCGTCGGCGATGATTGCAGCTCGGGTGTGTTGGTCCTATGTGGCCTTAGGATGATGACTTTTTGACTGTCAACTACAACAAGTTTGGCATGGCTCTAGCGAGGGAGGGGCTACGACTGTAGTGTGCCTTCGGCTCACTCCAGCGCTAGTGCTTGTAGTCATCGCTAGATAGGCCATAGACTTAGCTATAATTTTATTACCTCGGGTATTCTTTGTACTGCCATAATTTAAGATGAATAGATTGGTAGTTTCTCATGGAAATGGAGGCAACCACCGTCTTTATGGTAGCCTTATGAGTATGATCGGAGACAATTTGGTTCGCGAATTATTACATATGCGGGTTGTCAAGAACTTGTGGGATATGCTCAAAGTTAAGTTGGGCGCCCTGGAAGCAAGTTGTGCGCTACGAAACGGTTCCATGATTACAGGATGGTTGAGAACCACTCTGTTTTGGACCGGGCTCACGAGATAAAAGTGCACATCTAAGCAGCTGGAGCTCCTAAAGTATGAGTTACCAGAGAAGCTTCTCGCGGGATGTATTTTTATTACGTCAGCAAAGGTGGATGACCACTATAACCAATTGTAGTAATTGAAGTAAATGTTTCCAATCTTGTGACCATGTAAATCTCTAGATCGATTAACATTATACCTCATGCTGGCAATATGGATTACTCAGGCGGGTATTGGAATCCCATCCCCGTCCCCGTGACACCTTACCATGCAGGTCCCCCTCCCCATACCCGCCTGCGGGGATACAAATATTCCCATCCCCATCCCCGTCGGGTGATTTATACCCATGGAGAAACCCATACACGCAATCAACAACAATGCCAGATAGCATTTTAGTAGTAAAAAAATGTATTTCGGCACAATAAATAGTATGTTGTATCTAGGTTATAGTTTTCTTCAAGATTTTTGGCCAAGGGGTGGAATGGGTGAAAACTTTGCTAGATAAGGGCGGGAATTACATGCTGTCTACTAATTTTTTAGCATGCATGTAAGGCATTCACGGGTAAGGTGGGTAATGAGCATGGGTAATGATATCCCATCCCCATCCTCATCGTGCATGCTGGGTAAGGTACTTGACCCACAAGCTTCCCCGTGGGTATTAAAGCTAGCACATCCCCGTCCCCTAATAGAGTAATTACCCACGGGGACGTGGGTAACGATTAACCATTGCCAGCTTGAATTATACCTGCCAAGGCATCACACAAGTTGGTGTCACTTCTACATAGCCAGACGCAGGCTTGTAACAAAAGACTATTGAGAAGAAATAAAGAAATAATAAGGGTATATGATATACTTTTGAATGCACTGATTAAGGTTCAAAGATCCCCACGCGTTACACGCACTCATGGAAGAATTTAGCACATGTGCCAACATGTTTCTTTTGAATGCACTGATTAAGGTTCCAAGGTCTCCACGCATTGCATCTGCAACGCTCACTCTCTCTCCACCATCTCTACCAGGATAGTTAGTTGGCATTCAACTGTACTTGTTGTTAACATCCAATAGTACGAGTGTACGGTCTAAAACAAATAACAAAATAGCACCACCAACCGACATACACACACAAACACACACGTGAACACATGCCGACATCTAGAGGGAGCCTGGCTAGCTCGAGCTTGACGCATGACCAAATATACTATTGGAGTACAAAGCGTCACATGCTTGGTCTCTTATGCAAACATGCATGCGGAAATAAGTTGTATGTAATCCGTGAGGGCCTCCAAGATCACACCAGCGTGGACACAAGTTTAGTAGTAGGCGCGGCAACGGAAGACCTTGATGCTATTGTTTCTCTTGAATGTATTGGAGCCTTTCGATGCTACTGAAGCAATAGAATACTCTGCTTCTGTCGTATAACGTACAATAGTTTTATGTTGAAACTCTTCCAAACCACTGCCCACTATTCAGGGTAAAAACATAGCACGCTAGAGATTTAAAGTTATCTAGATTAGTCATGAAACTAGCATCAGCGTAACCATATACACACACAAACACACACGTGACCACTGCCCACTATTCAGGGTAAAAACATAGCACGCTAGAGATTTAAAGTTATCTAGATTAGTCATGAAACTAGCATCAGCGTAACCATATACAATGAGCTCTGTATCTCCTCCATAGACAAGGGGAATGTCCATATCCTCTTAAGGTACTGTAAGAATATTTTTAACAGTTGCCGAGTGAACCACTTCATGATCACTTTTGGTAGCTGCTATTAAAACATAGGGTCTTGTACATATCATGGCATACATGATGAATCAAATGTTCGAGGCATATGGAATTCCACTCATCTCCACACACTCATCAACTGGCTTTCAGTTGTTGATTCTTGCTAAGTGTTGTCCCATGTGACATTTTGAGAAAACCTTTCTTAGCTTTCTCCTTTTTAAACCTCTTTAGAAACTTGTCACTGTATGTTCTTCGGTTTTGCGCAATTAGATGCCTTGATCTATTCCAATAGACCTTAGTGCCCAATAAGATGCTTCTCCTAAGAATTTCATCGAAAATACACTCTTCAGTGAATCTTTTATTGTGCGAAGAAACTATATATCATTTCCAGTAAAAAAATGTCATCCACATTAGAATGAGAAATTCTATAGAGCTCCCACTAAAAAATTTATGTACATAAACTTTTAATTCTAAATGAAGCCAAACTCTTTAACCACTTCATCAAAATGTTGATTCCAGCTCCTCGATGATTGCTTCAAACCATAGATAGAACGTTTGAAGCTTATACACCTTCCTTGCATCGTTAGGATCATTATCCATCTACCATATCTTTTAATCAAAATATGAAGCACTTACCATCATAATACGCACAGACTTTAGCATGGTTACTGGTAGGAAAGTCTCGTCATAATCAACTCATTCAATTTGTGAAAACCCATTCGCTACCAGCCTTACTTTATAGATGGCATGATTACTATCGGCGTCTGTATTTATTTTAAAGATCCATTTACATTGTATGAGTTCCACACCCTCTAGAGGTTCAACCAAGTTCCAAACTTGATTCTCGTCATGGACTCCATTTTGGATTTTACGGCTTTAAGCCATTCTTTTGAGCTGGGCGCCGCCATCGCTTCATTGTTGTGCACTGGTTCATCTTCTTCTAAGATGAATATTTCATTATCAAACCATTTAGGAAGTTCATTAACTCTTCCTCACCAGCATGTGGTTTAGTTAAATGACAGAAGTATCTACAACGAGTGTAGTACTTTTGGTTCAGTTGTGTGGACAACCTTCAGAACAAATTCTGATTTGTTAGTCCAGCTTACTTTGTCAGTGATTCAATAATATTGTCGAGCTGTACTGTCCTCCCACTTACCTCTTCAACGAGCAGCTCCTTCTCGACACAGTGTCCATTCTTCGCGACTAACACTTTGTCAGTGAACTTTTGGTAGAAGGAAAACCCCATTGTTGCTTTGGGATAACTTACAAAGTAATACTTGTCTACTTTGGGGGTGAGTTATTTGGTTGTAAACATTTTTACATAAGTGTCATAACCCCAAATTTTGACATGCGATAGTTCTGCCTGACATTCATGGCCCATACAGGCACCACAAGGCACACACTGGCCAAGTGCTTCACGAGGCGAACCACCAGTAAATATTGAGACACCCAATCCGAAATAAACCACCTCAATTGGCTGTGGGGCTTTAAAACATAGGGAGCTTGGTGTTGGATGATAAAACTAATTCACTACTTGAGTTGTGTGCATCAAAGGTGCAACCAACCTGTCAAAGTTCATTTCAGCAGAAAAAATTGCCTTGTGTTTCTCAGTAGGTAAGCTGAGTTTATTTTGTCGGTCACTCAGTTTATAGCGTTTAAAACCGAGTATTGCGTCAAGATTTTTTTCCATGGTATTGCATCAAGACTCAAGAAGCGGCAAAGAATGGACCTTGGCCTACTACCCCGTACGATGTGATCTGCCCAGTCAGCGTATTAAAAATTCTTGGCATATAATGACCAAAGCACTCCGCTTTGCGGCTGTACTGCAAACAGCTCTGCCGCATGGCTATCATCTCCGTGCTTGACAGCTCCGTAACCGTGGTTCCATATAAGCTAAATGCTACTCCCTCCGTTCCATAATGTATTGCCTATAGATTTTTACAAAAGTCAAACATTACAAACTTTGACCATGTTTATAAAGAAAAGTACGTACATCTAGAATACCAAATGCACATCATTGGATACATCGTGAGTTATATTTTCAGAATGTACATGTTTGGTATTGTAGATGTAGACAGTTTTCTTTTTACACTTGATCAAAGTTGACAAAGTTTGACTTTCACAAAAATCTATAGGTACTACATTACGAAACGAAGGGAGTACCTAATAGTGCCCAACGTGTATATGATACCTTTTCTTAAAAAAGAAACTGAAAACTTTTCGCTTCCTGTAAGTCGAGCGGTCGACGAATTGTACTCAGCATACATTGGATAATAACCCTCTCACTGCCCAACCAACCAGCTGTGATTGCCTGACTTGACAGCTCTGTGCAAGTGGTTCCACATAAGCGATGTGATGCCAAACTGAGCTCTCGGCCGACGAAATGCACTCGGCTTCCGTTGGATATTATCCTTCTCACAGCCCAACCAACCAACTATGATCGTCACACTTCGCAGCTCTGTGATAGTGGTTTCATAAAAGCTAAGTGCTTCCTAACATAGCTCACGGTGCATATAATACTTTTTTTATTAAAAAAGCTGAAAACTTTTGGCCTCCTGTAAGTCAAACGGCCGATGAAATGCACCCGGCTTACATTCGGTAATATCCCTCACACCGCCCAACCCTCTAGCTATCATCGCCACACTTGACAATATTTTGGATGTAGATTTGTTTGCTTTAGACTGTGGATTTGTACAGTTGGAGATGGCGGAGAGACATATGCATCGTACTAGCATGGTCACAATTATTTAAAAAGTTGTTGGTACAGGTGCTAAAGTCCTCCGTGGGGGCGTGTAATACGTGGAGATCTTATACCTTTAGTCAGTGCATTCAAAGGTATATCTTATACCCTTATTATGTCTTTATTTATTTTCAATTTTGGAATTACAAGCCTATGGCTGACAATATAGAAGGAGGACCAACTTGAGTGGTGCCTAGCCAGGTATAATGTTAAACGATCTAGCGATTTGTAATAGTGAAATCATTTAGTTGAATTACTACAACTCATTACACCGGTCATCCATCGATGCAAATGAGCTAACATTGTACATAATTATAATTTATACCAGTTTATAAGAATCATGAATGCACTGCAAAAACTTATTGAATACGAAAATATAAATAAAAGGTAATTGTACTTCTAATCATGTTTTCATCATCACATAATAGTTTTTCTCATATATATAACGAACATAATTAATATTCCTTAAACAGGTTATTGTGATTACATGCATGATTTTATGTTCTTTTTATAATTGTATTTTGTTTACTTAGCCAAAAAAATTATTGACATAAGCTTTGGTAGATCAGGTGCACACAAAACCAAGCATGCATCCCAAAATATATATACATTGTTGATATACTGTAGAAAATACCGAACTATTGTATCATGTTAGAATTCACCAAAGCATACATTTATATGATGATATTTTGATTATATACTTGACTTAAAACTAATGTGGTATCTCAGCAAAACTAGAAAAAAAAATCCTCAATAAGCTAGAAAAAAATTGGAATCTGTTTTCGTATCTTTTTTGGACACCGCCGTATTGAAAATTTCCATGTCACCGAGGTTGATCATCACTGTCTATATTGATGTATTTATGGGTTTATGTATCAAACTAAGTCTATGTCAAAAAGTTATTTTGCAAGAACATGAATTTTATAGAACAACATGAAGGATGAATCGTCTACTATCTCTATATTAAAAAATGATTAAAAAATATATACTATCAATACATGTGCACCTCTAGACCAATTTTTTTTAGACATATGTTTGCGAGCAAGGCTTACTGCTGATTTAGCTCAGGCACCAGTGGTGTTTTCTTGGAGCTTCTGTGGGCAACATGAGAGAAAGGAAAAAATAGTAGCAAATAAAATGTATGGCAAGTGGACACAAGCATGTTAGCTCCACCTGACTAGTTTGTCTCAACCTGAAAAGAATTGCAATATAATAACATATATTGTGAGTTAACACAACCTGAAAGAAAGAAAATACATCCATTTGACACTTTGTACCTCCCTGGACTACATACAAATTGTGGCCCACAAGCATGTTAGGGAAAGAAACCATCAATTTGACGCTTTGTACTGCAATAGTACATTTGGACAATCATCAACCTCCAGCAAGCTGGGTTTCTTCTAGTTCGCGGCGTGTTTTTTAAGTGTGTGTGAGGTGGTGTTGGTAATGACATCCTAAATATTCAGAAGCCAGATGTTCGCTTATCGTGTTATGTATCTTAATGATGTTGTATTTTTAGCCAATAAAATCGATTCTATGTCAAAAAATATGTTTATGCATGGTTGGCTTCTAAACATTCAAGAGAAACAACAACATCAATGTCTTCCCTTGCCGGGCCTACTGCTAACATTATACATAATTATACTATGGACAAGTTTATAAGAATCATAAATGCACATAAAAAAATTTATATTGGAAATAAAAGTTATTTGTACTTCTAAACATGTTGTTATAATCCACTAATAGTTTCTTCTCATATATATAACAAACAAAAATATTCTTAAATATGTTATCGTGATTTTATGTATGGTTTTTTAGTTATATTTTGTTTACTTATAGCCCATATGTTTATTTACATAAACTTCCATATATCCCGTGTGCATACAAAATCAAGCATGCACTAAAAAATGGCATACATCATTGCTATACTGTACAAAAGACCAATATATGGACTATTGTATCATATTAGAACTCACAGATGTATATGATGGTATTTTGATTATGGAAGTTTCATAAAACTAAACTGGATGACTATATTTCCCAAAAAAAATTGGTATCTCACTAAAATTAACAATATTCCTCGTCAAATTATATTTGCAAACATTTTTTTTATCTTTTTGCGACATCACCATATTAAAAATATTCATGTCAGTGAAGTTCACTATGAATATGATTTACATAATAACATGCAAGACGATTCATCAACTATCTCTACGTTCCAAAATTATGTGAAAAAGAGATGCTACCAATACACATAGGCTGGCTAGAAACCTCTAGACCAACATTCATCATTCTTTCATTGACATACATCTAAGGAATCTAAATAAATTTAGTTAAGAATATTCCATTACTGATCAATAAATTATAAGAGATCCATAATTCTAGAAGTGAGACAGATCAACAATGTATTTGCCCCC
>LR738716.1:73040836-73051463 GCA_902687465.1 Secale cereale
ACACACACACCCACTCTTTCCGCTAGTAGTGATTACACCAAAACTTTAGACAAGAATTGAGTAAACCATTAAACAAAATAGTAATAAGCATCTATAAATGTCACAATATACATATATATTACTAGAGTGAGGTATACCTGCAATTTTTTAGATATATGTTTGTGAGCAAGGCTTACAACTGATTCTGTTTAGGCACAAGTTACATTTTCTTGGAGGTCCTACCGGCAACATAAGAAAGGAAAAAAAAGCATAATAAAATACATGGCAAGTTGACACAAGCATGTTAGCTCCACCAAACTAGTTTGTCACAACCTGAAAAGAACTGAATCATAATGAAATATATGGCACGTAGACACAACCTTGAAGAATGAAAACAAAAACAGAAAAATAATAAATAGTTTGTCAGCTCCACCACAATACAAACAACATATAGTCCACTAGCATGTTAGCGTAAGAAACCAACCATGTGATAGTTTGTGCTGCAATAGTATATTTGGACATGCATCAACATCCAACCTTCTTCTAGTTGGTGGCGTGTTCTCACGTGTGTGTGAGTTTGTGTTGGTTGTGTACATGTGAGCTATGTGGTGGCCGGGTGTGTGCTCATTGTGTTATGTATCTTCTTGATGATCTACTTTGAGCCAATAAATTCCATCCTTCCTCAAAAAAAATATTTACGGAGGAAAGACTCCAACAACATACGAGAGAAACAACATCATCAAGGTCTTCCTTGTCGGGCCTGCTGCTACAGTTGGGTCGATGCTGGGATAATCTTGGAGTACCACCGGACGTACTACAGACCAAATATGGTCCACAAGCATGTTAGGGCAAGAAACCATCCATTTGATGCTTTGTATTGCAAAAGTATATTTGACAAGCATCAAGCTCGAGCTAGGTGGGATTTTTCTTGTTGGTAGTGTGTGTGTTTAAGTGTGTGTGAGTTGGTGTTGGTCGTGTAGATCCTAACTATACAGCGAGGCCGGATGTGCACTTACTATGTTATGTATCTTATTGATCCTCCATTTTGAGCCAATAAAATCTAAGATATGTCGAGAAATATATTTATCCAGGGCATGCTCCAAAATAGACAAGAGAAACAATATCATCAAGGTCTTCCCATGTCGAGCCTACTACCGAACACTACTAGGAAAAAGGTTTTTAACAATGGGATATGTAGTTGTTAAAAGGTAGAATGCGGTCTCTAAAGTTCATTAACGACCAGAAAATTGTGGTCGGCATAGGCTCCGTCTTTGAAAGTAATAACGACCACCTTTCCCATTGTTATTTTGTAACGATGGGACAACATGTCGTCGTTAATTCTGAGAAAATAACGAACACAATTTTAGTATTAACAACCACTTTTGTCATTGCAAAAAATATTTTACCATCCATTTTAGCATTTTGATTTCCTTTAATGACCCATCCTTATTGGTACAACCAACGGCTTCATGTTACATGCAAGTTTTGAAGAATAGTGAGCACACCAACTATGCAACAACAAAATCAAACAGTTAAAGTGTTATAACATGTTTTCATTATCGAAAACCATAAATATCGAACAATATCCTCAAATATACTATTGGAGTTTTACTATATGGGAACATCTAGGGTCTCTAGAATATTAGATGTTTTCCCTAGATTGAATGTCGAATTTGATGGGTGGAGTTCATAAAATGTAAGATGTTTTCTCTGGATCCTGTGTTAAAGATTGAATGTGGATTTAGTTGGGAAAAAAGATTGAACATGGAGGCCATAAAATATCCGGCGTTTTCCCTGGAGTTTCTTGAAAAGAAGATAGAACATGGATGCATGAAAGGATTATATGGGTTAATCTATAATGTAATAACTTGGTCCCACCAGATGAATGGTTTGTAAAATCTAATTAACGTAGGAATTTCTAGGGTGTCTATAATTAGTATAGGTATAAATATAGATCAATTCTAGATTTCAGCAGGCTGTTATAACTCGGTTTCACCAGATTAACAGCTCATATTTTCTAATTAAAGTGGTAATTTCTTGGGAGTCTATAATTAGTATAGGTAGGTATAGGTATAGATATAGATCTAGATAGATATATTGATTGATAATAGTTTTACTTTACTCGAGCAGTATCCATATGGTAGGAACATACTATTAATTTGTACTCAATCTATTAAATCCTCTCAAGAGTTGTACAAATCCTGTGCAACGCCAATTGTTCTCCCCGACCGTCTTGAAGTCCACTCTGACTCTATGCATAGCTTCACACTACACTTCAGCCGCTCAAACCGCTGATGTAGAGTGGTCCATAGGCCGGAAGCACTCCGCTCAGCCATATACTCATCTTTCAGAGTATGGCACCGGTGATGACAGAGGAAATGCAAAGCTTGGGCATTTTCGGGTGCGAACTTGGGGTTAGTGTGGGCCAGCAGGGTCTCCTTACCAATCGCCCATAGAAGGCTTTTGCCCTGGAGAAAATCTCGTAGTACGAAGGCCGTGTCAAGTAGTTTAGCCATGTCTGGGCTAGCTCAAGGAACTTTTTCTTGACGGTTCCGGCCATCTGCAATTTATGCAAAAATCATGAGATTACAGTAGGTAATCTTTTGTATAAATATGATGTTGAAAAAATTATTCAACAAAATGGACATTCCACTATTTTAAAACATGGTATTATATGATTTACTTAAGGCGGCTACTACAAATCACTCGGTTGATTTTAGCGAAATATAAGCCGCCTCCACGGCCGTTAGATGCGATGCATCGCTAACCCGCAGCACACGCCGCCCTCCATGAGCATCGCTTCCTCTTCAGTACTCCGCTGGCCACCACTTGCCCCTGATGCAGTTGACCACGTCCTCAGCTGGCTGGCGCTCGCCGGTGATGCTACAAACCTCCACCTAGCGTTTCATCGCAACACTGGACACCACCGGCGAGCGCTCCATTGTAGCGCCGGGAGCTATATCACAGCTCCAACACCGCCGGGGAGCGCTCCATTGCAGCGCCGGGAGCTGTATCGCAGCTCCAAGACCGCCGGTGAGCGCTTCATTGCAGCGTTGGGAGTTCCGGCGAGCACCCCCTTGTAGCACCGGCGAGCTTTCCGTTGCAGCGTCAGGAGGGGGCTCCGGCGAGTGCTCCATTGCAGCGCCCCTGAGTGTTACATTTCAGCACCGACGAACTCTCCATTGCAGCGTCGGGAGCGCCGGCGAGCGCTCCATTGCAGCACCGACGAGCAGTGGCGAGCCCTTCATTGCAGGTCCGACGACCACCATTGCAGTACTCCATTACAACAATAGAGGCAAGCAGTGGCCGTTCCCCCTTTGGCTCTACAACAGCGGGCAACAGCAATAGCGGAGTAGAGAGCAGAGTTTGTGGCAGCGGGTGGCCGTCGATTTGCTGGGGCTGGCCTCGGTCTAGAGGAAGGGGAAAGAGCATGGGAAAAGGAGAGAGGGGGGATCTGCAGGAGACGAGCACTAGTAGAAAACAGGGCTTTTGTTCGGGCCTTCCGAGCCCATTAGTCCCGGTTCATCCACGAACCGGGACCCATGGGTCCATACGTCCCGGTTCGTGTGGCCAGGGGTGCGGCCGGGCCTCGTTGGGTATCTGTCCCGGTTGGTCTGGGCTCATTTGTCCCGGTTCCAGGCACGAAACGGGATCAATGGGCCTAGCTCCTGTCCCACACCCATTGGTCCCGGTTCGTAACAGGAACCGGGACAAATGGGTGGCCTTTAGACCCGGTTCCTGTAACGAACCAGGACCAATTGTTTGCTTATATATACCCCATCACCGGCGAGCTCACACTGCTCTGGTTTTTCTGGCCGGCTAGGGGAGTTGTGTGGTGCTCTAGCTCACCTCCCATATATGCACATGAGGTGCTCGATGAAATGCCCGAGCCATACTAGTTAAGCTTTCTCCTCTCGAAGCTCCATTTTCTCTGAGATTTGGCTAGGTTGAGCGGTCCCTCGTACGTCCCGTTCCCGTCTTCACCACCGTCGATCGCCCGCGCCGATCTCATCGCCGTCACCACTGTGGTGAGCTATATCTGTATGTACTTTGAATATAATTAATGTGATGATGAACTTATATTAATTTGATCACTTATGTATCCATGATGTTCTGTAATGGTTTTTGACACACTTTATATATAAATGCAAGTAGATGAATCGGCAATGGATGTACGGTGACAGGCGCACCTCGGAGTACATTAATGGCGTGCATAATTTTCTCGAAGTGGCTAAGGCAAACCAGCAGAATGGTTTTTTGTGCTGTCCATGCACTATTTCTTGGAATACGAGGCCTTACTCCGACTCGAGCACCCTTCACACCCACCTGCTTTATAAGGGTTTCATGCCACACTATAATGTTTGGACCAAGCACGGAGAAATAAGGGTTATGATGGAAGACAACGAAGAAGAGGACGATGACAACTATGTGCCCCCGGAATATGGTGATGCTGCAACGGGGGAAGCTGCTGAAGGTCAAGAGGAACCAGACGATATTGTGCCCGACGATGATCTCCGCCGGGTCATTGTTGATGCAAGGAGACAGTGCGAAAGTGAAGAGGAGAAGCTAAAGTTCGATCGCATGTTGGAGGATTACAAAAAAGGGTTGTACCCCAATTGCGAAGATGGCAACACGAAGCTCGGTACTGTACTGGAATTGCTACAGTGGAAGGCAGAGAATGGTGTCCCTGGCAAAGGATTTGAGAAACTACTCAAAATATTGAAGAAGAAGCTTCCAAAGGATAACGAATTGCCCGACAGTACGTATCCCACCTCCTCCTCCGCCTCGTAAGCGACAAAAGAAGGCAGTCGCTGAGACTGCTCAGGAGTCTAGCAGTACAACCAGAGGCAGGAGGCAATACATATACGGTCCATCTCTCAGGCCCTTAGAGAAGTTACCATACGAGAGGACCGACGAGGAGAACGCGGAGATCTGTAAAGCTGAAGTGAAGGACTTTTTTGCAAAGAAACCTGTACCTCCAAAGCAGAAGATAGATCCGGCGAGAGCGAAGCGCACTATTGATGCCATGAAGAAACCACCACCGTCTCCGCCGAAAAGCAACTATGAGCGCATTATTGAAAAGTCATATGTCGAAGCATCACGGTCGGGAACTACTTGCAGTGATCAAAGGTTAGCACAGAAAAAAAGTGGGAAACAAATTTCCCAGCTCGGCGAATAAGAGAACCAATTGTGCCCCCCGCTCAAGGTGCCTAGCGACATGGTCCCTCATCATCCGGGGATGGCGCCCGGTACCAATCTTGCAGATTACGTGCCCGATGAGTTACTTCCTAATGTGTTAGAGGTGGATGATCACAAATACCGGTACGGGAAGCCTCTCGTCAAAGATGTCAGAACTCTAATCACGATGATGCGAAGATTGCATGACTGGTACATGGAAACCTGCAGAGACACTGGTGGCCAGGATACTCTGATGCTGAAAGTTACAGAGGATCACGACCTCGTTGGAATTGATCTGTTGTATATTACATTTGAGGATTTCTTCCAAATTTTCAATCAGAGGGCCCTCGATAAACCATCGGTCACTAGCTATTGTCTGTAAGTACTAGTTCTGTCATCAATTAAGTCTCTATATATAGCTCAGCTCTTCATATTGCAAGTATACTTCATTGCAAGTATATATAATTATCCTCACTATATTATGCAGGTTGAAGATCATGGAATGTAGAAAAGCTGATATCTACGATATTGGCTTCATTAGCACAAATCTCATAGATGAATATTGGGTAAAAGATCATGCCAAAGAAGCCGAGGCCAACTTGCTACAATTGTTGATAGTAAATCAAAACAAAGATAAAATACTCGTTCCTTACAACTTCAAGTGAGTGTTACTGTCTTGTGCATATTCAGTTTTCCTTAATTATATATTACTCGAGGTTATAGTAATTAATGTAATTGATGAGTTGTATGCATGTGTGCGCAGTTTCCATTATATTCTCCTAGAGATTAAGCTTGAGGAGGGACTAGTAACCGTCTTAGACTCAAGACGAAAAGATCCCAAGGAGTATGCGGACATGTCTAAAATGCTCAACAAGTAAGTTCAATCGATCATTACCGCACCATATCGGCAACTTTGTTCATTTTCCTTATATGAAGTAATTGTTTTCTTTGTCTCGCAGGGTTTGGAAAGAATTCACCAAAAAAGTTCCGGCAATGCCGCGACAACTGCGATGGATTTACCCGAAAGTAATTACTCCTAGCTAGCTAGTTCCGCGCATCTCCCGTTGACTCTAGCTATACTTTTATCAATGCCTTTATAATGCTTCATTATCAGTTTGATTGAACTCTATTTCTTATAAAGTGCTTGTGGCAGGAAGCCGGGAATAATTACTGTGGATACTACGTCTGCGAGTTCATCTACAACGCAACAGCCAAGAATAGGCGGGGCTACTCTAAAAGACAATTTGAGGTGAGTAAGCAAAAATATTCACAATTTTATTTTATTACCATCATTTCTATTGAGTTTAATTCATATATATATATATTGACGCCCTTCTTCAAATTTAGATGTGGCAGATGCGGGATGAACTCCTACCACAAGATCGCATACGGTCAATTCAAGAGGAATTGGCGGGATTCTTTTTTGATCACGTCATCAATAAAGCCGGAGAATTCCATCTGGATTATGATTATTATGTTAGGGAATTGTAGTAAGAGATCTGATATTGTATATATGTATGCAGCCAGTAGCATCGGATAGATATATGAAAACTTGTTGTTCGACCTATCTCTCTCGAAGAAGGAGAGAGGTCGATCTTCTGTACTTAATGGTTTCCTTCATTTGCTTACTAGCTAGCGTGTCGAGTCCTCCGATCTATACGTATATATAGAACGTAGCGTCGACCAAGCACGAAGATAAGAGAGGACACTTCTCTCTATTAGCGGGCTAACACATTATATGAAACCCCTAAATTAACCCTACAAAACCCCCCCAAACCCCCTCCCCACCTTTCAAAAAAAAACAAAAACCCGAGCCACTGAACTGCTGGCGCGTGGAAGCTTATTTGTCCCGGTTTGTGCTACCAACCGGGACAAAAGGCCCCCCTACATGAGCAAGCCGCAGTGGCAACGTGGAATACCATCTGTCCCGGTTGGTATAAGAACCGGGACTAATGGTCTAGGGCATTTGTATCGACCGTTTAGTCCCGGTTCCCCAACCGGGACTAATGGCCCTTACAAACCGGGATAAATGACCCTTTTTCTACTAGTGGAGAAAGAAAGCGAGCGTGAGTAAAACGACGATACCGGCTGAAAACGTGTGGCTGTGGGCTTCCTGCGTGGAGATAAGGCCGATGGTAAGCGGCGCATGAGCCCAGCCAGGGGACGCGTGGCGAAAGCTAGATGGGGCTTACAATCATGTAAAATCATCCGGTTGTTTTTAAACATTTTCCTTTACTTAATGGCTAAGGGTGCTAGACAATTAATTTAGAGTAGCAAAACCATATAATAAAATCATGTTACAAAGGATAGAATGTTAAGCCCGTCTAGTATGTTAGAACGAGCCCAAAAAATGAATTCTCGAGAGGTTTTAAGTCCAAATACGCATTTTCAGCTTTCCAGGAACCTGTGTAGAAAATATTACCCCAGGCCGAAAATTTCCACGGCCGTGTGTTCTTGGTAAGTCCTCTTCGGCTCCTGCCCGAAAATGGGTCGTCGGCCCGTTTAGCCAGCACCAGCGAGTTCCTGTTTTCTTAAAAAGAGCAAACGACCGGGTCCACCGCGGCCTACTGGGGCGACCTGCTGACGACACTGCCCACGACACTGCCCAGCAGTGGCCAGTGGGGCGACGCTAGGGTCCCTAGCGCCCAAGCGGCGACGGCGGATCTCAAGCAGGGCGCGGCCAGGGTCGCCAGTGTGCGCCCTCGCTAGTCGCTACGGCAAGCATGCAGCCGGCAAGGCGTGGCGACGGCCAATGCGTTGGTGGTGGCGACCTGCATCAGGTTGGTGGATGCGCGCTTGTAGCGATGATCTGGCAGCTGCGGTTGCCGATGAGGGCTCCGGCTGCGGCAGCTCGTGTTGGAAGATGACCGTTGCTGGCTCAACAGAAGGACCGAGTCCCACGTAGATCATGCACTGGACGTGCCCCTCTTTCCTGCTGCACGTTGTGCATGTTCCCTTGTATAGCTCGGTTGTTATCACCACTGTACTTGTATATTAACCCCTTCGTGAGCATCAATGAGAATCACAAGTGTTTCCATTCTTCTACTTGGTATCAGAGCTCTCTTTCATGTCCCTGTCTCTCATGGACACCGACGACGGCTCCAGCAGCCTCTCGAGCGGCGACCTGACGGGCACCATCCCACCAGCGCCTGCTCGTCCCTCCTCCGGCCTTCCCATCCCCGTCACCATCGCTCCGCCAGTGACCAGCCCTAGCACCATGACCCTGCTGCCTCTCCCGCCACCTCCCACTCTTCCTGACGCGGCCTCCTCTTCAGCCACCTCCACCCCTTCCATCCACAACCTCAACAACATCCACAACCTGATCCCCTTCAAGCTGGATGTTTAGACTGGCAGCTACTCCAAGTGGCGTGAACTCTGGCGCTGCGTCCTCATCATGTACTCTGTCGAGAGCCATGTCGACTCCTACTCCGACCAGCTGCGCCAAACCCCGGCGTGGCGCCACACCGATCTGGCGCTTCTCCTTCTACTCTACTCCACCATCGCCGACGGCCTGTACGAGGTCGTCCGCGGCGTCGGAAACACCGCGCATCGCGTCTGGAGCAAGCTCCACGAGTTCTTCCTCGCCAACCAACCTGCCCAGGCCGTACATCTCAGCACGGAGTTCCGCGCTCTCACCCAGGGGGGTCTTCGCATCGCCAAGTACTGTGGGCGCCTCAAAGCGCTCGCGGACGCCCTGGCCGACATCGCTGAGCCTGTCACCGATCGCACCCTGACGCTGCAGCTCCTTTGCGGCCTCTCTCGTCGGTACCAGGTGATTGCCACTGTCATCCCGATGCAGACTCCCTTCCCCACCTTCAATCAGGCCCGCTCCTGCCTTCTTCTGGAGGAAATCACCCAAGATGCCCGTGATCGCTCCGACGGATCCACCGCCCTCGCCATCGGCGGTGGCGGCGGCGGCCCTGGCGGAGGCCCCGGCGGCTCCTCCGGCGCCCCTACTCCTCCGGCGACCGCTCCAACGACCGCGGCAAGGCTCCAATGGAGCGCGGCAACAGCAGCAGCGGTGATCGTGGCCGCGGTGGCAATGGGCGCGGACGTGGCCGCGGACGCGGGCGCGGCCACAACGGCGGACGTGGCCCGCCTGCACCCCTCCCCGGTGGCTCCACTCCATGGATGGGCTACTTTGCGCCGTGGGGGACTCCCTTCCCGCCGCCGCGCGCTCCCTGGGTTACGCCCAACGCAGCCGGGGTCCTCGGCCCTCGCCCCGGTGCTGCCCAGCACGCCTACCCCGCGATGTACGCCGGGGGTGGCGCGCCGCCACAGCCCTCCTGGGATCAGGCGGCGTTCTACTCCGTCATGAACCAGCTGTCGCTGCAACAGCCCGGCAATGGCGACTGGATCTTTGACTCCGGTGCCTCCTCGCACGTCACTGGTAATGCAGGTAACCCTGCCACCTCTCGTTCGTGTGAGGCGTGCCAATTAGGGAAGCAGCCATGGCTGCCTTTTTCTTCCTCCCACTCTGCTACTAGTTTCCCGTTTCAACTTGTACACTGCGACCTTTGGACGTCTCCCGTCCCTAGTTGCTCTGGATATAAATATTACTTAATAATATTGGATTATTTCTCCCACTTTATATGGACCTTCCCTCTCCACGCTAAATCCGACGCTACCGATATTCTCAAGCGGTTCTTTCGCTTCGTCCTCACAATTTCACGTTTACATCCAAAGTGTCCAGTGCGATAACGGCGGCGAATTTCTCAACTTGTCTCTTCGATCCTCTCTCGGCGACCACGGCATCGCCCTACGCCTCTCCTGCCCCCACACCTCACCACAGAAGGGGAAAGCCGAGCGCGCCATCCGCTCTACGAACGACATCCTTCGCACACTCCTTGTCCATGCCAGCATGCCGCCAAAATTTTGGGTGGAAGCTCTTCATACTGCCACCTATCTCCTCAACGCCCGACCCTCGCGTGTAACCAACCACACCACCCCACACTTCATGCTTTATGGCGCTCATCCGAACTACGACCATATACGCACCTTCGGGTGTTTGTGCTATCCCAACCTATATGCCACCACACCACATAAACTCTCCCCTCGCTCCACCCCATGCGTCCTCCTCGGCCTTACCCCTCGAGCACAAAGGCTATCGATGCCTCGATTTGTCTACATGCAAAGTCATCACCTCCAGGCACGTGATTTTCGACGAGTCCGTTTTTCCCTTTGCCACACATACCACAAAAAATCCCGCTGCACCCACCATATCTCTCCCGGGATCCACCCCACCTACCTGGTCTGTTCTGACCGGATCCTTCTCGGGATCATCCGCGCCCGTCGCCCACAACCCCGCCCCCAATCACATCGCCCACTCCCGTGATCCCACTCCCGCGCCCACCCTCTCTGGCCCACCACCCACCCACGGGTCTACCCCCGCGCGCCCATCAGCTGCCAACTCGCCCGCCCCCACTCCCGCGCGTAGCTCATGCAGCCAATCGGCTGCCCGCTCACCATG
>LR738716.1:73058667-73090611 GCA_902687465.1 Secale cereale
GGCCCACCACCCACCCACGGGTCTACCCCCGCGCGCCCATCAGCTGCCAACTCGCCCGCCCCCACTCCCGCGCGTAGCTCATGCAGCCAATCGGCTGCCCGCTCACCATGCACCCAATCCGCGGCGCCCTCGCCATGCACGTCGCCACCCGACCTCGACCCGCATCTAGCCGACCCACAACCCACCTCCCAGCCACCCATACCTCTTCCCCCACGCGCGGTACCCGCCATACCACCCAAAAACAGCCACAATATGCGCACGCGAGCCAAAGCCGGCTTCCTCCAACCCAAATTCCTTTTCACCCTCTCGGCCACCACCGATCGCATCTCTCCTCTTCCTTCCTCATACAAACAAGCTCTCAAAGACCCCAATTGGTACAACGCGATGCTTGAGGAGTATACTGCTTTGTTATAAAACGAGCCTTGATCGTTGGTTTCTCCCCCTGTAGGTACTAACGTGGTGACGGGAAAATGGATTTTTCGCTACAAGCTGAACCCCGACGGCTCTGTCGCTCGGTACAAGGCCCGGTGGGTCTTGCGCGGCTTCACGCAGCAGTACGGCGTCGACTTCGAGGAAACCTTCAGCCCCGTCGTCAAGCTGGCGACCATTCGCGTCATCCTCAGCCTCGCCGTCTCCGCCGGCAGGGCCATGTTGGGGAACGTAGTATTTTAAAATTTTCCTACGATCACGCAAGATCTATCTACCAGATGCATAGCAACGAGAGGGAAGAGTGTGTCTACGTACCCTCGTAGACCGGGAGAGGAAGCGTCAAGTGACGCGGTTGATGTTGTCGAACTTCTTCGCGATCCAACCGATCAAGCACCGAACGTACGGCACCTCCGCGTTCAGCACACGTTCAGCTTGATGACGTCCCACGAGCTCTTGATCCAGTTGAGCTTCACGGGAGAGTTTCGTCAGCACAACGGCGTGGTGACGGATATGATGTGTTCACCGGCGCAGGGCTTCGCCTAAGCTCCGCGACGGTATGACCGAGGTGTGATTCTGTGGAGGGGGGCACCGCACACACGGCTAAAACAATTCAACTTGTGTGTATTTGGGTGCCCCCTGCCCCCGTATATAAAGGAGCAAGGGGGGGAGGCCGGCCGGCCCTTCCTGGTGCGGCTAGGGAGTGGACTCCTACTAGGAATAGGATTGCAATCCTATTCCTAGTAGGATTCACCAAAAGAAGGAAGGGGGAAAGGAATAGGAGAGGTGGCGCCCCCCCCCCCCCCAATCCTAGTCCAACTAGGAACCCTAGGTGGGGCGCCGGCCAGCCCTATGGGCTGCCTCTCTCTTTCCCTTTAGGCCCACTATGGACCATCCCCTCTCGTAGGGGGTTCCGGTAACCCCCTCCGGCATTCCCGATAAATCCGAAACTTTTCCGGAACACTTCCGGTGTCCGAATTTAGTCGTCCAATATATCAATCTTTATGTCTCGGACATTCCGAGACTTCTCGTCATGTCCGTGATCTCATCCGGGACTCCGAACTACCTTCGGTACATCAATACTCATAAACTCATAATACCGATCGTCATCAAACGTTAAGCGTGCGGACCCTACGGGTTCGAGAACTATGTAGACATGACCGAGACTCATCTCCGGTCAATAACCAATAGCGGAACCTGGATGTTCATATTGGCTCCTACATATTCTACGAAGATCTTTTATCGGTCAGAACCGCATAACAACATATGTTGTTCCTTTTGTCAAACGGTATGTTACTTGCCCGAGATTCGATCGTCGGTATCTCTATACCTAGTTCAATCTCGTTACCGGCAAGTCTCTTTACTCGTTCCGTAACACATCATCTCGTGACTAACTCATTAGTCTTTTGCTTGCAAGGCTTATTGTGATGTGTGTTACCGAGAGGGCCCAGAGATACCTCTCCGACACTCGGAGTGACACATCCTAATCTTGATCTATGCCAACACCACGAATACTTTCGGAGACACCTGTAGAGCATCTTTATGATCACCCAGTTACGTTGTGACGTTTGATAGCACACAAGGTGTTCCTACGGTATTCGGGAGTTGCATAATCTCATAGTCATAGGAACATGTATAAGTCATGAAGAAAGCAATAGCAGTTAAACTAAACGATCATAGTGCTATGCTAACGGATGGGTCTTGTCCATCACATCATTCTCCTAATGATGTGATCCCGTTGATCAAATGACAACTCATGTCTATGGCTAGGAAACATAACCATCTTTGATCAATGAGCTAGTCTAGTAGAGGCATACTAGGGACATACTGTTTTGTCTATGTATCCACACATGTACTAAGTTTCCGGTTAATACAATTCTAGCATGAATAAAAGACTTTTATCATGATATAAGGAAATACAAATAACATCTTTATTATTGCCTCTAGGGCATATTTCCTTCAACAACACCGTATAAACTATGGTTTGGTAAGAAACCTAAGTTGTCTTTTCTCAAAGTTTGGGGTTGCGATGCTTATGTCAAAAGGCTTCAGCCAGAAAAGCTCAAACCCAAAGCGGACAAATGTGTCTTCATAGGATACCCAAAAGAAACGGTTGGGTACACCTTCTATCTCAGATCCGAGGGCAAAGTGTTTGTCGCTAAGAACGGGTCCTTTCTCGAGAAAGAGTTTCTCTCGAAAGAATTGAGTGGGAGGAAGGTAGAACTTGATGAGGTTATTGAACCTCTGCTTCAACCAGAGAGTTGCGCAGCACAGAAAGATGTTTTTGTGGAGCCTGCAGCGGTTGAAGAGGAAGCCAATGATGATGATCAAGAAACTTCTGATCAAGTTACTACCGAACCTCGTAGGTCGACAAGGGTACGCACTGCACCTGAGTGGTATGGTAACCCTGTCTTGGAGGTCATGTTGTTAGACAACGGTGAACCTACGAGCTATGGAGAAGCGATGATGGGCCCGGATTCCGACAAATGGTTAGAGGCCATGAAATCCGAGATGGGATCCATGTATGAAAACAAAGTATGGACTTTGGAAGTATTACCTGAAGGTCGGAAGGCCATTCAGAATAAATGGATTTTTAAGAAGAAGACGGACGCTGACGGTAATGTCACCGTGTATAAAGCTCGACTTGTGGCAAAGGGTTTTTCACAAGTTCAAGGAATTGACTACGATGAGACTTTCTCACCCGTAGCGATGCTTAAATCCGTCCGAATCATGTTAGCAATAGCTGCATATTTCGATTATGAAATTTGGCAGATGGATGTCAAAACAGCGTTCCTTAACGGTTTTCTTAAGGAAGAGTTGTATATGATACAACCGGAAGGTTTTGTCGATCCAGAGAATGCTGACAAAGTATGCAAGCTCCAGCGTTCCATTTATGGGCTGGTGCAAGCATCTCGGAGTTGGAATCTTCGCTTTGATGAGGTGATCAAAGCGTTTGGGTTTGTACAAGTTTACGGAGAAGCTTGTATTTACAAGAAAGTGAGTGGGAGCTCTATAGCGTTTCTAATATTATATGTGGATGACATATTGCTGATTGGAAACAATATAGAATTTTTGGATAGCGTGAAGGGGTATTTGAGCAAGAGTTTTTCGATGAAGGATCTCGGTGAAGCTGCTTTCATATTGGGCATCAAGATCTATAGAGATAGATCAAGACGCTTGATAGGACTTTCACAAAGTACGTACCTTGATAAAGTTTTGAAGAAGTTCAAAATGGATCAATCCAAGAAGGGGTTCTTGCCGGTATTGCAAGGTACAAAGTTGAGTAAGACTCAATGCCCAGTGACTGCGGAAGATAGAGAAAAGATGAATGTCGTCCCCTATGCTTCAGCCATAGGCTCTATCATGTATGCAATGCTGTGCACAAGACCAGATGTCAGCCTTGCCATAAGTATGGCCGGAAGGTTTCAAAGTAATCCTGGTATGGATCACTGGACAGCGGTCAAGAATATCCTAAAGTACCTGAAAAGGACTAAGGAAATGTTTCTCGTTTATGGAGGTGATCAAGAGCTCGTCGTAAAGGGTTACGTCGATGCAAGCTTTGACACTGATCCGGATGACTCTAAGTCTCAAACCGGATACGTATATATTCTCAACGGGGGAGCGGTAAGCTGGTGCAGTTCCAAGCAAAGCGTGGTAGCCGATTCTACATGCGAAGCGGAGTACATAGCTGCCTCGGAGGCGGCAAAGGAAGGTGTCTGGATGAAGGAGTTCATGACAGATCTTGGAGTTGTGCCTAGTGCATTGAACCCAATGACTCTGTTTTGTGACAACACTGGTGCCATTGCTCTAGCCAAGGAACCAAGGTTTCACAAGAGGACCAAACACATAAAGCGACGCTTCAATTCCATCCGCGATTCAGTCAAGGAGGAGGACATAAGCATTTGCAAAGTACACACGAATTTGAATGTTGCAGATCCGTTGACTAAGCCTCTTCCACGGGCTAAGCATGATCAACACCAAGACTCTATGGGTGTTAGATTCATTACCTTGTAATGCTAGATTATTGACTCTAGTGCAAGTGGGAGACTGTTGGAAATATGCCCTAGAGGCAATAATAAAAGAGTTATTATTATATTTCCTTGTTCATGATAATCGTTTATTATCCATGCTATAATTGTATTGATTGGAAACTTAAATACATGTGTGGATAAATAGACAAACTTTGTGTCCCTAGTAAGCCTCTTCAGGACTAGCTCGTTGATCAATGATGACCACGGTTTCCAGGTCATAGACATGAGTTGTCATTTGATAACGGGATCACATCATTAGGAGAATGATGTGATGGACGAGACCCAAACGTTAAACATAGCTTTTGATCGTATCAGTTATCGCTATAGTTTTCTGCATGTCAAGTATAAGTTCCTATGACCATGAGATCATGTAACTCACTGACACCGTAGGAGTGCCTTGTGTGTGCCAAACGTCGCAACGTAACTGGGTGACTATAAAGGTACTCTACAGGTATCTCCGAAGGTGTCTGTTGAGTTGACATGGATCGAGACTGGGATTTGTCACTCCGTGTGACGGAGAGGTATCTCCGGGCCCACTCGGTAATACGTCATCTCAATGAGCTCAAAGTGACTAAGTAGTTAGTCACGGGATTATGTATTACGGAACGAGTAAAGAGACTTGCCGGTAACGAGATTGAACTAGGTATAGAGATACCGACGATCGAATCTCGGGCAAGTAACATACCGACGAGATAAAGGGAACTGTATACGGGATTGCCTGAATCCTTGACATCGTGGTTCATCCGATGAGATCATCGAGGAACGTGTGGGAACCAATATGGGTATCCAGATCCCGCTATTGGTTATTGACCTGGGAGTGTCTCGGTCATGTCTGCATAGTTTCCGAACCCGCAGGGTCTACACACTTAAGGTTCGGTGACGCTAGGGTTGTTAGTGAGAACAGTGTATGGTAACCGAAGGTTGTTCGGAGTCCCGGATGAGATCTCGGACGTGACGAGGGTCTCCGGAATGGTCCGGGGACGAAGATTGATATATGGGATGAGAGTGAACGGAGTCCGGAATTGTTCCGGGGATCATCGGGAAGAAATCGGAGTGCCGAAAGGTGTTTCGGGGGGCACGGTAATTGTTACGGGCCCTATGGGCCATAAGTGGGAGACGCAACAGCCCTCATGGGGCTGTGCGCCCCCCCTTGGGCCCTCTCCACCTGCGCATGGGGGCAAACCCTAGCCCTGGGGACGCCGCCCCCTTCCCATCTCCCTTGGCCGCCGGCCCCTAGGGGAAACCCTAGGGCGCCTCCTCCCCCCTCTCCCCCCTATATAAAGAGAGGCAGAGGGGAGGGCAGCCACACACGTTCATGCCTTGGCGCTGCCCTCCCTCCACCGTAGAGATCTTCAACTAGACAGTAGTGCTTGGCGAAGCCCTGCTGGAATTCCTCCACCACCATCTCCACCACGCCGTCGTGCTGCTGGGTTTCTCCGTCAACTTCTCCTTCCCCCTTGCTGGATCAAGAAGGAGGAGACGTCCCCAAGCTGTACGTGTGAAGAACGCGGAGGCACCGTCCGTTCGGTGCTAGGATCTTCGGCGATTTGAATCGCGGCGAGTACGACTCCATCAACCGCGTTCTTGAACGCTTCCGCTTAGCGATCTACAAGGGTATGTGGATCCGACTCTTCCCTCGTAGATGCATCTCCTAGATTGATCTTGGTGAGCGTAGGAAAATTTTTGTTTCCCATGCAACGTTCCCCAACAGTGGCATCATGAGCTAGGTTCTTGCGTAGATGTTTTCACGAGTAGAACACAAAGGGGTTTGTGGGCGTTGATGTTTAGATTGCTTCCCTCCTTGGTCTTTCTTGATTCAGCGGTATTATGGGTTGAAGCGGCCCGGACCAACTTTACATGTCCACGTACATGAGACCGGTTCCATCGACAGACATGCGACTTTTGTTGCATAAGATGGCTGGCGGGTGTCTGTCTCTCCTATCTTAGTTGAATCGGATTCGACAAAGGCGGTCCTTGTAGAAGGTTAAATAGCAACTTAAATATCACCGTTGTGGCTTTGCGTAGGTAAGAAGCGTTCTTGCTAGATACCCATAGCAGCCACGTAAAACATGCAACAACAAATTAGAGGACGTCTAACTTGTTTTTGCAGGGTATGTATGTGATATGATATGGCCAATGACATGATGAGATATATTTGATGTATGAGATGATCATGTTGTAATAGTTAATATCGACTTGCATGTCGATGTATACGGCAACCGGCAGGAGCCATAGGGTTGTCTTTAATTTTTGTATGACCTGCGTGTCAATCATTAAGCGCTATGTAATGCTTTACTTTATCGCTAAACGGTAGCAATAGTAGTAAGAGCATGGTGGGCGCGCGACAACCCCGATGGCGACACGATGATGGAGATCATGATGATGGGGATCATGGTGTTGCGCCGGTGACGATGGAGATCATGCCGGTGCTTTGGAGATAGAGATCAAAAGCACGAGTTGATGGCCATATCATGTCACTTATGATTTGCATGTGATGTTAATCCTTTTATGCATCTTATTTTGCTTAGGACGACGGTAGCATTATAAGATGATCCCTCACTAAAAATTTCAAGATAAAATTGTGTTCCCCCCGAGTGTGCGCCGTTGCGAAGGTTCGTCGTTTCGAAGCACCACGTGATGATCGGGTGTGATAGACTCTACGTTCGCATACAACGGGTGCAAGCCAGTTTTGCACGTGCAGAACACTCGGGTTAGACTTGACGAGCCTAGCATGTACAGACATGGCCTCGGAACACGGAAGACCGAAAGGTCGAGCATGAGTCATATAGTAGATATGATCAACATGAAGATGTTCACCATTGACACCACCTCATCTCACGTGATGATCGGACTTGGGTTGGTGGATTTGGATCATGTCACGCTCGGATGACCAGAGGGATGTCAATTTGAGTGGGAGTTATAAGTAATTTGATTAGTTAAAAACTCACTTATCATGAACAATAGTCTAAGATGTCTTTGCAAATCTTTTGTTGTAGATGGCTTGCGCAGTAGCTCCCCTGAATTTTAATGCATTCCTAGAGAAAACTAAGCTGAAAGATGATGGGAGCAACTTTGTGGACTGGCTCCGCAATCTGAGGATCATCCTCACAGCTGCCCAAAAGGTTTATGTCCTAAATGCACCGCTAGGTGAACCCCCCGCTCCGGCCTCTGTGGACGTTATGAACGCCTGGCAGTCGCGTTCGGATGACTACTCAGTAGTGCAGTGTGCCATGTTGTATAGCTTGGAAGGAGGACTTCAAAGGCGTTTTGAACGTCATGGAGCATATGAGATGTTCCAGGAGTTGAAGTTCATCTTTGAAAAGAATGACAAGATCGAGAGGTATGAGACCACCGATAAATTCTTTGCTTGCAAGATGGAGGAGAATTCGTCTGTCAGTGAGCACTTACTGAAGATGTCTGGGTACTATACCCGCATAGCTGATCTGGGACTTGTGTTCCCGGAGGAGGCTATCATTGACAGAATTCTCCAGTCACTCCCACCTAGCTACAAGAGCTTCGTGCAGCAGTATAACATGCAAGGGATGAACAAATCCATCGCCGAGCTGTTTTCAATGCTGAAAGTCGCTGAGGCAGACATCCAGAAGGAGTATCAAGTGTTGATGGTCAATAAAACTACCAGTTTCAAGAAAAATGGCAAGGGCAAGAAGGGTAACTCTAAGAAGGGTGGCAAGGCAGTTGCTCATCCAGTGAAGAAACCCAAGGCTGGGCCCAAGCCAGAGACTGAGTGTTTCTATTGCAAGGGGAACGGCCACTGGAAGCGGAACTGCCCCAAGTATCTGGCAGACAAGAAGGGCGCCAACAACAACAACAAGCAAGGTATATGTGATATACATGTTATTGATGTGTACCTTACCAACTCTCGTTGTAGTGCCTGGGTATTTGATACCGGTTCGGTTGCTCACATTTGCAACTCTAAACAGGAACTACGGAATAAACGGAGGCTGGCGAAGGACGAAGTGACGATGCGCGTGGGGAATGGTTCCAAGGTTGATGTGATCGCCGTCGGCACGCTCGCTCTTCGATTACCATCGGGATTAGTTATGAACCTGAATAATTGTTATTTAGTGCCTGCGTTGCGCATGAACATTATATCTGGATCTTGTTTAATGCGAGACGGTTACTCATTTAAATCAGAGAATAAAGGTTGTTCTATTTATATGGGTAATATCTTTTATGGTCATGCACCCGAAGTAGGGGGTTTATTCTTATTGAATCTCGATAGTGATGATACACATGTTCATAACATTGATGCCAAAAGATGTAGAGTTGATAACAATAGTACCACTTTCTTGTGGCACTGCCGTCTGGGTCATATCGGCGTGAAACACATGAGGAAGCTCCATGCTGATGGACTTTTGGAGTCTCTTGATTTTGAATCACTTGACACATGCGAGCCGTGCCTCATGGGCAAGATGACTAAGACCCCGTTTTCAGGAACAATGGAACGGGCAAGTGACTTATTGGAAATCATACATACTGATGTGTGTGGCCCGATGAGTGTCACGGCGCGCGGTGGATATCGTTATTTTCTCACCTTCACTGACGACTTGAGTAGATATGGGTATATTTACTTGATGAAGCATAAGTCTGAAACGTTTGAAAAGTTCAAGCAATTTCAGAGTGAAGTTGAGAATCTTCGTAACAAGAAGGTCAAGTTCCTACGATCTGATCGAGGGGGAGAGTATCTGAGTTATGAGTTTGGCAATCACTTAAGAAAATGTGGAATTGTTTCACAGTTAACGCCACCTGGAACACCACAGCGTAATGGTGTGTCCGAACGTCGTAATCGAACCCTATTAGATATGGTGCGTTCTATGATGTCTCTTGCCGATTTGCCACTATCGTTTTGGGGATATGCGTTAGAGACAGCTGCATTCACTTTAAATAGGGCTCCATCTAAGTCCGTTGAGACAACACCGTATGAACTATGGTTTGGTAAGAAACCTAAGTTGTTTTTTCTCAAAGTTTGGGGTTGCGATGCTTATGTCAAAAGGCTTCAGCCAGAAAAGCTCGAACCCAAAGCGGACAAATGTGTCTTCATAGGATACCCAAAAGAGACGGTTGGGTACACCTTCTATCTCAGATCCGAGGGCAAAGTGTTTGTCGCTAAGAACGGGTCCTTTCTCGAGAAAGAGTTTCTCTCGAAAGAATTGAGTGGGAGGAAGGTAGAACTTGATGAGGTTATTGAACCTCTACTTCAACCAGAGAGTAGCGCAGCACAGAAAGATGTTTTTGTGGAGCCTGCAACGGTTGAAGAGGAAGCCAATGATGATGATCAAGAAGCTTCTGATCAAGTTACTACCGAACCTCGTAGGTCGACAAGGGTACGCACTGCACCTGAGTGGTATGGTAACCCTGTCTTGGAGGTCATGTTGTTGGACAACAGTGAACCTACGAGCTATGGAGAAGCGATGGTGGGCCCGGATTCTGACAAATGGTTAGAGGCCATGAAATCCGAGATGGGATCCATGTATGAAAACAAAGTATGGACTTTGGAAGTATTACCTGAAGGGCGGAAGGCCATTCAGAACAAATGGATTTTTAAGAGGAAGACGGACGCTGACGGTAATGTCACCGTGTATAAAGCTCGACTTGTGGCAAAGGGTTTTTCACAAGTTCAAGGAGTTGACTACGATGAGACTTTCTCACCCGTAGCGATGCTTAAATCCGTCCGAATCATGTTAGCAATAGCTGCATATTTCGATTATGAAATTTGGCAGATGGATGTCAAAACAGCGTTCCTTAACGGTTTTCTTAAGGAAGAGTTGTATATGATACAACCGGAAGGTTTTGTCGATCCAGTGAATGCTGACAAAGTTTGCAAACTCCAGCGTTCCATTTATGGGCTGGTGCAAGCATCTCGGAGTTGGAATCTTCGCTTTGATGAGGTGATCAAAGCGTTTGGGTTTGTACAAGTTTACGGAGAAGCTTGTATTTACAAGAAAGTGAGTGGGAGCTCTATAGCGTTTCTAATATTATATGTGGATGACATATTGCTAATTGGAAACAATATAGAATTTTTGGATAGCGTGAAGGGGTATTTGAACAAGAGTTTTTCGATGAAGGACCTCGGTGAAGCTGCTTTCATATTGGGCATCAAGATCTATAGAGATAGATCGAGACGCTTGATAGGACTTTCACAAAGTACATACCTTGATAAAGTTTTGAAGAAGTTCAAAATGGATCAATCCAAGAAGGGGTTCTTGCCGGTATTGCAAGGTACAAAGTTGAGTAAGACTCAATGCCCAGTGACTGCGGAAGATAGAGAAAAGATGAGTGTCGTCCCCTATGCTTCAGCCATAGTCTCTATCATGTATGCAATGCTGTGCACAAGACCAGATGTCAGCCTTGCCATAAGTATGGCCGGAAGGTTTCAAAGTAATCCTGGTATGGATCACTGGACAGCGGTCAAGAATATCCTAAAGTACCTGAAAAGGACTAAGGAGATGTTTCTCGTTTATGGAGGTGATCAAGAGCTCGTCGTAAAGGGTTACGTCGATGCAAGCTTTGACACTGATCCGGATGACTCTAAGTCTCAAACCGGATACGTATATATTCTCAACGGGGGAGCGGTAAGCTGGTGTAGTTCCAAGCAAAGCGTGGTAGCCGATTCTACATGCGAAGCGGAGTACATAGCTGCCTCGGAGGCGGCAAAGGAAGGTGTCTGGATGAAGGAGTTCATAACAGATCTTGGAGTTGTGCCTAGTGCATTGAACCCAATGACTCTGTTTTGTGACAACACTGGTGCCATTGCTCTAGCCAAGGAACCAAGGTTTCACAAGAGGACCAGACACATAAAGCGACGCTTCAATTCCATCCGCGATTCAGTCAAGGAGGAGGACATAAGCATTTGCAAAGTACACACGGATTTGAATGTTGCAGATCCGTTGACTAAGCCTCTTCCACGGGCTAAGCATGATCAACACCAAGACTCTATGGGTGTTAGATTCATTACCTTGTAATGCTAGATTATTGACTCTAGTGCAAGTGGGAGACTGTTGGAAATATGCCCTAGAGGCAATAATAAAAGAGTTATTATTATATTTCCTTGTTCATGATAATCGTTTATTATCCATGCTATAATTGTATTGATTGGAAACTTAAATACATGTGTGGATAAATAGACAAACTTTGTGTCCCTAGTAAGCCTCTTCAGGACTAGCTCGTTGATCAAAGATGACCGCGGTTTCCAGGTCATTGACATGAGTTGTCATTTGATAACGGGATCACATCATTAGGAGAATGATGTGATGGACGAGACCCAAACGTTAAACATAGCTTTTTGATCGTATCAGTTATCGCTATAGTTTTCTGCATGTCAAGTATAAGTTCCTATGACCATGAGATCATGTAACTCACTGACACCGTAGGAGTGCTTTGTGTGTGCCAAACGTCGCAACGTAACTGGGTGACTATAAAGGTACTCTACAGGTATCTCCGAAGGTGTCTGTTGAGTTGACATGGATCGAGACTGGGATTTGTCACTCCGTGTGACGGAGAGGTATCTCCGGGCCCACTCGGTAATACGTCATCTCAATGAGCTCAAAGTGACTAAGTAGTTAGTCACGGGATTATGTATTACGGAATGAGTAAAGAGACTTGCCGGTAACGAGATTGAACTAGGTATGGAGATACCGACGATCGAATCTCGGGCAAGTAACATACCGACGAGACAAAGGGAACTGTATACGGGATTGCCTGAATCCTTGACATCGTGGTTCATCCGATGAGATCATCGAGGAACGTGTGGGAACCAATATGGGTATCCAGATCCCGCTATTGGTTATTGGCCTGGGAGTGTCTCGGTCATGTCTGCATAGTTTCCGAACCCGCAGGGTCTACACACTTAAGGTTCGGTGACGCTAGGGTTGTTAGTGAGAACAGTGCATGGTAACCGAAGGTTGTTCGGAGTCCCGGATGAGATCCCGGACGTGACGAGGGTCTCCGGAATGGTCCGGGGACGAAGATTGATATATAGGATGAGAGTGATCGGAGTCCGGAAGTGTTCCGGGGAGCACCGGGGAGTCGTCGGATGACCGAAAGGGGTTTCGGGGGTCCCGGCAAGTGTTGCGGGCCTCATGGGCCATAAGTGGGAGACGCAACAGCCCTCATGGGGCTGTGCGCCCCCCCTTGGGCCCTCTCCACATGCGCCAAGGGGGCTGGGCCCCCCTAGGGCTGCCGCACCCCCTAGGCTTGGGGGGCAAGGCACCTAGGGGGGAAACCCTAGGCCCTGGCCGCCGCCCCCCCCCTTTGGCCGGCCCCATCTCCCCTTGGCCGCCGCCCCTAGGGGGAAACCCTAGGGCGCCCCTCCCCTCTCTCCCCCCCTATATAAAGAGAGGCAGAGGGAGGGCAGCCACACACGTTCGTGCCTTGGCGCTGCCCTCCCTCCACCGTAGAGATCTTCATCTATTCCGCAGTGCTTGGCGAAGCCCTGCTGGAATTTCTCCACCACCATCTCCACCACGCCGTCGTGCTGCTGGGTTTCTCCGTCAACTTCTCCTTCCCCCTTGCTGGATCAAGAAGGAGGAGACGTCCCCGAGCTGTACGTGTGAAGAACGCGGAGGCACCGTCCGTTCGGTGCTAGGATCTTCGGCGATCTGAATCGCGGCGAGTACGACTCCATCAACCGCGTTCTTGAACGCTTCCGCTTAGCGATCTACAAGGGTATGTGGATCCAACTCTCCCCTCGTAGATGCATCTCCTAGATTGATCTTGGTGAGCGTAGGAAAAATTTTTGTTTCCCATGCAACGTTCCCCAACATCAATAACATGTATATCACATATACCTTTGTTCATCTTGCCATCCTTCTTATCCGCCAAATACTTGGGGCAGTTCCGCTTCCAGTGTCCAGTCCCCTTGCAGTAGAAGCACTCAGTTTCAGGCTTGGCTCCAGATTTGGGTTTCTTCGTGGAAGTAGCAACTGACTTGCTATTCTTTTTGAAGTTCCCTTTCTTTCCCTTGCCCTTTTTCTTGAAACTAGTGGTTTTGCTAACCATCAACACTTGATGCTCCTTTTTGATTTCTACCTCCGCAGCTTTGAGCATAGCGAAGAGCTCGGGAATTGTCTTTTGCATCCCTTGCATGTTATAGTTCATCACGAAGCCTTTATAGCTTGGTGGCAGTGATTGAAGAACTCTATCAATAACACTATCCTCGTCAACTTTGCAACCAAGTTGAGTCATATGATTGTAGTACCCAGACATTCTGAGCAAGTGTTCACTGATAGAACTATTCTCCTCCATTTTGCAGCTGTAGAACTTATTGGAAATCTCATATTTCTCAATTCGGGCATTTGCTTGAAATATTAACTTCAACTCCTGGAACATCTCATATGGTCCATGACGTTCAAAACATCGTTGAAGTCCCGGTTCTAAGCCGTAAAGCATGGCACACTGAACTATCGTGTAGTCATCAGACCGCGACTGCCAGACTTTCAAAGCGTCCACATTAGCGGAAGGGGGCTTGTCACCTAGCGGTGCTTCAAGGACATAATTCTTCTGTGCAGCAATGAGGATAATCCTCAGGTTACGGACCCAGTCCATGTAATTGCTACCATCATCTTTCAACTTAGCTTTCTCTAGGAATGCATTAAAATTCAAAGGAACGGTAGCACGGGCCATTGATCTACAACGACATAGATATGCAAAACTATCAGGACTAAGTTCATGATAAATTAAAGTTCAATTTAATAATATTATTTTAAAGAACTCCCACTTAGATAGACATCCCTCTGGTCATCTAAATGATCACGTGATCCAAATCAACTAAACCATGTCCGATCATCACGTGAGATGGAGTAGTTTCAATGGTGAACATCTTATGTTGATCATATCTACTATATGATTCACGCTCGACCTTTCGGTCTCCAGTGTTCCGAGGCCATATCTGTATATGCTAGGCTCGTCAAGTTTAACCCGAGTATTCTGCGTGTGCAAAACTGGCTTACACCCGTTGTATTTGAGCGTAGAGCTTATCACACCCGATCATCACGTGGTGTCTCGGCACGACGAACTTTCGCAACGGTGCATACTCAGGGAGAACACTTATACCTTGAAATTTAGTAAGGGATCATCTTATAATGCTACCGTCGATCTAAGCAAAATAAGAAGCATAATAAGATAAACATCATATGCAATCAAAATATGTGACATGATATGGCCATCATCATCTTGTGCTTTTGATCTCCATCTCCAAAGCACCGTCATGGTCACCTTCGTCACCGACGCGACACCTTGATCTCCATCGTAGCATCGTTGTCGTCTCGCCAACTATTGCTTTTACGACTATCGCTACCGTTTAGTGATAAAGTAAATCAATTACATGGCGATTGCATTTCATACAATAAAGCGACAACCATATGGCTCCTGCCAGTTGCCGATAACTTTACAAAACATGATCATCTCATACAAAACCGTATAACTCATCATGTCTTGACCATATCACATCACAACATGCCCTGCAAAAACAAGTTAGACGTCCTCTACTTTGTTGTTGCAAGTTTTACGTGGCTGCTACGGGCTTAGCAAGAACCGTTCTTACCTACGCATACAAAAACCACAACGATATTTCGTCAAGTATGTGCTGTTTTAACCTTCACAAGGACCGGGCATAGCCACACTTGATTCAGCTAAAGTGAGAGAGACAGACACCCGCCAGTCACCTTTAAGCAACGAGTGCTCGTAACGGTGAAACCAGTCTCGCGTAAGCGTACGTGTAATGTCGGTCCGGGCCGCTTCATCTCACAATACCGCCGAAGCAAAGTATGACATGCTGGTAAGCAGTATGACTAGTATCGCCCACAACTCATTGTGTTCTACTCGTGCATATCATCTACGCATAGACCTGGCTCATGATGCCACTGTTGGGGAACGTAGTATTTTAAAATTTTCCTACGATCACGCAAGATCTATCTACCAGATGCATAGCAACGAGAGGAAAGAGTGTGTCTACGTACCCTCGTAGACCGGGAGCGGAAGCGTCAAGTGACGCGGTTGATGTTGTCGAACTTCTTCGCGATCCAACCGATCAAGCACCGAACGTACGGCACCTCCGCGTTCAGCACACGTTCAGCTTGATGACGTCCCACGAGCTCTTGATCCAGTTGAGCTTCACGGGAGAGTTTCGTCAGCACGACGGCGTGGTGACGGATATGATGTGTTCACCGGCGCAGGGCTTCGCCTAAGCTCCGCGACGGTATGACCGAGGTGTGATTCTGTGGAGGGGGGCACCGCACACTCGGCTAAAACAATTCAACTTGTGTGTCTTTGGGTGCCCCCTGCCCCCGTATATAAAGGAGCAAGGGGGGAGGCCGGCCGGCCCTTCCTGGTGCGGCTAGGGAGTGGACTCCTACTAGGAATAGGATTCCAATCCTATTCCTAGTAGGATTCACCAAAAGAAGGAAGGGGGAAAGGAATAGGAGAGGTGGCGCCCCCCCCCCCCCCAATCCTAGTCCAACTAGGAACCCTAGGTGGGGCGCCGGCCAGCCCTATGGGCTGCCTCTCTCTTTCCCTTTAGGCCCACTATGGACCATCCCCTCTCGTAGGGGGTTCCGGTAACCCCCTCCGGCATTCCCGATAAATCCGAAACTTTTCCGGAACACTTCCGGTGTCCGAATATAGTCGTCCAATATATCAATCTTTATGTCTCGGACATTCCGAGACTCCTCGTCGTGTCCGTGATCTCATCCGGGACTCCGAACTACCTTTGGTACATCAATACTCATAAACTCATAATACCGATCGTCATCAAACGTTAAGCGTGCGGACCCTACGGGTTCGAGAACTATGTAGACATGACCGAGACTCATCTCCGGTCAATAACCAATAGCGGAACCTGGATGTTCATATTGGCTCCTACATATTCTACGAAGATCTTTTATCGGTCAGAACCGCATAACAACATACGTTGTTCCTTTTGTCAAACGGTATGTTACTTGCCCGAGATTCGATCGTCGGTATCTCTATACCTAGTTCAATCTCGTTACCGGCAAGTCTCTTTACTCGTTCCGTAACACATCATCTCGTGACTAACTCATTAGTCTTTTGCTTGCAAGGCTTATTGTGATGTGTGTTACCGAGAGGGCCCAGAGATACCTCTCCGACACTCGGAGTGACAAATCCTAATCTTGATCTATGCCAACACCACGAATACTTTCGGAGACACCTATAGAGCATCTTTATGATCACCCAGTTATGTTATGACGTTTGATAGCACACAAGGTGTTCCTACGGTATTCGGGAGTTGCATAATCTCATAGTCATAGGAACATGTATAAGTCATGAAGAAAGCAATAGCAGTAAAACTAAACGATCATAGTGCTATGCTAACAGATGGGTCTTGTCCATCACATCATTCTCTTAATGATGTGATCCCGTTGATCAAATAACAACTCATGTCTATGGCCAGGAAACATAACCATCTTTGATCAATGAGCTAGTCTAGTAGAGGCATACTAGGGACATACTGTTTTGTCTATGTATTCACACATGTACTAAGTTTCCGGTTAATACAATTCTAGCATGAATAAAAGACATTTATCATGATATAAGGAAATACAAATAACATCTTTATTATTGCCTCTAGGGCATATTTCCTTCAGGCCATCCACCAGCTGGACGTGAAGAATGCATTTCTTCACGGCCACCTCGACACCGTCGTCTACAGCCAGCAGCCGTCCGACTTCGTCGACGCCGCGCGCCCGTCTCACGTTTGCCGCCTGCATCGCTCGCTCTATGGGCTCAAGCAGGCCCCCCGGGCGTGGTTCCAGCGCTTCACCACCTACCTCGCGCGCCTCGGTTTCGTTGCTTCACGGAGCGACACATCGCTCTTCATCCTGCATCGCGACGGGGCCACCGCTTATCTCCTTCTCTACGTAGATGACATAATCCTGACTGCCAGCTCCAGCACCCTGCTCCGCCATGTCATTTCACAGCTCTACCGCGAGTTTTCCATGATTGACCTCGGTGAGCTCCACCACTTTCTCGGGATAAATGTCACACGTAGCTCGCATGGCTTGTTCATGGCGCAACACCAGTACGCTCTAGAGATCCTCGACCGTGCCCACATGAGCAATTGCAAACCCATAGCCACCCCAATCGACACTCGCGCCAAGCTTTCCGCCACAGATGGAGCTCCCGTCTCCGACCCTTCCCTCTACCGCAGCCTTGCCGGAGCCCTACAGTATCTCACTCTCACCCGACCGGACATCACCTACGCCGTCCAGCAGGTCTGCCTCTTCCTGCATGATCCTCGAGATCCGCACTTCACCATTCTCAAACGCATCTTGCGCTACATCCGTGGCACACCGCAGCTCGGCCTTCATCTCTGCCGCTCCTCCGACCACCGACTCATTGCGTACTTAGACGCCGACTGGGCATGCTGTCCTGACACGCGCAAGTCTACGTCGGGGTATTGCATCTTCATCAGCGACAACCTTGTCTCTTGGTCCTCCAAGCAGCAACAGATCGTCTCCCGCTCGAGCGCGGAGGTGGAATACAGGGTTGTGGCAAACGCCGTAGCCGAATCATGTTGGCTCTGCCAACTTCTTCACGAGCTTCGGCGTCCTCCGGATCGGGCGACGATCGTCTACTGCGACAACGTGAGCGCCGTGTACCTCTCCACCAACCCTGTCCAGCATCAGCGCACGAAGCACATCGAGATTGATCTTCACTTCGTCCGCGAGCGGGTTGCCTTCGGCGATGTCCGGGTGCTCCATGTACCGACCACGTCACAGTTTGCTGATATCTTCACGAAGGGGCTGCCATCGACCATCTTCCTCGACTTCCGGTCCAGCCTCAACGTGCTCGAGGACACCGTTGTGGCTGCGGGGGGCTGTTGGAAGACGACCGTTGCTGGCTCAACAGAAGGACTGAGTCCCACGTAGATCATGCACTCGACGTGCCCCTCTTTCCTGCTGCACGTTGTGCCTGTCCCCTTGTATAGCTCGGTTGTTATCACCACTGTACTTGTATATTAACCCCTTCGTGGGCATCAATGAGAATCACGAGTGTTTCCATTCTTCTACTGCTCGAGCCCCGATGACGGCAGGTGGCCGTGGACGGCGCGAATCACGGTAGACTGGCGCACCAGCGCAGCCGAGCGAGGCGGTCGGCACGGTGGGCTCACGCGCACTCCCGACGGTGCAAACGTGCAGCGGGCACGCAACAACGGTGTGCTGACCCGCGGGGTCGGTTGGTGGCGGCGCGTGAAGCGTGAGTAGGGCCAGGCGGCGACGTGCATCATTTGGACGCGACGCTCGACCCCGGAAACGTCATTTTCATGCGTCAACGGGACGTCACGATGCGTATACAACCAGTACATTGCGGCGGTACCGTGCTCATTCGGATGACGGATAATCACCATGTCCCTAAGGTGTAGTCGACGAATCCCTCTTGATCCAAGAACATCGACATTGGTCCGCGACGTATTCCTCAGCCGGTTCTCGGGAAAAAAATGCACACCATAGGTAGATCAAATCTGAGAAATAGACTAATCGCAAAAACTGAATCGTTATAATATGAGGAATCTATTTTTGCAAGAAGAGGGGTCGGATCTTATACCTCTCCGTGAACAAAGAAAGCCTTGCTTGATGCAGAATTGACGCAGACTTGACAGAGAGTTGATGGACCAAAGCGTGCTGGTAATGTTCGGCAACTTTACCGGTGAGTCCGGTCCGAGGTTGCGGAGCGAGAGCGTGTGTCATAGACGAAGTAGTCGAACATGCAATGTAGATGAACATCGGAATGTAGCGAGTAGACAATCTTTTATTAATCAATGATCTCTATTATAATGATTACTCCTCATCTATTTACATAGGGGTAGGCGGTCAAGGGATAAGTACCCACTTAATGTAAACTGTGAAAACCGTACGAGCAAAGAAGACGCCTCACACTAGCCTCTCGTGTCGCACAGCCGGTGGGCCCGGTTTGCCAACATCACCGACAAACAGATAAAATCCGACGAACCACGCGTTCGTTTGGGTCGGCATATTGAAGTTGCTCTAATTGTCTACACCGAATCACGCGGGAGCCACGCCAGCGCGTGCACGTGCGCGCGTCTACACCACACTTGAAGGGGATGAGGTCCAGTAGCCATTTCCTTTGTGGATTATCTCTATTGGGTGAGTATCTGGTGATACCGTGGTTCAGGTGCTACCGTGATACAGGCTCCTGGACCGTCGGATCTCAGATCGGACGGCATATAAGAATTTTTGGATCTGCTAGACCTATGTGTAATTTTTGGATTTCTAGGAGGCTATTCTGTAAATGTTACAAAATTACTAGGAGCCGTTCGATCTGGAAATCCGACGGCTCAGGAGCCCGTATCACGGTAGCACCTGAGCCGCGGTAGTACCAACACTGGTATGATACGGTGATACAAGAAGATGTGGTCCATTGGATCTGTGCCCTAGGGACAAGATTGAACACCCACACAATCCACTGCCAAATATACGAAGGAGACCTTGAAACTTTCATAAATTGCTGATTTGCCACTTAGCCTTACGCCATGTTAGTGTCGCACCTTTTTTGTTTTGTGGGACGGTCATTTCAGTCTCATTCAAATGGATAAAGTAAAAAAGTTAGATCACACTAAGATACACCATCCGATGCCTAAAAAATAAACCTATATGTAGCTCTCAGGAGAAGTGAGCAACGTAGAGAAAAAGGGATTACCTGCTTGTAATTATTGAGTAAGCTCATGTTTTTTCAGGATCCTTGAGTAGCTCATGTTAGAACGACCAGCTTGTGTCCTGTCTTACCTCGTTATTTAATAAGTACGTACTAACAAATATAGTTACAGTGTGCATGTGTTGTTTAACCCATACATCCTGATCTAACAATATACAATTACTTATCCGCTAACTGTATGAGCAACAGTGTACTGTGCACCTTTCAATGTTAGTGGTAGTTTCGGTCTTCCTTTCGTTCTATCTTGGGTTAGTGGGATTAAAATAATTTGCTTCTCCCGATTTTTTTCTTTACCAGCCAGGCTGCATCTTGATGAATGGCAGCGGACAGGAACCATACTTGTCGCTGAAAAAGTGAACGTGCAGAACTGCTACGATTTTGCAAGCACACGCAGCTTTTAGGAGGCAAGATGAAAATACACAAGGAGGTATGTGTAAAAAGACAAGTGAGCTGATCCCATGCCTTGCATGTAGATCGGACGCACCATGAAAGCTTGGAGCACGGTATCATGCCATGCACCGTATCACAGGATATTTTCCAACATAAAAAAAAAGGACTGACTATAGGTCAGTTTACGGAAAATTAAAATTTGGGTCAGTCGACTCACCTTTCAGCAAAGGAAGGCCTAACTAGGCGAGCTGGCTGGCCGGTGTCACACGCGAAATTAATTAGCTTTCGAGGCCCCTCAAATTTACTTTTTTAACTTTCGAGGCATTCATACGGGCAGAGCTGAGCAGTGCACGTGCACAAACAACGTACGTACGTACCTACAACAACACTGCTAGCTAGCTACATTCCTCTTCTTCACTTTTTTTCTTTCGGATCAAAAGCCTTCAAACATAAGCATGGAATGCATCTCAAGTATTATACATGACTATTTGCAAAAAAAGGAAAAAAAAATGCACGTCACTGCGAGTACCTATAGGCATGTGGACTCCCATCCATCCGTCGATGGTAGCTAAATAAATGCATCTCAATCTAGCAACAAGCCATGCATGTTAGTCGACTGAAAATTAAATTCAGGTAAGTTGACTGACTCAAATAAAAACAAATGGTGATTTTTCAATTCAATTTACATATAAAATGTGCATTTCCATAATATGCAATAACACGGTACAATAACTGAAAGAAAATAATATACAATAAAACTAAATAATAATAATAGTTTTTCTAAGAAAGAATGAATGTGACAAAACTTAAAAAACTTGCACACAACCTTGCACTAAAATTGCACCCTTTGTAGTATGCAAAAAAAAAAAATAGTTCAATTTTTGCACTCTAGTATAATTTAAGCACATACGCGTAGTACCTACATGTATAGATTCTATAAGGATGAATAAATTAGTAACATTGGTGCCCAAAATGTACAAAGAAATTGCACCTTTTCATATCTAGGAATAAGCATACAATAGTGTAATTATCGAAAAATAAATTTTCTTATAAGGAATGAAATAGTGACATTTGTATTGCCCTTTAAAAGGAAAAAGGTTTTAAAAAGAAAAAATATTTAATTTCCTATAAAGAATGAATTAGTGATATTGATATTTCGGCTCAAGAAGAAAGAAAATAAAAAACAACGACAAAAGTTGCACAAAATTTACACAGAAATTGCAAGCTTTTATAATATATATATAAGAACAAGTGTATAAATGTGCAGTTTCTGTCAATAGAAGTTTCCCAAGAAGGAATAGGTCAATGACATTGGTATTACCCTTAAAGAACAAAGAAAATGAACTAAAAACTAAAGAAATCAAAATAATGTAGTTTTTCTAGGAAATAATGAATTAGCGGCATTTGCATTACCCTTCCAAAAAAAAGAAAATGAAGGAGGTAAAAGAAAACATTGCATGTAATTTACAAACAATTGCACTTTTCATAATATGTAAGAATAAGATTACAAAAGTGAAATTTTCACCAAAAGAAAGTTTCCTAAGAAAGAACTAAAGAAGATAAAATTAAAAGAAGACTAAAACTAAATAATAATAATGAAGTTTTCACACTTTATTGTAAGTTACACTCATTTATATTGTACTTATGTCTATACATTTACAATCACCCAACATCCCAAAAATACCCATATAAATCAAACCACCAAAAAAAAGCAAAATCAAAAACACGTACAAATATCAAAGATTAATGTGAACTATATCTTTTATGGTGTTTTCTTTGTGTCTCACACATATGCGCGCACAAACAAAACAGACACACATGTATACCTAACTAACACGCACAAAAAGGAAAATAAAATCACCCGCAAAAAGGAAAATAAAATCAAATGCAGCGTATACATGCATGAATGCATGGCACCGCATGCAGCCACGCATACAGCTGCTCCAAAGCAATTCTAGAGCATACGTCTATGTCAATAATGAATTCCGAGTATGCATGACTGCATGGCACCGCATGCAGCCACGCATATTCGGAGTAGAGGAAAATCGACTAACGAAAAGTAGAAAATCAGGCGAGTGTTGACATAGACGTATCCATGTAATCAATTCAAACAAGGAAATTTGCTTTTGTTGTTTCAGAAATAAACTATTCTAAGTGCCTCTTTGATTCGCAGGATTGCAAAAAGAGAGGAATATGAAAAACATAGGATTGAAATGACATGCTCATTGGATTCCTATAGGATTTGAGTTTGTTTGATTATGTTGCAGGAAAAACAAAGGATTTCCACCAAAAGGTTGGAGTAGATGCTGGAATTCCTATAAAATGTACTCCCTCCGTCCCAAAATTCTTGTCTTACATTTGTCCAAATATAAATGTATCTAGTTACACTTTAGTGTTAGATACATCCGTATCTAGAAAAATCTAAGATAAGAATTTTGAGACGAAGGGAGTAGTATAAATGAATCCATAGGAAAAAATCTTATGGGATTCAATCCCGCGAATCAAACGATCAACGCAGGAAAAATTCCTAAGGATTCTAATCCTTCAAAAATCCTATGAAAATCCTTTGAATCAAAGAGACCCTAAACGTGAGAATTGGGTAAATATAGAAAGGATGGATGAGAAGATATTGATGATAAATGCAATTTCTTTCCTGTGCGGGCCCTACTTAGGTACATATATATATATCTGCGGCAGCTAACAAATTTAAACGAAGCAAGCCAACAGAGCAAGCAAGCCGGCCAACTAGCTGTTCTCCTCTCCAGCCAGCCGGCAACCCCTCACCAGAGCGGTAAAATGAGCAACCTCACCACCGCCAACCCCGCGGTCGTCTCTGACTTCGCCGTCGCTTCCGCCGCCAACCATGCAACGTTCCAGCCGCTCAACCCCGAGGACGTCCGTGCCTACCTCCACAAAGCCGTAGACTTCATCTCGGACTACTACACCAACATCGAGTCCATGCCGGTCCTCCCCGACGTCGAGCCGGGGTACCTGCAGCGTGAGCTCATGGCGTCCCCACCCACCTACTCCACGCCGTTCGACGTCACCATGGAGGAGCTGAGGTCCTCGGTCGTCCCCGGCATGACACACTGGGCGAGCCCAAATTTCTTCGCATTCTTTCCAGCCACCAACAGCGCTGCCGCCATCGCCGGTGACCTCATCGCCTCCGCTGTGAACACCGTAGGCTTTACATGGCAGGTCGCCCCTGCAGGGACCGAGATGGAGGTGCTAGCGCTCGATTGGCTCGCCCAACTCCTTCGCCTGCCCGCAACATTCATGAACCATACTGGCACTGGCCACCGTGGCACCGGTGGGAGCGTCATTCTCGGCACCACAAGCGAGGCAATGCTTGTCACTCTCGTCGCCGCCCGTGACGCCGCGCTCCGACGGAGCGGGTCGATCGGCGTGTCCGGCTTGCAGCGTCTGGCGGTCTACGCTGCTGACCAGACCCACTCCACCTTCTTCAAGGCGTGCCGCCTCGCCGGGTTCGACCCCTCCAACATCCGCTCTATCCCCACCGGGCCAGAGAATGACTATGGCCTTGACCCAGCGAAGCTGCTCAAGGCCATGCAGGTTGACGTTGACGCCGGCCTCGTGCCAGCATACATCTGCGCCACGGTGGGCACTACGTCCTCCAACGCCGTAGATCCGGTGGGAGCCGTCGCCGATGTAGCTGCATTGTTCCGCGCATGGGTTCATGTCGACGCTGCCTATGCCGGTAGCGCCTGCATCTGCCCGGAGTTCCGGCACCACCTCGACGGCATCGAGCGCGTGGACTCCATGAGCGTCAGCCCACACAAGTGGCTCCTCACCTGCCTTGACTGCACCTGCCTCTACGTCCGCGACGCTAGCCGCCTGAGTGACTCCATGGAGACCAGCCCGGAGTACCTGAAAAACGACGCCACCGACTCCGGCGAGGTAACCGATCTCAAGGACATGCAGGTCGGCGTGGGCCACCGCTTCCGAGGGCTCAAGCTGTGGATGGTCATGCGCACCTACGGCACCGCCAAGCTTCAGGAGCACATCCGCAGCGATGTCGCCATGGCCAGGATGTTCGAGGGTCTCGTCCGGGCAGACCACCGGTTCGAGGTAGTCGTGCCTAGGAACTTTGCCATGGTGTGCTTCAAGTTCAAGGCCAGTGGAACCATGAATGAGGAAGATGCCGATGAAGCAAACCGTATGCTGATGAAGAACGTAAATAAGACTGGCAACGTGTACCTTGCACACACGGTGATAGGTGACAAGATCGTGCTCCGGTTCGCGGTGGGGTCGACACTGCAGCAGGAGAGGCATGTGAGGAGTGCGTGGGAGCTCATCAAGAAAACAACCAACGAGATGATGATGGATTAAGTGGTGTGCACTTGCAGAGAATTTGAGAGGGAAAAATAACTTCAAATTATTATTTTGAATAATGAATCTATTTGCTGTTGTATTATGATCGTGGTTCCTCTTTGTGTATGAAATATTACGTGGCAGTAAGAGGACTCAACCTATTATTATATAGTACTTAAAACGATAGAAAAAGAATGGCTAAGATGTAACAGTAAAAAAAGAGCTTAAAAGAACTGCTGGGATTTGATTTTTTTTAAAATACATGTATGCATTAAAAAAAGCACACGTACAGAATCTCCCTAAAAAAAAGCACACGTACAGAATCAGGTCACTTAGTACATACGAACTGTGTTACACGCCGTTCATTCCACACGTAACCCTTTTTTTCTATCAAATGTCTGCCCGACTCAATCAGGCGTAAGCTTAAACGGCATGCAACTCTCGAAAATCTAGACACCACAAAAAAGAGTCCGAACGTAATACATGTATTGAGGTCGTCCAACACATATACTCCCTCCGTCCAGAAATACTTGTCGAAGAAATGGATGTATCTAGACGTACGTTAGTTCTAGATACATCCATTTTTATTCATTTTTACAACAAGTATTTCCAGACGAAGGGAGTACCTTTTAAATGATATACGGAGTATAAGCTTAAGGGTGTGTTTAGGCCTCAGTCAACTGAGACTTAATCAAGTCTAAATCGAGTGATATATTCATAGTGGTTTATATATAGGCCACTGCTAGGCGCCGGTGCGCCCGCCCAAATTTGGGCCGCCCGCACCGCAGCCCCACGATGCGTGCGCCTCAGGCCGCACGATTCAGCGCTCACCCTCCCACGTCATCCCCTCCTTCTTCCTCCTGTCTGCCTTCTTCTCCCGCATCTTTAATCGGAAAAAGGGAGCAACAGCCGGGCGTCGGGGAGAGAAAAGCTGCGGCGAGCGCCGGCCACCCTCGTCGTATTCCCCTCGCCGGAGATGAGAGCGCCGCCGCACACGCGGGCTCGCCGCCATCGCAGACCCACCATCGGAGAAAAGCTGCGGCGAGTGCCAGAGAAAGCTTCAACCATAAAAAAGCTACAACCAGCGTAGAAGAAAAAGCTTCATCCGGTGTGGAAAAAAGCTTCAAGCGGCATCAAGAAAAGATTTAACCGGTGTGAAAAAAATGTTTCGATCGGAATGGGAAAAAGCTTCAGCCATGGCAGAAAAGCTTCATCCGGTGTGGAAAAAAGCTTCAAGCGGCATCAAGAAAAGATTCAACCGGTGTGAAAAAATGTTTCGATCGAAATGGGAAAAGTTTCAGCCATGGCAGAAAAGCTTCATCCGGTGTGGAAAAAGCTTCAATCAATATGAAAAAAAGCTTCCACCATGAAGCTTTCAAGAAAATGAATATTGGTGAGAGCTGCGGGGCGACGACGAAAGCTGCAACGAGCGTTGATGAGAGCTACAACATCTAGCCACTGGTCACATCAATCCCGGGCGTCGTGAGTCGCCGGCTTGCCGACGACGAGGGCTCCAGTGGGAAGCACCCCCGTGCGGGACCGTGAAGAGGGAGGGCGAGAGCGAGCAGCCGTCTGAAAACAGGAAGAAGAAGGTAGGGTAGGCGACAAATGAGGTGCGAGACGGTGAGGTGCCATGGTTGGAGGGCCAGGTCGCCATGGCGGAGCACCGCCTTGAGGAGCTTGTGCTATGGCAGGGAAAGAAGTGGATAAGGATAAGAGATGTCGTGAGGAGATAACGAAGAAGACTCTGTAGAAGAATGAGTGGTTCAGAAAAATCAAGGTGGGAAGATAAGGATGGCAACAAACCAAAAGCGGTGTACGGGCCTGTGCCACGTGTCACGCGCCCGCGTGACCGGCGCAATATTAGGCCGGTCCGCCGGCGTGCAACGTTTCCCTTATAGTATATAACATGTAAGAAAGAGAAAAGAAAAATTTGCATAAATCTCCAGGTAAGATCCTACGAATATAGCATTGACTTAGGCCTGATTAAGTCTCAATCGACTAAGACTTGACAATCCCGTAAGCTTAAACGGCAGCCAACTTTGGAAACTCTAAACACCAAATAAATAGAGTCCGTCCATAATACATGTGTTGAGGTCGTTTATGATTTCAGCAAACTAACAAATCCGGGGTACTTCCTTTCCCGCATTAAAAAATCAATCCGGGCTACTTTAGTGCTTGACATTGAGATCTATGAAAAATACACACTTTTTTCTAGGGATATGCAAAATACATACTTAACGTTGGGTAACAAAATTTCTCTACGTAGAGTGAAAAAGAAGTGATGTATACACACAAAACAAAAGGAGTGGGGTAAATAGATTACTAAAAGGGACGCCCTCCGCGTCCACCGACTGATCTTTTTAAAAGATGGATGTGAGCCGTCAGATTTTACCCATCCAGCAGCCGGCCGAGCATTGCTCCACCATTGCAACAAATGCTTTGTTGCGAAAATTTCTTGCAGTAGACAACTTGTTGCACAATTTCTTGCAACAGACGTCTTATTGTAATTTTTTATCAACAAACATTTTATTGCGGATTTTTTTTTAGAATTTTTTTGCAACAGCCGCCTTATTGCGGATATATATTTTTTACAACAAAGGACTTGTTATAGAATTATTTCTATCAAATGAAACCGCGTAGCATCATAGTAGTCATTCGCCGCCAAGATTTGCAACACCACTTTTGTTGCTGAAATAGATGCTTGCACTTGTCTTTATGCTGAGGAGGTGTGGCATGCAACGGGGGCGGCGCATGCAGCGTGAGTATCAGCCGGTTGAGGACAATTGTTTCCGTTACTAAAATAGGAATACTACCGATCATTTTAAAAGATCGATCGAGTCGCGAGCTGTCAGATCTCACGCCATCGAGTGACCGAGTGTCGTCCTTCCCATTGCAACAAAGATAATGTTGTAGGATTTTTCGAAACAAAGTCGTGTTGCAGAAACTTCTGTAACAGAGGTCGTGTTCTAGATTTTTTTGGCAACAAGATACTTGTTTCTTTTTTTGCAACATGATCTATGTTTCAGAAAAGCATCTGCAGCTCCCACTCGTGTCCATCGTGAATATTTTTTTGCAACAAAGGTCTTGTTGCTGATTTTTTTGCAACATCGGTCCTGTTGTGGATTTGTTTTTGCAAGAAAGGTCTTGTTGCATGTTTTTTGCAACAGAACTGATGTTGTAGAAGTGGACGGCTGGCTTGCCATTGTCACTGGCAAGCAGAGGCCGTCTTCTCCATTACCCGGTAGCAGCAAAAGCAGGTCATGACCTCCGCCACATGGCGGTGAGGAAGGATCAACGCCGCCCGTCCACGCCTTCACGCAGCTGCCGGCGAGTGTCGGACCTCGACCACGTCGCCTTGCCGCCATTCCTTCTTTCAGTTTTCTCCTTTGTTCGCCTCTTGCCGCGGGGGCGCCATGTGCCGCTGCCATCGCAGGTCCTCATGATGAAGCTCGCTTCCAACCCTGCCGGACCTCGCCGAGCGGAGCCCCGCCGCTCGCGGATGTCCCCGCCTCTTGCCCGCTCGCCGTCCTCGTCCGACCCGTCTGGAATCCTCACCGCTGTTGCGCTCCCAACCGCATGAGTCTCCGCCCGCGCCGCTCTTGGACACCCCGGCCTCCTGCCACGCACCATACTCGCAGGATCCGGCCGGAATCCTTGCCGGTGTCGCCCTCCCGGCTGCAGGAGTCTCCACGTGCCACGGGATCTAACCAGACAGTTGGAAACTCCATTTTCTGAAACAAGGCATGAGTTGCAGAAACGCGGATACGGATGGGTTGCGCTCTTGACCGTCTGATCAAGAGTCAATCTGACGGACACAGAGGCGACGGATGCTCGCACGCGATCGGCCGGCTAAAGGTAACCTTTTCCCATACTTCTGCTTAATTAATATTAAGTATGCCTACAAAAGTATGAGTTAACAAAATTACATGAACTTTCATATACTATATAAATCAATCAAGTTTGGTCATCAACACGAATATTATTTTTCACACTGCTTTAAAAAAATATTTTTACAAATATCATTTGTGCATAGAAAAAAATATAATAAATATAGCGGAGGCAATACGAACCATCTAACATTTAACAATGCATCACACACTTCACCAACTGGGAAATAACAGCTTCCAGAAGAAAATAACTATGACAAAACACACACTAAATTAATTGTAAATCAAAGTGATTCATGTTCTATCTGCTAGCCTCACTATGCTAAAGATGATGAGACACTACAGAGCTTTCATAGCCAATTTAGCAACTGCCCTGGGCCACTGGCATTCAAATCCCACCTCATCGCAGTTTACTTGGGTTCGATAATTGAGCAAAAGGGATGTGCAGTCAAAAACTAATTTTCAAGTTCATGGTGAGGTCACATGCAACGAATAAAGTCATCTAGGAGGACATATTGGCCATTAATACATGATTCTCGCTTACAAGATGTTGTTGGAGGAGGCTAATCAGAGGTGGATAATTGAGAGAAAGAGAGAAAGGTCAAGAAATATTCTATATTGATGAATATGGAAATAACATTGTCACTTGATCTACCACAATCAAACTAATAGTAAAATAAGAAATGATAAGCTTACTACTCGACCATGAATATGGGAACAAAAGAACAAATGACATACATGCCATTATTAATATAATTGAATTTACTACCAAACTACAATTAGAATTACAATAAAAGATCAAAATGATTACACATGTTCTATAGCAAAAATATAGAAAATCTACATACTTTGCATTGTGATTGACATCACAAAATACTCCAAATTTCTTGAAAGAAATAAAAGAAGTTTTGTTCCAAACATAATACATAGAAAATGGGCCATTTGTCCCGGTTCATAAGGGCCTTTAGTCCCGGTTTTGGATCCGGGACTAAAGGGTCGATAGTAATGCTCCCCCCTTTAGTCCCGGTTCTTATACGAACCGGGACTAAAGGCCCTCCACGTGGCTGCTGGCTAGAGCTCCACCTTTAGTGTATTATGAATTTTTTTAACATTCCCGATTTTCAAATTTCTAAATTATTTTACAATTTATTCTCTAATCACCCACCCCTCATCACTGCTCAATTTAACCTCTAATCTCTATTCATGCCTCATCATTCCAAATCATCTAACCTCCCGGCCGGTCACCCATCTTTCACTACTGCAGCCTAAGCACGCTTAATTTCGGGTTCTATTCCTCATTGTTTCCAAGTCTGCACTTGTTGTTTTCCTGACAATAGTAAGATGTCAATCCTATTAACCTTCAGGAGTTTAGCTTGAGCATGAAGTCACACATTTCACAGTTTGAGTTTGAAACTATTATCTAAAAAACAATAATTATTTAGTAACACTAATATTTCTTGAATAAGTAGTTTGACCACCGTTTGAGCAGATTTGACCAAAATTCAAAAAAACTGAAATAATTATTTAGTAACACTAATACTTCTTGAATAAGTAGTTTGACCATAGTTTCACCAGATTTAACTAAAATTCAAAAAAACTGAAATTTGAGCATAACTTTTTTTCCTTTTAGAATTTGAGAATTCTAGAAAATTGCAAACAGGCCGTAGGCAGTTAAAATCAGATGCATATTTTCGTGCTGAACATTTTTATATATTATACTTTTTTTTTCGACATCGTATGCAAAAGATATAGCCGTTTTACTATTTCATAACATTTTTTTTGCAAAACATGTCCAAATTTAAGTTTTTTAATTTTCCTAATTAGTAGATGTAGTAATATAACTACATCTCGAATGAATTTATTTTTTGAAGTTTTTATCATTTTCTTTTGTTTTTTTTCAAAACTGAAATGGCGATCCACCGGGGGGATAGAGTTTGAGAAATAGGCCATTTAGTCCCGGTTTGAGACACGAACCGAGACTCCCATTTGAACTGGGACTAATGCTTTTAGCCGCTCCAACTGGGACTAATGCTCACATTAGTCCCGGCTCGTAATGCAACCGGGAATGTGTATATTGAGCTCTGACCAAAGCGCTGTTTTCTACTAGTGGTATTAAATTTCTTCAACAGAACAACACATATGTTCTTAGCTAATGTAGCCATACGAAGGAACATCAATTTGCATACGCATATGCATGTATTCTTGAAGCATATGTTTGAAATGAAAATGCAATTCCTCATAGGAACTTATTTGAATTTTGTGTTTTTATAAAAATATGTTAGCAAAACACCTTTAAGATTGTTACCACATCATATGAATCACAAAATTAGGGCAACATCATTATTTAAAAAGTCACTATAATATACAATGTTTTTTTTTATCAAAACAGAAACATACAACCACTTAATGAAAAATTCTAAATAATAATCAAGCCGCGCAAATGCGCGGATCACTCCGCTAGTTCTCGTGCATGCAAGATCTGCTATTTCTAAGCCAATTGTTATTCGAGGTATGACTATTGCACATTGTGAGAGCTAGAGTGGCACCGAAGGCGGCATGCAACTTTAGGTCTAGAAGTGCTGTTACATATTCCTAATAGTAAGGTTGCCCTAATTAAAAAGAAAATGCAATACGCAATCTCCAATGGAAAAACAATCCAAGGTGAAGACCGTCGTCGGCAAATAAGAACTGCTCCATCGACTTGGCAATACGCTCTTTCAGAATAATTGTTCTTGTATGCTACATTAAAGACTGATGCCCTCGAGGGTAAAGGATTACTGTGACACATTCGGCGTGTGAGCAGTCAGCCTCCAACCATTAGAAATTAGGAGGTAAGCCTCCCATTATCTTTGTTATTTTTGTTACCGAAACACTAAACATAGATTTTACTAAGATACAGAAGATAAATACGTTACACGCCCTCATGGAGGAGATGGTAGCACATGTACCAACATGTTTCTTAATAAGTTGTGGACATAGTAGTCTAAGATATACATTTCAAAGCACTGATTAAGGTTCTAAGATCTCCACGCGTTGTATATGCACATCTCACTATCTCTCGACCATCTCCACCAGAATAGTTAGTTGGCATTCTACTGCACTTGTTGTTAACATCCAATAGTACAAGTCTATAGTCTAAAACAAATAAAAAATAGCACCCGCCAACA